>CM049795.1:43870245-44025245 GCA_027422405.1 Ptychobarbus kaznakovi
GTGGGATTTGTTCACTCCTCTTCAATGGCTGTGCGAAGTTGCTGGATATTGGCAGGAACTGGAACACGCTGTTGTATACGCCGATCCAGAGCATCCCACACATGCTCAATGGGTGACATGTCGGTGTGAGTATGCTGGCCATGCAAGAACTGGGATGTTTTCAGCTTCCAGGAATTGTGTACAGATCTTTGCAACATGGGTCCGTGCATTATCATGCTGCAACATGAGGTGATGGTCGTGGATGAATGGCACAACAATGGGCTCAGGATCTCGTCACGGTATCTCTGTGTATTCAAAATGCCATCAATAAATTCACCTGTGTCGTTGTCAATAACATACGCTGTCCATACCATAAACCAACCGCCACAATGGGCCACTCGATCCACAACGTTGACATCAACAAACGTTCACCCACACGATGCCATACACGCTGTCCGCCATCTGCCCTGTACGGTGTAAACCGGGATTCATCCATGAACGAGAACACCTCTCCAAAGTGCCAGACGCCATCGAATGTGAGCATTTCCCACTCAAGTCCGTTTCGACGACAAACTGCAGTTAGGTCGAGACCCCGATGAGGACGACGAGCATGCAGATGAGCTTCCCTGAGACGGTTTCTGGACAGTTTGTGCAGAAATTCTTTGGTTATGCAAACCAATAGTTGCAGCAGCTGTCCGGGAGGCTGGTCTCAGACGATCTTGGAGGTGAAGATGCTGGATGTGGAGGTCCTGGGCTGGTGTGGTTACACGTGGTCTGCGGTTGTGAAGCTGGTTGGATGTACTGCCAAATACAAAAAAAATATTATTTTTATTTCTCATGAGATAACTGGACACACCATGTGTGAAATTAAACTTGCATAAATAATAACAAGACAACAATTAATATTAGTAATAATAAACAACGCTTTTATTTATTTAGCTACATAATTTTAAAGCATTTGCTCCACTGCATGATCATCTCTCTGTTGGTTCATATATATCTGTGCCATCTGATTTGATGGTTATTAACGTAAATATAACGTAATGAAGGTTTTGTAAAGCAGAGGTTTGATGTGAACAGGATCTGACACAGAAGCCTGTAACAGCTGTTTGATTTCATGTGTTCATTAAGTGCGTGTTGATGCCTGCGGTCTGGCCGTGCATGCTAATGACTCCTCCGGGTTCAGCGTCCTGCTGACGTAACTGTGTGATGTTGTCCTGTCAGCTCTGCTCGTCCTCACTGTGTGTGTGTGTGTGTGTGTGTGTGTGTGTGTGTGTGTGTGTGTGTGTGTGTGTGTGTGTGTGTGTGTGTGTGTGTGTGTGTGTGTGTGTCGTGTGTTGTGTGTGTGGTGTGTGTGTTGTGTGTGTGTGTGTGTGTGTGTGTGGTGAGCGCTTGTGCGGTGTGTGTGTGGTGAGCGCTTGTGCGGTGTGTGTGTGTGTGTGTGTGTGTGTGGTGAGTGCTAGTGTGTGTGTGTGTGTTGTGAGTCAGAGCCGCGCCCAGCGCAGCACTGATGAGGGGGCGGGGCGAGTAAACGAAAGGGGGCGATGACGTAGCGCAAAGTAAAAAAAAAAAAATAAATAAAAACATATGTGGCCCATTCACGTATTTGTCGGACCATAAACAAGCTGCCCGCGCTACTACTACAACTATTAGAATACTGGGTTCACACACAGATAGTGTTTTGGTCGCGAGACAGGTCAGTGGAAGAGGTTTTTTTTTTTCAGTGCAGTGTTTAGAATGATGTATTAAGCGTGGAGAAGATGCTATAAAAGACGAGAGCGCAGCAGCATTCAGATTCAAAGACATCCGTAGCGCATTTACTTTGAAATACAAGGAAATACCGCAGTGGAATGAAAAATGCGTTCTGAGTGAATGACCCTACATAAAAGGCAAATACAGATGGCAGAGTATAATTAAAACAAAATCACATCAAATTCGAAAATCTGACATTGTTTTAGGCAGCAGTTTTACCACAAATACGGGCCGCTGCTGGCCAAATGGGTGCCCTAAGCAGAATTGTATTGTTGTGCCCCTCCCAAAATATTATGGAAGTAAAAAAAAAACCCTATAGGGGTCAAAATAGACCTATAATAAAAATATAAAAGTAAACAAAGAAAAAATTGTAATTAAAATTGAATTATTTACAAATTACAATTACAGTTACCACCTATGGCTATGATTTTAAGTCCAAAGCATTCAGAAATCACACAAAAGAAAATTAAGCAGCTTTACTACGATAAAACCATGGTTTAATTTTGTAAGGGTTGTGATGTTCACATGTTTTTCTTGAAGAAATTATAGAGGCTGTAGCATTTCTATTGCAAAAAGGTGGCCAAAAATAAAAGATTAAGTGGATATTTTAATTAAATATTTGGTCGTTATTATAAGGACTTGATCGACCTGTAACTGTAACAGCAGCAATTACCAGGCCTTTGGTGCCCTTTGCAGGCATTTGTAATAATATGTAGCCTAATGTACATAAATTGTATATTTTGTATTACTTTATGTATTTTAACAGTGTTTATGCAATGAAACCATATGATTATAAGTAATTAACCGATCATTATTGCCTCATTGTTTTATATAATGTTTTATAAAATCATTTTAAAGGCTATTGGTTTGCTTAGGTCTGTTTTTATAACCACAAAAAAAAAAACATCTCAATATTTATTTGTAAATTATTATTTGAAGTAACAAAACCACGGTTAATTTGTGGTTACCATGGCTACAAGAACATGGAAAATCAAAGAGGATATTAAGGCAGATGCTGATGGTGAAATTATTAGACATTATTTAACGTCAACAGCCAAAAAAGTTTCACAAGATTATGAACGTACATGAAAATGATGCACGGGCTTCATCTTGGGCTTTTTCCTTTTTCCTTTCTGGGCCCTGGACTGCTGATGGCTTTTCCCGGGCATAGTTTTCGAATCATTTATGATAATTTGCATTGAGCCGCAAATATGACGTGAGGGCGGGCGCCGAGCGCAGATGCGGGAAGGGCGCGTCACATGTGCTTCGCTACTGC
The DNA here is from genome assembly GCA_027422405.1 of Ptychobarbus kaznakovi. Taxonomy (NCBI): domain Eukaryota; kingdom Metazoa; phylum Chordata; class Actinopteri; order Cypriniformes; family Cyprinidae; genus Ptychobarbus; species Ptychobarbus kaznakovi. The sequence continues at coordinate 43,873,253 of CM049795.1, forward strand.
GTTCATTTTTTATCATTATTTATAGGCTATCTGTTCATGTTTATATTTTTATTTATGTATATGTATATATTAATATAGAACGAATTTAATAAAATAAAAAATAAAAAAATATTTTTTGAGCAACTGGGATTGTGCCCCCTGGGAGTTGGTGCCTATGCAAACTGCATACTCTGCTTATAGGGAGCGGCGGTACACCACCACAACCACCAGAAATACTCAATTGTGTCTGTTTTACAATGAAACACAAGCTTATTGTGACCGATTCCCTGACATAAACATATTGCGGCCATTTAACAGATGCATCATTTTAAGGTTTAACAAATTGAACTGCATCAAACAATACAGCAAAATAATCAACTAACTACGATAATCTAGCCCTCTATTAAAAATTCAAAAATTATTTTATCATACCTTTAGCTTAGTCAGTAGTGCTGCATAATGCCTGCGTTTTAGTTGAACCGCTTGCTCGGGATGTTTGTGTGTCAGATGTAATTAAAATGCGACTTTGTGAAACAGACTGTCCTAAATTTTTCTACAGTAGCATCATATTCATTCTAGAAAGCCTATTCGTTTGGCAACTGTGTTTTTTAAATAAACCATTATATTTCATAAATAAAATATATTTTCACACTCATCTTGAGTGAGGGGGCGGGGATAGTCCGAGTGAGGGGGCGACGCCCCTCACGCCCCCCCCGTGGCGCCGGCCTGGTGTGAGTGTGAGTGTGAGTGTGTGTGGCGGTGTGTGTGTGTGGTGTGCGCTTGTGCGGTGTGTTGTGTGTGTGTGTGTGTGGTGAGCGCTTGTGCGGTGTGTGTTTGTGTGTGTGTGTGTGTGTTGTGTGTGTGTGTGTGTGTGTGTGTGGTGTGTGTGTGTGTGTGTGTGTGTGTGTGTGTGTGTGTGTGTGTGTGTGTGTGTGTGTGTGTGTGTGTGTGGTGTGCGCTTGTCGGTGTGTGTGTGTGTGTGTGTGTGTGTGTGTGTGTAGTGTGTGGGTGTGCGCTTGTGCGGTGTGTGTGTGTGTGTGTGTGTGTGTGTGTGTGGTGAGCGCTTGTGCGGTGTGTGTGTGTGTGTGTGTGTGTGTGTGTGTGTGTGTGTGGTGTGCTTGTGCGGTGTGTGTGTGTGTGTGTGTGTGTGTGTGTGTGTGTGTGTGTGTGTGTGTGTGTGGTGTGTGTGTGTGTGTGTGTGTGTGTGTGTGTGTGGTGAGCGCTTGTGCGGTGTGTGTGTGTGTGTGTGTATGTGTGTGTGTGGTGTGCCCTTGTGTGGTGAGTGTGTGTGTGTGTGTGTGGTGTGTGTGTGTGTGTGTGGTGTGCGCTTGTGCGGTGTGTGTGTGCGTGCGAATGCAGTGTACTTTGACATTTCTTAACCCCTGTCCCTCTCTCTTAGATCACTTCGAGATGTCAGAGAGTGACCGGGGAAGCGTTTAGACCTCAGCGATTACGGTATAATCCCATAATGCACTGCGACAATCTCAGTGAAACAAAATCAACCAAGATGGTGGACGAAGGTGAGAGAAATACTGATTTTAAATATTACTCATTACATTTAATTCATTCAGCTTGAAAAGTATTGATTAAATGTATCGAATATAATTACAAATATAAATTCATACTTAATAAAATTCATTATGATTGTATTTGTAACTTCAAAATATAGATTCAATGTACTGAATATATAAAAAATTAAATATGTAATACAATAAATGTATTGAATAAGAAATATACAAAATGTATAGAAACTTAAAAATAAATATTAAATTGTATTGCATATAATAAAAATATTAATTAATATATAATACAATTATACAAAATTATTATATTTCATTCACAACAAAAATATGTATTAAATGTATTGAATATAATACAAATATGTATTGTGTATATAATAAAATGATAGAATATAAAATGTATTCACAACTTTAAAAAATATTGCTGAACTGTATTGAATATAATAATGAATATTATGTATGTAATCGGTTTCACTTCATCCCTTAGACAGCAGAACAGCTCAGTAGGCTTTTCCCCGTCAGGTCAGCCTGCAGCACTATCCCTAAACCCTGTCCCGTCCCGTCCCGTCCCGTCCCGTGACCCTCCAGCAGCAGAAGAGCAGACTGAGTTCAGCAGAAGTGCTGACTTCACCTCCATCGCTGCATATTACACCTCCACTGATGATGACCAGCACTGAAGGCCATTAGTTAAGCACAGAAAGAAAGAACGTATAGGAACATTGTGGACTATTGGATTACAGACTTGCCACAGAAGGTCAAACGAGCTGGTTTTCTGGCCACCGCTGTCATCCATCATTGTCCATCACCTATCCACCCTTTTTGTTCCATGTGTTCCATCCAAGCTGGGAGGTAGGAGGGCTTCGTCTGACCGTCAAGAGGTTGGAGAACCCATCTTTAAAGCATCCAGAGCTGAAGCATACGGCGGTCCATTATATAGTAGGCCTTGTTTTTAGGTGTATTCTTATATATATATACGATATTCTTTAGAGTTTATTTATTGGTCGGGCCATTTCCGTCCAGGATGGGCCGTCCATGTGAGTGGTGTGGTGGAAGGATTGCTGTTGTAGGGGGTGGGTGTATCCATCCTATGTTGTTGGGTGGTATTGGTTTTGGTTGGATATTTTTTCACCCGTCCGTCTGTCCGTCCGTCCATCCATCCACCCATACATCCACAAGAAAATTAATGTAAATTGTTCACCCTGTAAATACCCACCCATCATCCGTCCATCCATCCATCCATCACCTATCTTCCACAGCCAAGAGATCCTCCGTCTGTCCGTCCGTCCGTCCGTCCATCCATCCATTCCCCCATACCATCCAACCCATCATCCGTCCATCCATCCATCCATCCACCTCCATCTACCCACCTATCCGTCCATCCATCCACAAACCACTATCACCCACCCACCCATCATCCATCCATCCACCTTCGTTCTACCTATCCATCCATCCATCCATCCATCCATCCATCCATCCATCCATCTGTCCGTCCATCCATCCATCCATCCACCTATCTACCCACCTATCCATCCATCCACCTATCTACCTATCCATCCATCCATCCATCCATCCATCCATCCACACCTCCGTCTGTCTACCCACCTATCCATCCATCCACCTATCCAACCACCCACCCATCCCATCCATCCATCCATCCATCCATCCATCCATCCCATCCATCCACCCGTCCGTCTGTCCGTCCACTCCGTCCTATCCATCCATCCATCCATCCCCCATACCTATTAACTACCACCCATCCATCCGTCCATCCATCCATCCATCCACCATCCATCCGTCCGTCCGTCCATCCATCCACTATCTACCCACCTATCCATCATCCGTCCATCCATCCATCCATCCATCCACCACCATCCATCCATCCACCTATCCATCCATCCATCATACATCCATCCATCCCATATGTCCGTCCATCCATCCGTTCGTTCGTCCTATCCATCCATCCATCCATCCATCCATCCACCCATCCACCCACCCATCCATCCATCCATCCATCCACCCATCCATCCATCCACTGTCCATCCACCCATCCATCCGGTCCATCCATCCACCCACCCACCCACCCATCCACCCATCCATCCATCACCGTTCGTTCGTCCATCCCATCCATCCATCCATCCATCCACCCACCACCCATCCATCCACCCGTCCACCCACCACCATCCATCCCATCTGTTCCACCATCCCATCCATCCATCCATCCATCCACCCCATCCACCCACCCATTCGTCCTCCATCCATCCATCCATCCATCCATCCATCCATCCATCCATCCATCCATCCATCCATCCATCCATCCATCCACCCATTTGTCCATCGTCCATCCATCCGTCCATCCATCCATCCATCCATCCATCCATCCATCCATCCAGTGTAAATGTTATTTTTATATATTGCAGTATAACATCTCTCGTCTTTATTTTTAGGTCTTGCTATCAATAAATACAACTTAAAAAATAAATAAATGTACTTTTAATTTATTGTTATTTTTTATTAACTTACAGGAAATGTTATACCTCTCCCTTTCTTTTTATTTCATTTGATTTTTATTACTGTTAATTTTATGCATGTTTAAAGTTGCTTGTATACAGATTTGAGCAAACAAGCTTCTTTGAATTGACCCAGAGGCTGGAGCATTGCTACATTTTTCATAAGATATATATTTTGACATTTATTTATTTATTTGCCTATTTAGTTTGGCTCATTAAAGTCTGTGCTGATGCAACATGAATATCAGTAGCTGCTCTCTTCTGCCAAAACAGCCCTAGAATATGAACCTGTGCCAGGAGAGACGGACAGACGGACTCCTGGAAAACAGCTAATGAGGTTAGCATAAATCAACACAAACTGATTAATAAAATAAATCAGAATCAGACTGGAGGAAGTAAATATTAATGAGTTTGTTTGTTTGTGTCGGCGGACGAACCCATCCTGAAGTTTGCAGACTCTTGATAGACGCTTGATGCAAATTGTGTGTAACTTGTCAGAGGCTAACAGCTCTGAATATTTGATGAAGGGTCGCGATAAGAGAGAATAATTCAGTGACATGAGACGAGACAACTTTTGACTGCTTTCGAGGTTGAGGACTTTCAGCTTTAAATAACTATACAGAGGGTGTCCAAAAGTTTGAAAACACTCGTTAGATTTATTAATCATTTAAATCATTTTCCACTACTATGAAAATGATATATCAGTATATAAATATTTTCTTTATTTATTGCTGTTTTAATTTAGTCTGTGAGAACATTCGAGAAGCAGCTTTGAAATAATAAATAAAAGCTTTGAATGAATTGGTTGGTTGTTAGTAAGTTACGGTCATTAGAGAAACACAGGTAATTTAACATGTTCCTCTCTGTGCCAGACACGATCGATTCGAGGAAGTGTGGCATTCGTTGTTTTCTCAGCAGCTTCCCTCGATCTTATGAGCAAACACAAACCTGGACAAACCTTTATAGATGCTCGTCTTTCTGTTATTCAGCTTTTTATGTGTAATCCTACAGACTCAAATCTTAAATCTTTACATTTTAAAGGAATATTTGTGTCGGTACACTGTAAAAAATAAAATAAAATTGGGTGAAGTAAGACTAAAAAAATAAACATAAATATAAAATTAAATTAAATTGGGGGAAGTAAGACTAAAAAATAAACATAAATATAAAATAAAATAAAATTGGGGGAAGTAAGACAAAAAAAAAACATAAATATAAAATAAAATAAAATTGGGGGAAGTAAGGACTAAAAAATAAACATAAAATATAAAATTAAATTAAATTGGGGGAAGTAAGACAAAAAAAAAATATATAAAATAAAATAAAATTGGGGGAAGTAAGACTAAAAAAAATAACATAAATATAAATAAAATAAAATTAGGGGAAGTAAGACTAAAAAAATAAACATAAAATATAAAAATAAAATAAATTGGGGGAAGTAAGACTAAAAAAAATAAACATAATATAAAATAAAATAAAATTGGGGGAAGTAAAGACTAAAAAAATAAACATAAATATAAAATAAAATAAAATTGGGGGAAGTAAGACTAAAAAATAAAAATAAATATAAAAATTAAATTAAATTGGGGGAAGTAAGACACAAAAAAAAAATATAAAATAAAATAAAATTGGGGGAAGTAAGACTAAAAAAATAAACATAAATATAAAATAAATAAAATTGGGGGAAGTAAGACTAAAAAAATTAACATAAATATAAAATTAAATTAAATTGGGGGAAGTAAGACAAAAAAAAAAATATATAAAATCAAATTAAATTGGGGAAGTAAGACTAAAAAAATAAACATAAATATAAAATTAACATTAAATTGGGGGAAGTAAGACTAAAAAAATAAACATAAATATTAAATTAAATTAAATGGGGGAAGTAAGACTAAAAAAAATAAACATAAATATTAAATTAATTAAATTGGGGGAAGTAAGACTAAAAAAATAAACATAAATATAAAATAAATTAAATTGGGGGAAGTAAGACTAAAAAAAATAAACATAAATATAAAATTAAATTTAAATTGGGGAAGTAAGTAAAAAAATAAACATATATATAAATTAAAATAAATTGGGGGAAGTAAGACAAAAAAAATAAATATAAAATTGGGGGAAGTAAGACTAAAAAAATAAACATAAATATAAAATAAATAAAATTGGGGGAAGTAAGACTAAAAAAATAAACATAAATATAAAATAAATTAAATTGGGGGAAGTAAGACTAAAAAAAATAAAAAAAAATATAAATTAATTATTGGGGGGGAAGTAAGACTAAAAAAATAAACATAAATATAAAATTAAATTAAATTGGGGGAAGTAAGACTAAAAAAAATAAAAATATAAAATTAAATTAAATTGGGGGAAGTAAGACAAAAAAAAATAAATATAAAAACATTAAATTGGGGGAAGTAAGACTAAAAAAATAAACATAAATATAAAATAAAATAAAATTGGGGGAAGTAAGACTAAAAAAATAAACATAAATATAAAATTAAATTAAATTGGGGGAAGTAAGACTAAAAAAATAAACATAAATATAAAATTAAATTAAATTGGGGGAAGTAAGACTAAAAAAATAAACATAAATATAAAATTAAATTAAATTGGGGGAAGTAAGACTAAAAAAATAAACATAAATATTAAATTAAATTGGGGGAAGTAAGACTAAAAAAATAAACATAAATATAAAATTAAATTAAATTGGGGGAAGTAAGACTAAAAAAATAAACATAAATATAAAATTAAATTAAATTGGGGGAAGTAAGACTAAAAAAATAAACATAAATATTAAAATTAAATTAAATTGGGGGAAGTAAGACTAAAAAAATAAACATAAATATAAAATTTAATTAAATTGGGGGAAGTAAGACTAAAAAAATAAACATAAATATAAAATTAAATTAAATTGGGGGAAGTAAGACTAAAAATAACAAACATAAATAAATAGGAAATAAAAAATAAAATACATTTTCATATCAATTTATATATAAATTACATTAAAACATTTGTTGAGATTTTTTTAGTTTTATACTTTTGGGGTTTATTTAAAATCTGTCAAAAATAAGTATGAGCAGTAATACACTGTAAAATAAAAAAATAAATACAATTGTAAATATTTGTTGAATTTTTTTAAAAAATGTGAAAATAAAACAGATTATTGGAGAACATTTTACAAGAAAATACTAGTATTTCTGTCTTTCTACTTCAAAAAAATTGTACATTTAATTCAGTGTTTTTCTTTGTAAAATTGAAATGAAATTTCAGACAGAAATATTTTTTACACAATTTTTTCCATTAATAAAACAAAAAAAAACTGACATAAGCTAATACTACTACAAATATTATTATTATTATATAAGTTTTTTCCCAACTAATAGTAAAACTAAAAAATACTATTTCATAAAAAAGGATAAGTATAAGCTATAATACTACTACAAATATTATTATTTTTACATAAGTAAAAAGTATTTAAGCTATAAAATTATATTTGTAACTGTAAAATAATTGAGGTTTTAAATAAAATAAAAGATTATTGGAGTACTTTTATAGTACAAAAAATGCTGTAAAAAAAATTGAGGTTTTAAATAAAGATTATTGGAGTACAGTCTTTCTACTTCAAAAAATGTCATGTTTATTTCTCTTTCCACTTCAAAATGTCATGTTTAATTCAATATTACTCGACATTTCTTTGTAACCTTTTTCATTGTTAAATAGTAAACCACCACTAATAACATAAATATCTATATCATGGCTGAAAAACAATTTTTTCCAGTCTAATAAAACACCATATAACTGAAGTAAATATCTACATCATGAAGCAGATATTAACTGTTCATATGTTTAAGAGAGCAAAAGAGCTTTCTGTACAGTTTAAACATCCTTCAAAGCTCAGAAAGACACGTATGCTTTAGAGACGTAAACAGACACGATTAGAGGCCGGCTGACAGGTGGTAGTGATTTGACTTATCTCCATGTATCTGAAGAGATACTTCCTGAGCATATCACGCACGCACACAAGTGTAAATCACAAACAGCATCAGTATGGGAGCTGCTAGAGCCGGGTTTTGTGACTCAAGCGCAGCGGAAATACCATCAGGGGTCCAGAACAAATGAGTTTTAGAGGGAAAGATGGAGCCGCTGCAGTTGTACTTGTCTGCAACAGAAACACTCGTCAGCTTTAGTCAATGGATTGTGAAGAATCAACACAATGGCTCATTATTGTGAGAGAATGCATCGAGACAGCCAGCTGGAAACAGTACATATCCAATACAGGTCAAACGCTTCAATTACAAGCCAATGTATGCGTCTGAAAAACATTGTATTGATGTGAATCTGAAAAACATGTTATTGATGTGAATCAGAAAAAAATATATCAACATGAATCTGGAAAACATTGATGTGAATCTGAAACTTGATGTGATATCATGAATCTGATTTTATTGACATGATTGATGTGAATCTGAAAAACTAAATATATAATTGATGTGAATCTGAAAAGAAAATGTTTATAGAGATTGAAATCTGAAACAAAATAACATATAAGATGTGAATCTGAAAAAATAAATAAACATGAATCTGGAAAACATTTATTGATGTGAATCTGAAAAATTGATCCAGCTGGTTACATTCTAATTCTACCAATTTGATGTAATGAATAACTTAAAACTGAAATAAAAATTTGATGATGTAATGAATAACTAAAACTGAAATAAAAATACAAAATATGTAGACATTTAAAAAAAGAAAGTACTAAAAATGACAAACAAAAAAATTTGAACTAAAACGTTAACGCTAATCTAAAATGAAAATAAAAATGGTCTCTGAAATTTTTATGGACCTGAATCTGAAAAATGAGAATCTGTCAAATTGTAAAACTATTGATACTTAGAATTTTGAAATGATCACACATAATAATAATCAAACCTGACAAAAATACAAAAACACTAAAGAGTAATATTATTGAATTGTCTTATTGCATGTTTTGCTGAAATTCTAATCTGTAATTTGTGCATTAAGCACCAATTCACATTTCATTAAGTGACTTAATTAAACTAGTTTTTTTATTGCTGTTATCTAATATTTACACTGAATTGTTTTTAGTAATTTTTAGTAAATTTCATAAATCATATAACAGCATGTAATGCATTGAATTAAATGTAAATTTTGAAGCAGAAAGACAGAGTATTTGTTCAGATCACTAAGAGCAATCACAATAGTAACGCGAGCCTCTGCAAACATCTAGTTATTTTAGATAAGAACTTTTGCATGACATGAAAGGGCACGGTGCCTGAATGAAGCGGCTCGGCTCGGCTCGGCTCGGCTCGGTTTGGTCTTGAGTGTGCCGCACACATAATCAGTCACGGCTCAGCAGGTGTACGGTGAAGATCCGGATCCGCCGCTGTCACCCAGCTTGAAGTGTATTCCTGAGCGAGGTTCTGCAAACCCGTCAAAACTGCTCAAGATTGTCATCAAACTTCCACATGTTCTGCTGCTCTTCTTTCTCACAGTTATTAAATGTATCTCATACTGAATATTGATGAGGCTTTCTTATGACTGAAGCCTGTCTGAGATGAGCTGCGTCTCGTCATGGCATCGCTTTAGCTCTTCAAGCGGCTGGAAAACCCTGATGTACTTCTGATATTCACTTTCACTAATGCACCTGCACATGTAGTCCTCATGAGTGATGTGTTCCTAAGGAAGCATCGCTATAAACACTGACTATACTGAGAGATTTGAATAAACTGCATCATAACTTGTTCAACACTATATAACTCTGATATATTTGGTGTCACACATAATATTAATCGAACTTAACACAAATACTACAAATGCCAAATAGGAACATTTTATCAACAACTTAAAGAGCCTTAATTTGTGTCTTATTGCATGTTTAGTTTGAACAATTAGAATATTACAAAAAAAATTATTATGTATTGTTATTATCTTATAGGAAAAAAAGATGTTAGATTTGTAGTAAACTACAAAATGAAATTAGAATTAGAAGATTAAAATTTGAAAATTAGATATGGCAAGTAACACATGAATTAAACCTGAAATGTTGAGGTAGAAAGACTCAGTGTTTTCTTGTAAAATGCACTCTAATAATCTTTTTTAATAATTTTATTTACAACTTTACGAAATTCACACATTTAGAAAAACATTTTAGTTACTTGCATTAAAATAAATTTGACCTGAAATAAAATAAAATATAAAAATGTAATATTTAATCTAGTTGCGAAGGCAACATTTCTCATTTTAATTTAGTCTAACTTGATGAACTACAATAACTAAAATTAAAACTAAATAAAGAATTAATAAAAGCTATATGGACATATTTACTAAAACTGACAAAAACAAACTTGCTAAAACATGAACTAAAATTAAACGTAAAACTAAAAATATATAAACTAAAAAATAATCTAAATATAATCTATATAAACATAATATAAATAAAATCACAATAGTATCCCATGACACTAAAATAACACAGGACTGGTCATAGTGATGTGAGATGTGTTAATGTTTTCTAATCTATTGATTTGGATTTTCATGATAAGAGAATAAATAAATAAATCAAAATGACAGACTCGATACTAGAAACAACTCTTAGCAACTTTTGACCCCCCACAGAATTGTATATGCAATCTGTGAAATAGTGGTTATCAAAAACGATCAAATGTTGAATGTTATTTAATGGAAGAAAACTCTGCCCCAGACTCCGGTCTTAGACACCAGCACTAATCTGTTCTAAGCCCCTTTGGTCAGACTGGATTACTAATTGAGTGGATTTATAGCTGCTTTATAGAAGGTCGTTCAGCGTCTGGACACACATTTAAGAATAAAGACTCTCTTATGAGTTCAGATCAGGGTGAGACGAGAACTAACCGCATCATCCTCATCATCATTCATCATCATCCTCCTCCTCTTCCTCTCACACTCGTCTGAAGACTGAAGGAAGCACTCTGAAAGGTAAGAGCATCTATAGTTTTGTGTAACACGGTTAGCACTGCATGAGTTCAGATCAGGGGTCAGACGACTAACCGCTAACCGCTTCATTCATCATCATCATCTCATCACACACTCGTCTGAAGACTGAAGAAGCACTCTGAAAGGTAAGAGCATCTCACGGTTAGCACTGCATGAGTTCAGATCAGGGTCAGACGAGAACTAACGACGAGAACTAACCGCTTATCCATCATCATCCTCATCATCCTCATCATCATCTCCTCCTCTCACACTCGTCTGAAGACTGAAGGAAGCACTCTGAAAGGTAAGAGCATCTATAGTTGTGTGTAACACGGTTAGCACTGCATGAGTTCAGATCAGGGTGAGACGAGAACTAACCGCTTCATCATCATTCATCCTCATCATCCTCATCCTCTTCCTCTCACACTCGTCTGAAGACTGAAGGAAGCACTCTGAAAGGTAAGAGCATCTATAGTTGTGTGTAACACGGTTAGCACTGCATGAGTTCAGATCAGGGTGAGACGAGAACTAACGACGAGAACTAACCGCTTCATCCTCATCATCATCCTCCTCATCATCATCCTCATCTCTCCTCATCATCCTCTTCCTCTCACACTCATCTGAAGACTGAAGGAAGCACTCTGAAAGGTAAGAGCATCTATAGTTGTGTGTAACACGGTCAGCACTGCATGAGTTCAGCACATTATTCAAACTGTGAAAGTGTGAAGACGACACATTTAAAGTGTGCAGAGAATAGAAAAACATCTGTTGAACTAACGACTAACTTTAATGTGTTCTTGCTACTAAATGTGCTGTCCAAGTGAAGGGCATTTACCCACAGATTTAAGACAGACAGCAATAATAACATGTTAAATATATTAAGATATTAAGTAAAAATGTAATGTCTGAAATTGAATATCACATTCTTTCATTTTCATTTTTTTTTATATTATTTTCATTTTTGTAATTATTATCCATTTATATAGTGATTGTCATGATTGTAATAATGCAAAGCATCAATAAATACTTTAATACTTGTCTATTTAATGTTTTTTGTCAGCATTTGTATCTCGAGTCACATTATTAGATTTTAATTATATTCTTTCTGTTTGTGATGATCAAAAACTGTGTTTTATTGATTGTAATGTTAAAATATTTTGGTGGAAAAACTGTGAATTGTGTATTTACTGTTCACTGTTATGATTTATTATTTTCACACCGAAAGACAATAATTTATTAAGACACCAAAGATAAGGCTTTTGAATTTGTTGTTAAACTTTATTTTAAACTTTATATTTCACATTGATTGAAAAAAAGCATACTCGACACCCAAGTTTAGATTTTATAGATCGATTCAATGCAGTATTTGATCAAAAACATACATTATTATTATTATTATTATATTATTATTATTATTATTAAGGTAATACATAAACGTTTTTATTTGGTATGAATATTTGCTATATAAAGCAATGTATTGTTGGCTATTTATTTATTTATTTATTTATGTTAACCTAACTTTATTTTGATAGTTGTATTTAATATTCACAAGAAATCACAGAATAAGCTTTGAGAGCTTTTATAAAAAAATATATCTTCGTAAGATACTACAATAAAACCCAAAACTTTTGAAATGTTTATTGAAAATGAACTCAATCGTTATTATATTCTGTGAGCACAAAACACAAATAAAGCTGGTTAACGTAAACAGGAATGTCATTTAAATACGAAATAAATAAATCGCGTCTGCGCGTCACCTCATTGGTCCGTGCGTACGCCCCGCCCCCCAGAGGCGCGTCTCCCGCCTGCGCCCTGGACACCGTTGCTAAGGAATGCCGAGTACGCGCGAGTAGGTCGGAGGCGCGCAGCTCGAGCGCTGCTCTCAGTGCTCAGACATGGCGGCGGACTTCGACCCAGAGTGGCTGTCTTGCCTGCCTTCCTCTTGGACTTACGGCGTGACCCGCGACGGACGCGTCTTCTTTATCAAGTAAATATCAGCGGGATGGAAAGTTTGGGCTCGGTTCGACTCGAATGCCTCTCGTCGGTTGTTTTTTTCACCTTCTCTTCCCCCTCTTGTTTTCTCACCCAACAGTGAAGAAGCGAAGAGCACAACCTGGCTGCATCCAGTCACGGGAGAAGCCGTCATTACAGGGCACAGAAAAACTCCAGGTAAGAGGCTTTTAACGGGGAGGAAAACATCCGCATGAAGAGAAACGCAATCAATGCAGCTGCAGATCCGCAGCTGTGGCAGAACGCGACGCGCGCAGTGTCATTGCGTTCGCGTCTGGTCGCGTTGCGTTGCATGCAGCACACCTGCGCTCACGTTTCTGAAAGGTTGCATGGTCTTTTTGGCGTTTGATTGAAAGCTGTCATTACTGTTGCACTCGTTTGACAGCTTGCAGGAGATGCTTTGCATTCCTCAAAACACTCTATATTAAAACTTCCACAGTTGCGTTATGAAAGCCTTAGCAGTTTTTTGTCACCGTTAAGAGTCAAAACAACTGAATTGAGACATGTTGATCTGCAGTATAGGGATGCGAGCAGTGCTTGTGGGCATTGAACAGCACTGCAGATCACTGGCACGATGAGAGACGTGCTGCCAGTCACACTAGAAGATGCTTTTTGCATGCAAAGCTCATTGTCCTCCTGTCTCCTTTTTCAGATTTACCCACCGGATGGGAAGAAGGATATACGTTCGAAGGAGCCCGCTGCTTTATCAAGTGAGTTGGAGGTTCGGCTCCTGGCGGAAGGAGGATATTTCGCTCTCGCTCTGCTTGTTTGACAGCAGCAGTGATTTCAGATCGCCGCCCCCTCACACACACACACACACACACACACACACACACACTCATGCCATATCATTTCCAGAAATGCTTCCGCTCTCACACTGAAGGCACACACGAGTCGTTAGAGCTCTTTCCCACCCCCATTTATGAAAAAAAGTAATTACCGTGAGGTGACGGAGGGCTTGACAGGAACCGTGTGATTCAGAGCTCTGAACAGGCTCAACTTGTTGGTTTCCACCGAGTGAATCATGTTAACTCTTGTTGTACAGCTCTAGTGTAGTTTAAGACGAGTCTGCTGCGCCCTTCATGTGGTTTTCATTCATTTAGCTGGACTTGGTTTGGGTGCGGAGAGGAGCTGATCGATATTTTTAGACTCTAACAGGCTTTTTAAATTGATGAATGCGCCCTTTTCATGCTATTTTAATCAGTGAATGTGTTAAAAATGAGCTTGGATATTTGATATATGCATGGATATTTTGAGATTATTTGCATCGATGGTATGCATATGATCAGATTAATACCTTCTGCTTGTGCCATTTACAACATTTTTAGTGGATTTTGATTAAATAGTGTGTGAAATAAGTAGTTTTTACATAATTATTTGTTGCATAATATTTTGATTAAATAGTGTGTGAAATAAGTGTTCATATCCGTTTATTTTAGGCATAATCTTTGGCCATTTTGAGGTTATTTGCATCAATAATTAGCATTTTATCCGATTAAATCCTCAGATTTGCCAGAAGGGTAATTTAAAAAGGCTAATGATTACAAGATACTTGGATTTTTATATTAATAATTCATGTATATTATCTTGTGCAGAAATAAGTGTTCATTGTATTTTAGGCATTCTTTGTGAGGTTATTTGCATCAATAATTAGCATTTTATCAGATTAAATCCTCAATTTCCAAAATATTTCTGTTTTTCATTAAATAAGTGCTAATGTTGGTTGATTATGAAGATATTTAGCCAGTTTGGCATTATTTATATCAATCATTTGTATATTATCAGATTAATAACTTCTACTTGTGCTTTTTAAGTAAATAGTTTGTGAAATAAGTGTTAATAATCAGCAGTTTTTTTGTGTGCTTGTGTGCATATCATTTTAATATCCAAACATGCATTAATATGCATCCTTAGCGGCAGTCATTCTTGGTTGCCAGGTTTGATTTAAATGTTTATCATTACAAAAATGGCTTGATTGTCTTTGTCAATTGTGCCTTATCATGACCAAAACAATATTATTAGAATATTATCTTGGATTATTGGTAGCGGGATCATGCAAATCATTTCATTTTGTCATCATTTGTTTGATTTATTGTGCAGAAAAATGTAGTGTCATGAATTGGCATCTTTTGAACCTCCATCTGAAAGCTTTGAGTTGCATTTGAGACATTTCTATCACAAAGTCTTGTTCCTCACTCGTGTCATCTTTTGTGACTAAAGTCAGTCTGCTGTCTATAGACGTAGGGCTGTTACAGATGTTGATATTTTAAACTCATTTAACAGTGATGATATTTTGACCATTATACAGAGAAAAATTAGGCTAATTATGCTTTAAATTAGTCAGTTTAATTGGCTCCTATATTTTTTGTGTGTAAAATTTGTATGCATGGTGTGTGCTTTGTAGATTTAGTTCCAAACCCATTCCAGAGCTGATCTCTGAGGCTTTTTGAGGCTGTTTTGAAACGGACTCAGGAGATGCATCTCATCACGTTAGGATTGAACTCAACTCTTTCTGGACGTCTGAAGGCATGTGGATGCTGTCTGCTTGGGACACGCTAGCGAACGATGATCTAACTGCACTCTCAGCTCTGGACAGATGTAATGACTAGTTTTTTGCTCAAATGCATCTCTTTATCATCGTCTCTGTGGATTATTGTTTGCACACAGACTCTCTTGCTGCGCTGATGATACCTGGAGGCCCAAAGCCGTTTGAAAAGAGACCGTTTTCACTTCTAATGTTCCTGTGGATCTTCATATTGATCTAAGATGTGCAATTCGAGAAACTCGGAAGGATGAGATCTTAGTGACCAATGTGGAGCTTGCTCGTGTTACCGCAGCGGCAGATGGCGGCCGGCCAGAGATTAAGAGTGATATGGGCTCATTCATTATTCTGGCACGCAGTCGCTCTGGGAGTCGTGAAGGAGCGACGCCCGGGAGCAGCAAGTGGCTTGTGGTATTTGATCCATTGGCTCAAGCCTGTCAGAATTCCTTAAAAAGCACTGCAGTGTGTGAGGAGGCTTTTTCTGTGTCACCCAGGAATAGCACGGCTAGCCAGAGGACGCTCAGTGCAGGCTTTGCTGTGGCCGCCGTGCAGAGCATTCGCTGCACATTCTAGTCTCAAAAGAGAACAACAGCGAGCGCCCACATTTTTACAGTCTGTTTTTTCCACAAGTTCTTCAAAAAATCTTTAAAAAAGAGTTCTTTAGGAAAACTAACCTAGGCTACATTGCCTGGGGTATTAGAATTGATTAGCTCTCTAAAAATCCATTATTTAATTCTAAGTATGAAATAGAATATAATTGTATATATTTGTGAATACCTGAGGGAGAAAAAATATATAATATACTTATTTACTTATATATTTAGTACAATATTTTGCATATATATTTTTTTTATAAATTTAAATAGCAACAAAATGTCAAATTTGAATATGTAATATAAATATATATCACTTTAATTTTTATCTTCACACACATATATATATATTATCATATTAAATAATATTCAGATAATTCAGATATTTTAAAATATGCACATACATAAACAAATAGTTATATTCAGGGTTAAGAGATTAAATTATATCATTTGCATTTAATAATTTTTTTAGTGGACGATCACCTGATGCAAAAAGTCTGATTGGTGAATCTATTTTCTGGAATAATATCTTATGTAATTCTGCACCTGAATTTATAATTTTAAATATTTTTGAAATGACATCGACTTGTGGCTTCTACAGAACGTTTTTTGCATCATCACTGAATATCAGTTTCTCTATAAACACAATGAATGGGATATTTACTTCCGGAGCTCGACCAACGAACCAACGTCTCCAGTGCTCTTTGAAAAGGAAGATGACGAATAATTGAGATGAAGCAGAAGACCTGTGGTCTGCATGTGAAGCAGAGGTTGTGCTGGCTGTCACAGCGATTGAAAGGCCGCTGTTGTTGTGTGTGTGGCTAGCTGAAGACGGCTTCTCTTTTCTCTGCTTTTGCTTGGCAGCTGTTGCAGCGTCTTGGGAATGCTGCAAAATAAACAGCTCATGAAGACACTCATGTTGGTCATTAGTTTCCGCCTACTGCCTAAGAGGCCGCAGATTGGGCAGCGCGACAAGAGGCGGAGGATGAGCTCCCTCCCCGTGTCTCGCTCATGCCTTGTGTTGCAAATTAAAGGGGGAATGCGGTGAAATAACACGCACTCCAAAGACTGGCAGAGGTTCCTCTCAACGAGAGTGCATCTGACTGGATGGAATAACCTTTTATGTGATGTTATTTAAGTGTACTTGTTTTAGAGATGCAATCTGACTGTTTTTTTCTGAGGTGTTTCTGACTGGAGTGGGAAATAAATGGAGCGATGTGTGGAGAGAGGGGAAAGTTGCAAAGGTCACTTATTCAACTGTGGCGCATTTCTGAATGTGTGTTTTGTGTTTGTGTGTCTGTGTGTGTGCATCTGTTTGTGTTGTGTAGATGTTAGATGGGTCTTAGCAACACTGGCTTAACCACTGACCGTCTGTTTGTTTGAACAATGGCAGACGAAATTGACTTTTGTTTAGTGTCCCTATAGGGATTGGAATGGCTTGACCTTTAACCTTTTCACACATAAGTTTAGAATGTTCAAACGGATTTTTTAAATGGCAACATTTTTAGAATGTACAAAATTCCATTTCCATGGCGATGCATCAAGCTTGTCACTTTGCTGTCACAGTTGGGTTCCGGAAGTAAAAATCCTATTCATTTTCTCCATAGAGGAATTGATTTTAACAATAATTTACAAACTAAACGCATACCTACTGGAAGCTATACGGTTAATAGTAATATAATAGTATATAGTTAATACCATTAAACTACATTACCCATGATTCTACAAAAGAATCTCCACCAATCAGAGAATCAAAACAACAGCTTGTGCCAAAAGAACCGCCCACTCCCATTAAACACTGCGAATGGTGCAATCGAGCCAATCAAACTACTTGAATGTTATATCTATATCCATCTTTTGAAATGTACAAATATTGCTTGCTATTGTATTTAGTTATTTTTCCCAACATCTTTATATTTCTCCGTTGTTTTAAGTTTTTAGAATTGTATTTACAATGCTTCAGGGAATTGTAGTTCTCTCTCTCATTAAAGCCATTCATTTGTCTTTTTGTTTGATTATTTTCCCCAAATAGTCAAATTCATATTCAAATCTAAAAATGTATTTACTTCAAATCAAAGTTGTGTCATTTTAATTTTGTAATGTTTAATGATTTATTTATTTATTTTTATCCCTATGGGGAAAAAAATGAACAGGAAAAATACTTCTGAAACCAACGGCGTTAAAAATTGGAGAGTGTCCTGACCCTAATTATACAAGGCTTCTGTTAGATTTACTAGTGAAATGGTGGTTTAGCAACCTGACTGTAACTGTTATAAACTGTAGGTTTTGGTGGATGTGATTGAAAAGTGAACAAAAGGAAGGCATGGACAGTCTCCTATCAAAACATCACTCATTCCGCTGCAGGTGTTTCCACCTCGGCAGGGATGCGGTTGAATGAAATGCCTCTAAAGGTCCTCACATGTTTAGCCGTGTGTGCGTCACTCGCCGTCGCTGTGTGAGCGTTTCCTCGTTTCCGGAGCAGCAGTAACGGGAGATGCTGTGGTTTTAGGACAGTTAAGTGGGTCGATGGATGGGTGGAGTGGGTCCACAGTGATGAAAAGCTTCCTATGACTGTCGAATCATGTTCCCTCCCTCGCTCTTGCTCTAGTTCACTCGTTCTGAGAGCCATGGGGCGAGTAGAAATGGTGTGAAAGGGTAAATGATGCTTGGCTCTCTGATTGTTTTGACACACGATCCAGGCGCTGACAGCTCAGTTCAGCGCTCAAGTGATTCCAGTGCAAAATAACAGAATTTGGCTTTGACTGAATAGAACTTTTCTTCGACTGCTCTAATTGGATAAAGCAACTCCTTTTGGACTGAAATGGTTTTGGTGCTTGTCTCAGAATTGGCTCTCATTTCGACAGACTTGTGGGTTGAGAGATAATGTCTATGTTTCTACATAACCTGACCTTAAACAAACACGGCTCATCGTTGCAGTCTTTGAGTTTTAATTGTAGTAAACATGTTTTCATTTCTAATTTGGTTTAATTATCTTAATGCCGTCCAAACTGGCTTTGATTCAATGCTTGGAATTTATTTAAAAGTTACTCTTATAATAAATAAACCAGGTGAAGTAGTTTTTGCAGCTTATTCATCTGAATGGTGCCAAGTTCTGCTTTTCCAGTCTCAACGGCTTTGTTGATTATAACCTGAGCGATCTGTTTAGTTTTGTATTATCAGTCTCGTGATGTTTTGCTTTTTTTTTTTTTCTTGGTTTTGCAACCAGTTTACAAAAGTGGCCATTGCAGAGCAAATTCTTCCAGTCCAGAACTGTCTTTAATTCATTGAAAACTAGTGATGCTCTAAAATGAATTTGGCTGAAACCGAAAAATATTTTCAGTCAGCCTTTGTTTGGAAACAGCCAATTCTGATAATGTTATATAATATATTTTAGTGATTACACTTTATCTATTTACTGTGACTCTGTAACGAGATAGAGATACATTTTAACAAGCTGTAGTTTGGTAAATATGAAAAAAGTATAATTTTTCTATGTTGAAGTTTATGCAGTATTTTCAGGTGTTATGGTCTGTCTAGTTTTTAGCTGGAAATGTTCTCACATAACCAGTTGGTTTAAGACATTAGTCACTGAGGAGCTAGTCTTTCTGGCCCAGAAACTAATGATGCATCAAAAAAAAAAAAAAAAAATGCAGCGCTTAAACTGGACTTATTAAATTAGTGTTTGTTTGGAAAAAACAATCAATTCTTCTAATGATATAATAGTAGACTCTGAAATGAGATATTGACATGATATTGACAATTTTTAACAAGCTGTTATATAATAAATATGCTAATATATAAAAAGTGTTTGAATAATTGTGTTGTTAAAAACAGAATAATTTCACATGCATGCTGCTTTTTCTCCATTTCTGTGTTATACAATATTTTCAACAAAATGCTGTGATATGTTTTCTGTAGTTTTGGGCACAATATTTGTATTCGTTATGCACCAAAATCAAACATTATGGCTGAAACGGAAAGATTAGCTTTATTTTGATTTTATATATTGCACTTAACACACACCAAGTGTTTTAGTCCATTTTTATCTTGCTTTTAACCATGTTTTTGATGCATCCCTCTTATAAACATAAGGAACACAAGCTTTATGATTGGGCACCAGAACTATCCATTGGGTAACCAGAAAACTCAATTCTTGGTAAAAGTTGCATTAAAGATCAACATTAAGAACCCAATGTCCAACTCCGTTCCTCCCAGGTTTGTAATAAGGCCCTTGGGTTGTAGCATTTAGCTCGGTGACAGCACCGTTCCAGATGCCAGTGGATGGGTTACTCAGCTGTTAGACACTTAATATCGGCTTCGGATGATTTTTTATGAGTGGGCTGCTAAATGAATGGGTAGATGGCAGCTTGGGAGATGATGGAGTGCTAATTAATTCATAGTCAGCGGCCGGACGCTCTTCGCAGCCTTACATTTTGCTGACGCAGAGCCATGATTCATATCTCAGATGGGGTCAGGATAGACGTTTAAACGGATGGATCAGCGCTTCTCCGACTTGGATGACCAAGCGTGGCTTTCTGGGTCAGCCCACTGGCTATGCGGTGCAACCGGGCCACGCGTTTCTCTGAGATTTTAACAAGACGCCAGCGGCGATCATTCGCTCTCGGTACTCATTAGACAACAAAAACGTGGCTCAGGTCTCACGCTCCGTGTGCCGCCGGTGCCTGGCTCTCTTTGTCGTTAGTGTTTGACCGTGATCGAGCAGGTGATGCAGACGTTTTCCCAGTGTTTCCTCACCGCATGCGGCCTCTTCCTGCAGCACAACCTGTTTTATCTCGCTCTCCTGCGGCGTGATTCAATAGCACCGGCCGCCCATCCTTCTCCTGACGGACATGCCAGTAGATTCACTTATCTGCCGTTTTGACAACACTGTCATTTGTCAAGGCAATTCACGACTGCTTCGGGTTTTTTCCGTTAGGCAAGATGCTACAGGTGAAAACATTGGTCAATTTTGAGATTTTTAGGCTAGTGTAAAGAAAGCATTTAAAATACACATTGAAGTATCATTGCACTGTTTGCATCTGTAGATTTCAATTACAGTAGAACATTTTCTTAAAACGAGTTTTCATCTCCACTTCAACAGCACTTACATATACACCACACTTAACAGTTTTATTCCTCTCTTTTACTGAGGGGGTTGTTGATATGTCACTTCGCTTGATATATATTTAACATGTATTTAACAATATAATGTAAAAATGCAGTGTTTTTTTCTGGTTTTTGACAGTATTTTCTGATCGATCGAGTGATTTAAAAAAAAAAAATCCCTTCTGTAAAAAGAATTTTGAATTTGGCTTTATCCAATGTTCAGATTTATTTTCTGGAAAATTAGTGCATTTTTAATTGGATTACATTTATTAAACAAAGTTTAGCAATACATGTTTTCTAGGGATGGAAAAAAAAACGAACCGTACGGTTCTCCACACACGGTTCGGCACGCGCTAGGACCGCGGTTCAACTTAAATCTGACAACGCATCTGCAATATTGTTTGTTATAAATAACACGTAAAAAAACAGGGTTCGGCTAATGTATGCTTCTGTTGATGGAAGCGCATTCTGGCTTCCCAGTACATTACAACAACAATGATGCCCCCCCCCCCCCCTCACTTTTTTACTATCTATCGTGTCTTCAAAAAGTTTATCTTGGACATTTCATTTTCAGGTCTATACTCAAAAAGGTAACAAATGTATCGTAACTATCCATAAATATTATTTAGTACCATAAATAAAATACAAATATTTTCAACTAAAATATAATGCATGCATTTCACATTGACCACCATGCAAGCAGTTAATGTGCTGTGATTAATTAGCTGGGTAAGTGTGGTTATCAGCTGGTTATCTATTTTACCCTATTCAGCTTTATTTGTCTTACCTTAATACAGCATTTCAAGGCTCTTGGCCCTCGCTGCCACTCCTCGATCCTGCTTGTTCACATCATTCCTGATGTCATTGGACTCTACACTCCCAGACTGTGACTGCATTGAGCAAACACACATCAAACAGCTGATGCATGAATGAGGGGTTTGAATGTTAGTTTAGTGCCTTGCCACAAAACACAAAGGTTGAGTTTATTTGAACTCATTTTGCCAGCGGTTCTTTTGGAAGCTCTTCCTGCACTTCTGATGTAGATCTTTATTTGTGTTATTGTTTTAGTTGCACGTTTCTATACAGGTGTGCAATAGATTTGCAGGGTATAATTGAAGAAAATTAGAGATGGTAGATGCATCCAACAACTGACTAGTCAATTATTGAGGTTGACTGCCGCGTTCGATATTTTCAGTGGGGGCACGTTGAAAGGGAAAATCAATTCTCGAACAACTGAGACGTGCTGCTTCTTTGAGTGTTTCTGTTGCATGCTAATAGACATTTAAAGCAGCGCCGCTACGACCGCGTGTGTACAAAACACTACCTTCAACAATGCATTTCAGAACAGCCACTGTCGTGCTTCAGGTCGCCTGCTGGGATCAATGTCCCCTTGATTATGAAGAATCTGCAGGTTTATTAGCGAGGTGTTGTGGGGAAATTAAAGGCCAGTATTTTTCTGGAGTCTGGTGCTGTTTCTTCATGGCGTGCGACTCGTTTCCAAGCGAGTTTGCAGAAAGAAAGGTTTAATAAACTGCTGGATGTGGGGAACTACTTATTTTGTAGTAAGTCCAAGCATAAGCGGTTTTGTGGTATGTTGAGGAATTTCTCTTACATGAGGACTTTGATAGTTTTGTGCTATAAACGTTTATAGGCTAGTTATTTAGCCGGTTTATTTTTATGTATTTATTTTATGTTAGATATCTCTTTTGAAGGGCTGGTAGAAGTGACCGCTTAGTTATGGCTTCTCAATGTTCATTTTTACAGTTTTTTTTGTTTGTTTTAAATTTGTTTTGACTGATATTAATCAATATTTTTTAATTTCATATTTGCTCATTTTAGTCAATTTAATCTGGTTAAAATTGCTGTTTTAGTTTATTAAATTTGTTTATAAAAACATTGGTAAATCTTTTCTTAAAGCCTTTATGCATAATAAATTATAAAGGTGTTCATATCTAGGTTGTAATGCGTTGCATTTTTTCACAAGTAATTGTAACCAAAGATAAAATGCATTATAATAGGTTTGTTTGTCATGTGTTTTAATGCATAATACATAAATGAGTATCCTTATAACTGTATTATAACTGGCTAAAAGTATTCATGAGATAATATAATGCATTATAAGGTGCATTACAAGACACAGTTAATGCATTCAAATAAAACGATAATGCATTATATTTCAAGCTTTTTAGTAGTGTTACCAAATATTAATACTTTTTTATTAACAAGGCATTGTTAATTTTCATTGGATTATTCTGGACAAAAATGTTGGAAAACATTATCTCGAGGCATTCATTTTGTTTTCAACAGTATGCTTTAACTAAAATGATTTAATCATGTCATTATTGTTTATGGAATCAAGAAATGTATCATTAACAAATATTTAATTTAAATGACAGAAATTAACACTAGGACATCCTTTACACAGTGTAGTAGCCACTCAAATGATCCACTGACAAGGTGTTTATGATATAAATAAGCAGATTGGTAGCCGTAGTCAAATAATATGTGATCCCTATAAATGCAGAAACACGCTCCTAAATGTTTCTCTCTTGCAGTATCGTAACGTCCAGCCGTATAATCAGCCGTTTCTGACCATCCTCCATTCGTCTGTTGTGTGTTAGCGGCTGTAATCTGTGCAGAGTATCGTAAATGACGGAGGGCTTCAGCGTTTGGGTTTTGGGAGTCCCAGTTCTTTTTACTAGTCTCGTCACATCTTCTCTCTTCAGCAAGCCGGTCTGTCATGACATTCCCATTTTGTTGTCTTTGCGCCGTGATAAGAGCACACTCGCTGATGCCGACGGTTGAGATGTGCTGTCTGATGGCTGTTATCAGATCCGTGAGGAAAGGCTGAGGAGAAAATGGAACCGCTATGATATTGAACAAAGGTCAAAGGTGCTTTTGATTAGTTTTTATTAGTGTGAAGGCGACCGATAGATTTTACCGATACCGATAAAACTGGCCGATAGATTAATCATGTTTAGTAGGTGTTCTTGCAATATTATTAATATTATTTATTATATTGATCTTAAAGTCATAGTTTGCATTTTAAAAGAAAAAACTAAATCCATCGAATGTTGAAATGAACTAACAAGAAACAATTTTTTATTAATGTATTTTTATATTACTTTAATTTCAACAGTATGCTTAAAGATGGCCATCTTTAAATATCTACACACGTATTAAAATTACTACATTTTATTGTTTGTGTACATTTATTTGCTTCTATTTTATTTTTATTTTTTTATTTAGGGAAAAGTGCTAGCGCTTTTAGGAGAACTGTCTTATTCGTTTTTTCTAAAACAGTTCATTTTCTTGAACAATGTGGCATTTTAATTGTTTAAAATTACATACATTATTATATTTTCAGTTTTTATCATTTATAATTAAAAATATATATTCTTATTTTTCCTTATTTTCTGTTTTTTTTATTAATTTATCAGTTTCACATTTAATATATTTATGTGTGCATTCATATCATTTTCTACTTTTAAATGAAGGATTATACCGGTTGCCTACATTAACACAAAAAAGATTGATATTTTTTCGGAATTAATGAATGGTATTAAAATGTATAATTGTTTGAATTTTTTTGGCTTTATATCATCTGTTGTTTGTTAATCGTGCTGTAGCACACAGTAGACCCATTTATTGTGCTGTGCTTTCCAAACAAAATTAGATTCAATTGCTTTTATCTGGCACCGTGCATTTCTCTGTATTCCCTGTACTAACACATTTATGTCCTCTGGCGTTTTATTCTACATTTGTAAACAGGCCTCTGGAAGCAGCAGAAGATAGCGTGCAAGGACATCCAATGACATAATTTAGTCGCTTAGCGGTATTTCAACAACAGCTTTATTTTCAATAACGAGCATGATTTACAACCCGACCGGTGAGCATTCAGAGGTTATTCACACGCCTGTGTCTGTTTAAGCCAATAACCAGTTTCTAACAGGAAGCCATGGAAAGGTCAACCTGAACCAGTAGCGACATCATTAATCTAATTGACTCCGCAAAAGTATATTAATTTGCGCCGGATGCTTTTAATTAGTCTTTCCAAGCCTAAACCAAACAAGTGTATCACATTAATCCTCATCACGGTCGGATCAGCGAGCGTCTCTCGTGAATTGTTGAACACTTCACAGATTGAACCAAACAGTGGAGGCGACTGACCTTGAGTGACCTCAGCGGATGCCACAGCCTCCCTCGGTCCACGGCTCTATCACCAGGACGTACAGAACATTTCACGCTATTCGGCTTAGACTCCGTCCCGAGAGAGATAAGAATACGGTGAAAGGTGCATGAACGGGCCGTGAGACTGAGAGAAACCGTATCAAGTCTAGCTCCGTCTCTCTGAAGCGGGCTTACACTGTGCGATTTTGTAATTTATAGCCTAGGAAGTTGTACTTGTCAGACTGTACGAACATGATGATCATGTCATACTGCGGGATCTCAGTTGTCATTAATGTCAGATTGTATGTCAAGACGCTCTAGTTAAATGCCAGCGGACCCTTCTCAGCCACTGCACGCAAAACAGAAAACTTGTCCGGAGTTTTACCGATTAAACCGATGTTCGGTGATTGGGAACTGCGTTGCAAAACCGATTAATGTTGGCTATCATGTGTGAAGGCTAAATATATGCAATTATTCTCTACACAAATTTTCCCACATGAAAACAGCGGCGTTTATTTATTCAACCAATATATTTATGTGTTTCATATAATTTTCTACTTTTAAAAAGGATTATACAGTTGCCTACATACAAAAAATTGATATTTTTTCAGATGAATTCTTTTATATCATCTGTGTTTGTTAGCGGCGGTAGCACCGTAGACCCATTTATGGCTGTGCTTTCCATAGATAATTGCTTTTATCTAGCATTAATTCTGCTCATAGCTTGTCTTGAAAAATGAAGACGGTTTGTGTTTCATCGTAGGGGTAGTCACACTGCAGGACTGTGCGCCAAATCTTCTGACACTGCCAGAATTTCGTCGGAGGTGAAGATCGCAACAGTCATTAATCGGCTGTCGGTGAACATGTCACCAGCGATCAAAGACGACAGATTTTAGCCAAGGATTAAGAATCTTTTAGGATTTTCTAAATTTGTCTCAGACGACCAAATCGTGGCCAAAATCGCACCGTGTGAGCCGGGCTTTAGCCGCAGTGAAACATTCTTCATGGTGACTTAGTGTGGTGTCAAACTGGTGCAGAAGATGTTGCTTTTCTTTGAGGACTGTTCTCGGCGTTTATCGGTATAGATTTCGGGATACAATTCTGTCATGTATACACCATGCCACTTTTCTTCTTTTGTAAAACATTAAAGGGGTTTGGATGTTTAGATATGGCACGTCACGGCTGCTTTTGAGATCAGTGGAGAGTGATCACGAGAACTGACTTTTGATGTCAAACCTGTCATAGGAATCATATGACTGTGAAGCAATTTTATCACTTTGAAAGACTTGTAATATGGTGCATATTTGTTTATAATACTTTTAAGGTGCTTTTATTGTCGTTTTTAGAGCTCAACATCAATTCATATTCACTTTTGTTGTGTGGAAAAGAGAAGCCAGCACATTCTGCAAAATACTTCCTTTTGCCTTTTACAATAGATTGAACATTTGACAGGTTTAGGAGCCACATAAGGATCAGTAAATAATGACAGTTAAACATGTTTCAATGGTTGAATGTTCAGTTTTCTATTCCATGTGTGTTTTCTGATTAAGGCTCAACAATAAGGAAGGATATGAAGGGCTGGGTCAATGAGAAAGTTTTGTTGGCTTTGTAGATTAGTTTTTACACCTTGCAAACTTTAAATGTTTGGTTTTCTGTGATGTAATCTAAATTATTATTTCAATTTTCTGCTAATTAATTATCAAGAGTGTTATCTTGGTTTAGTCAAAAATGGTACAAAATTGCCTAAAAGTCATAGACAGCATTATTTGGCAAAGCATTTAATGTTTTGAATTAAAACACAAATTGCAATGCATAATCTGTATTTTCTTTTTGTAAAGAAAAAAAGGAAAGGACAACATACTAGTAGTATCAAGCAGATATAACTAGTTAAAGTGTGTAAAATTCCTTCTTTTTTGGTGTGGCCTGTAAAATCATTGCCAGGGCGAGTAAAAACAACTGGCTGAAAAAATCCTTATTAAGCCCTGCTGACGGAGTGTTTCTTGTGTGAGACCTTAAACGTGAATTTTGAATTGGGTAACATGTAAAACGATCCTCTTCAAAACATCTGTCTCACTTGGGTTGTGGTTTGGTGTAATTTACCGCCACTCCCAAGATAAGTTGGCCGCCCTCTGATCCAAAGGAAGTTGGGGTGGATGCCAAAAAAATCAGAGTAATGTGTTTCCTGTTCCTGATGTGTAGTGCGCAGAGCTCTCATGATAACGGATGTCGTATTTCCAAACAATCTATATTCATGTTGCATTTATTTTCAGCTCTTTTTCTCTCATGCAGCCATTGAAACGGCTGCCAGCTGGCGCTTTAAAAAGGATGAAAATTAAATTTTTGCTCCCTTTTACAATGAACACTAAAGCACAGTTTTGGATGCCACCCAATCTTCTAGTAGAAACCAATACGTACGATCAGAGGATATTAACAGCGGCTGTGGTATCAGGAAGCATTGATCCAGGAGGCCCAATCGACAGCCAAACGGAAACTGCCACTGTTTATTCTAGTTCAACCCACATATCAAGTCTGACTCCATGAAAACCTTGTTCGAAGACATTAGCATTCACCAAATGCACACACTATCTGGTTTATCTGCAGCTGAAATTGACTTTCTTCTTCTCGAGACGGCCAGCCAGGCCATGTTCACTGACCTGAGCTTTCACATCTCAGATTGGACGCCCTCCTGGTTTCCACAGGGAACCGAGGATCAACTGTACAACCTGTCTGTAGCTGCTTTGTACAGGTTTCTGTACTCTGAAAAAGTTCAGTCAAAAATCTCCTACATTACCGAAATGAATGTAAACTCTGTACATTGATAGTGAGTGGAAATGCAGCCAAATTGTCTGAGAATCACCTTGCCATTCCTTCCCATCTATTACATTATGTGAGTCAGAGCAGACTGCATAAATGTCAGGATAATTGACTGTTGTGTCAAGCTGATGTAATCAGCTGTGAAATTTTAATCTGCCTAATAAGCGCTTCTGCATGGAGAGTCTTGCGAACGCTACACCTTTCTCTGTCCCCTTTATGAGTGTCCTTGTTAAAGGGGTAGTTCACCCAAAAATTATTAATGTCATCAGAACAAATTACTGTCGGCCTCATATCGTTCCAAACCCCCAAGACCTTCGTTCATCTTCAGAACACAAATTTGGATATTTTGGAAGAAATTTGAGAGCTTTCTGATATGCAACTGACACGTTCAAGGCCCATAAAGGTAGTGAGGACATCATTAAAATAGTCAAAAAATATGATCACATGGATTATTTTAAGGATGTCCTTACTACTTTCTGAGTCTTGAACATGGTATTTTCGTTGCTGTCTATGCAGAGTCCGAAAGCTCCCGGATTTCATCAAAAATATCTTAATTTGTGTTCTGAAGATGAACGAAGGTCTTACGGCTTTGGAATGACTTGAGGGAGAGTAATTAAAGACAGAATTTTCTTTTTTGGGTGAAGTATCCCTTTGGCCCTTGAGTGAACCTGTTTGATGAGTGAACCCGTACCCTCTCGTTCAGTCGTCAGCAAAGAATGGGATGAAACCCACGACCATGGCAAAACAACACCAGCTCCAGGATCTTTTCCAGAGGACAACAAATCTCTCTGCCAGAACTCGCACATGACCTCACAGCTGGAGTCATGCGCCTACCGCAGCAAAACAGCTGATGCAGACCGAGTTCGTTTTGGCTGGCTTTAATGTCAAGCACTTCCCTCCCGCTTCCAGATTTCCAAATAGTCCCCTCTTCTAGTAATTCCCACCACTTCCTGTTTGGCACTCCATTCCCATCGGACTGTAATAACGAGAGAAGCCAACTGAGCCATATTTGTGGGTTCCTGCACATACAAGAGGATGCATTTGCTGTGATAGAGCTACCCATGTGTTTCTCCGGAAGGCATTCTTCCAGCTCGGAGTACTAGATTTCATCCAATCAGTTGGCCTGTTCCAGAGAATCTCATTGTGTTTATTTTTACCAGTGTTGAAGAACAGGCAAAGGATAGATGGGTAACAGAATATGCTGCAAGGATTAGATTATCAGGGGATGTTGGCTGATTTATGGATTCATAATCCCAATGTTGGCAACAAGTTTTTTTTTTTTAGCTTTGTATAGGATTTTTCTAAACCGCTCTTGTGATGCTCTCAATCGCCAGTGTATCTGCTGCCACCAAAATCCAGAATTTCGTAGGATTGTCCTCTGCAGCTGAAAAAGCTGAGCGTGACCACTGTCACTGCATGCTCTGTTTTGAATCCAGAATGCATGCAAATGTTGCCAATTCGACAATAAAAACCAGTCCCAGCTCATCCAAAAAATCTGACCTCTTTTGCATACTTGAGAAACATGCAATCCTTCCACTTAAATTCAACGTACTCATCGGTAACTGAAGAAAACAGTAAAATCTTTTGATTCCAATCTTGAAGTATTTTCTTGGAAAAAGGGATGTCCCATTGTAATGCCGCCTCTGAGCTTGACAAATGTGACCACCCTAACATTAATCTCTCCTACTAGATAATCCCATGCTTAATCCCGTCTTTGCAGTATGCAGAGGGTGGCATGATAGCACCATTTACCGATCCACAGCCCTGGTTGTTCGACACTACGAGAGCTTTTGCATTCACAGGAGCGGTGTGGACGCGACCCCGGCGTTAATATGAAGCAGATGTGCTGGTAAGGTGGTGTGGAGGAATGATGTTTTAATTGCATTGAGGTCTAGTAGATTACTGTGAGCTCGGTACGAATGTGCACTGCATTTGCGGCGATCTCCTTAGGACGTTCTGTTAGGTTGACGGATGGCGACGTGGTCTTGTGTGGCCTCACTTGTTTAAAATAAAATCTAAACTTGGTAGCTTGGTCTGTTGCCGATAACTCAAATTCTTGACTCTAATGAAGTGTTCATGGCGAGTTGCTGCTCCTTTAAACTGGAGTAATGAGATTTGCTGAATTACTGTCTTAATCACGGACTGAATGGCAAATAGGGGAGGAGATGTTTATAATGATGTGATTTACAGCTTTTTCACGAACCCCCGTCTGGAACCTAGCCCCCTTTTCCATTTACCCTCAACATTTTCTTTCCGACTTGATTTAATTAGAATTTTCAGCCTACATGAATTACTGTCAGGTTGTGGTTGAACAGCAAATTAGAGGGAGTGTGCAAGATGCCTACATCTCTGATGAGCATGAGAAGCTTCAAGGTAACACTTGACCGATCTCACTTTGAAGCTGCTTGGTGTTTGCCAAGATGTTCTACATGGGTATTGCTTGGGCATTGCTAGTTGCTTATCCTTTAAAAATACTTGATTAAAAATGTAATACTTAGCAATAGAGGTATTTTTGTATCCCTAAAGTAAACCCATCTTTTAGTAAGAGTACAGTAAGTTTCACAAACCTGAAATAAACAAAATATGTAATTTTGAGAGAGACGTCACTGAAAGTATAAGTTGATTAACTAAAAGAACCGACCTAAAGAGTCATTTATTCAGAAATCAGACTATTCTTATTGCTCTTGCTTGTTGTTTTTGCATGCAGTCTGCATTGACAAATGTGTGGTTCTTTTTATCCTACCAAATTCAGTTTGAACCTTAAGTAAAAACTCTCTTCTTTCTCGGTGTAGATCTGGAGAAAAGTAGTGCAAGAAACTCTGTAAAACATAGTGAGCCATGCCCTTGGGTGATTTTTAGATTATTTACGCAGCAAGTTGTGAAACCTAAACTAGTTTTAAGCTAAGTTTGCTCTGACTTATGCATAAGTCTTATACGTGCTGTGCATCACCGTGTGAAGTTACTCTGATAAATGATGTTGAACACTGTCGCACGTACTCACCTGGAGGCTCTCCAGAGGTCTGTCAGATCTTGCTAACTCTTGAATTACCCCAAAACTTCCACACACACCCACAATCCCCGTTCATCCAGGGAATGACTCATTCTCCCCGTGGCACCATGCAATGACCTCCCCTCCAGTGGAGAAAACCATCAAAGCAGGTGTATGGAACCCCAGTAACGATACCCGCTTAAATATTTCACCACGTGCACTGCGCCGGCCTCATTAAAGCACATCAGATCTGCACCCAGCGCCGTCTCGCCTAGTCTTGCCAAGCGCTGCACTGCATATTAACGCCGGGACTACAAAACACCATTTACCCAAGAAGTTTTGCCAAGCAAGACCAGTTCCACCGTGACCACGCTGTGTCACGAAGCCAAAGGAGTCACGGTCTGGATTAGCATTTTTCTCTTTAGCCAAACAAGAAGAAGAGGGGACACCTGTGGATAGGACATGTCATTTCTGTGTTAATCTGATCTGAATCTCTCAGGTTCTCTATCACAGCATATATTTACTAGTGATCGACCGATATTGATTTTTTTATAACCGATACCGATTATTTGCATGTTTATGTACCCGATAACCGATATGCAGAACCGATATTTATTTACTGTTATAAAGTAAATAAATAAGAGTGAAGTCCATTCTTCACTTTCAGTCATCTTAACAACAACAAAAACTGTTGAAAATTAACATTCTTTCATGTAAAATTTAATCTTCAAATTACAACAATAAAAACATTTTATTTATAAAAAGCATCATCAGCAACACTGATATTAACAATAAGCAAAAGAATGTCTAATGTTTTCAAATGGAGAAAATAAAGGACAGAAGTCATATCAACTTCATTTTAAACTACAGTTTTAGGTTTAAACGCTGTTTAATAGACTAAAGAGTGAAGAATAATTCACTGAATAATATTCTCTGGAATATTGAAATAAGCTATAACAAACAAAACATCGTATTTTATTGCATTTCTTAACTGGCATGTTTTATCAGAATTATTAAAATGTTTTTGTCATTCTAAATTATGAAAACTGCTGACAGCGCGGTTTATCTATTTACACAGAACTATACTCAAACTGCGATCGCTTGCGGAGATAATAAATAATTAATTTCGATAGAGATGTATTTATTTAGATGTTTATTGGTGAAATAATGGTTCTATAGTAAATGTTAATATAATTTAGCGTGTTTCAAACAAGTGAATCTTGTATAAAGTTACATGCGGTGGCCGCGCTGGACTTCTCCTGAGTGAACAGTGTCCAAATGCGTACACTCTTGTGTGTGTGTGTGTGTGTGTGTGTCTGCTCCATGTGTGTGTGTGTGTGTGTCCATTTGTGTGTGCCGGGCCACAAGGGTGCGCTGTTTGCATTCAAATCAGAGTGTACAAATTGACGAAGAAGTCTCATCCCTGTGTTGAGGCTGATACAGAAGTGTACGCATTTTGCGTCCAGGGGATAATCTCCAAAATGGCGCTACGCTGACTCAGAGGAGACGTTACTGTGCCTAAATATTGAATAAAGTCGTTATTTTTGTTTTATTTCCATAAAAAAGTATTCTCGTCACTTCATAACATTACGATTGAACCACTGATGGCAGATGGAGTATCCCGGCAATGCTTTTCATATATTTCTGGACCTTGACTGTGTAATTTACTTGGCAGTCAATGGGACAGTCACAAGCCTCCCGGTTCTCATCCAAAATATCTTAAATTGTGTTCCGAAGACGAACAAATCTATTACGGGTTTGGAACAACATGGGGGTAAGTGAAAAATTACAAAATTATAATTTTGGGGTGGAGTTATCCCTTTAAGGAGCTGTGTTTATGAGTGAATCACTGAATTGAGCGACTGTAGCTGGATTCAAAACAGTATGCTAGCTTTTTGAATACAAAAATATTGAGTTGTATGCTATTCCTGTCATAGCAGGTGCTGTGTCTTTTGTATGTGTGCATGTCTAAACATGCATCTTGTTGTTCGACAGCAGATCTTGCGGTTCTTCCAGATGATCTTCTGCTAATGCGCGGCTCAGTCCAGGACTGCTTTGCGCTAATGAGGTTACCTAACGTGCTAAGCCCATTTGGTGCGAGGTGATAAAAGTGGATAGAAAAGAGGATGAGCAGAGCACAGGAGCCGATGGACAACCTGGGCTTGGTTCGGGGCCAGAAATCCTCCCGCTGGGCGGTTTTTCATACAGCTTTGTGGCGGAAGGCCCAGTCTGTTAGCAGAATCAAACCCGTGTCGTTAAACGCTCTCTGCAGGGTCAAATTTAACAGCATTTTATTTGTGAAATGCTTTTGGGGCTCCTTAATTGCATTTATATTTAACACTGTTTTAATTGCTTAAATGACAGCTAGCCACTTAGCCGCCCATTAAGCTGGAAATGTCGGGGTCAAACATGTCAGTTGCAATATATTTGATCATGGTGATGGAGATAAATAAACACATCTCTTAGTTTGTATCCGCTGATGCAGTAAATCAAGTCAGTCTAACCAGTGATAGCTTTGCAGGCTTTGTTGATGCCGGGTTGCATTTTCCGACCGTTTTGTTGCAACAATTGTTTAATATCTTCATTTATGAACATGCTTTAGATAAATCATAATTAAAATATAGTGTTCCTGTGGCTCAAATTGCGTTAATTGTGGGTATTCCCAGGGAACACACATAATTTCTTATTCTTTTAATTGTTAGAGGTTTCCCAGATTGTCTTGTGATGAGCACAATTTTTGTTTGATGTAAATAATTGTTAGCCTAATAGGCCTAAATATTAAATTAGGAAGGAGACAGAGAATCAGAAAGCCACTGTGAGCAGATAATGTTGTTTTTGGCAATCACAAGGTCTGTTTTGAATGTAGAAAATCTCACGGTCTCTCTGTGACCTTAACTAGCTAGTCTTGTTGACCTGATAGTCTGTGCTATTGTGTTGGCGTCCGAGTCTATAACCTTGGTGGTATTGTTTGGTATAGCCTGTTTGCTTCAAATATTGCGCCTTTCTTCAACTTAGCATGCATTTATACCTTTATTCTGAAAACGGTTGTAGATGATTATAAAAATCAGCAATTTTATTTATTTACATTTTTGTCGACATTTTATGTTTATTTTATGTGTATTTCAATTTTATCTACACTCTAAACAAATGCTGGGTTAAATACTACCCAGTGCTGGGGAAATATTGGACCGAAAACACATGCTGGGTTGTTTTCAATCAACAGCTGGGTTAAATGTTTAACCCAACCTTCTGGGCAGTAACAACCGCTGGGTCAAAACAACCCAATCGCTGGGTTAGTCCATATTTTACCCAGCGCTGGGTTGTATTTAAGCCAGCATTTTTTGTGTATAATCTATGTTTTTAAGTTGAATGAAAACTATTTATGACCCCCCCCCCCCCCACAATTTTTTTATTTATTATTATGTGAACATTTTTATTTATATTCACATATGTCTGTGAAATGATCTAAAATAACATTTATTCAAGTATTTATACAACTCGAAATACATGCAGCTCTATTTTGTTTTTGGAATTTTCCAAATGTGTCTAAAAATTAACATAGTTTTCACACAAATACTGAAATTATCAATTTATTTTTCCATTTTATTATTATTATAATTAATGTCTGGGTTTGGGACAAAGGTAAAGCCATAAATTCTGTACATAACAGGCTTTTGAATTGATATTAATGATGACAGGTGTTGTAAAACGTTCCCAGAGTAGTTTTAATGTGACCTTACATAAGAAGGAAATTATTTTGGTAATAAAATCCACCCCTTCGGCATAATATTGGACATAGTTGAAGAAAGACCAGTTTTTTTGTTGTTGCTTATTAGTGTTTTTTTGGTTTATTTGTGTACGCTGCTCTGGATATGCATGCTTGACTGCTGGAAATGAGATCTGCTTGAACTATGCAAACTAAGGAAAAGTTAATTACCTCTCACCGAAGCAGGAGTTATAATAGTCTGTGGAAACAGTCCCTGTTAGCTGATTTTTCCTGAAATGAGTCGAAAAGACGAGCGTTCGTGGTGACAAAAATAATTGTGAAATCTCAGGCAGAAATGGAGCAGAGATAATTTTAGCGCTAAGCAACGTCACCTGACCACCGCGACTCTGGGGAGCTTATTACAGCGAAAGCGTAACACTTACAGATGATTGTCAGAAATACAAATAACAGAACAGAGCTGCGAACGGCAAGCTTAAACCTTCCAGAGCCGTTGCCAGCGGCTTGCGTCTGACATTAGGCCTGTTTAATGATAGACTGCAGTGGAGTTCACGTACGATACCGAGGTTTCAATAGTCGACAGTAAAACTGCACAGTTCCCATATAAACTTTAATATCTCGGCATAATCAAACATGCGATTGAGCATTGCTTGCTGCAAAAAGTTAACACTGTGAGTGGGTTTCTCTTTTTCTTGTAGGTACTGTTGTGGTTAATATTGTTAATATTACTATTATTTTTGATTAGAATGGTATTGATGTTGAGAATAGTGTAACTTCACAGCTGTTAATAATATGAATTATAATTGTTATAATTATATAAGTATTAGTATTAGTAGTATTTTTATAGCAGTAATTTTATTATTAATTTTTTTCTTGTAGTTATTTGTCTATTGATGTTATTCATTAGTTTATTAGTTTTTACTGTTTATTGTTCTTTTATTATTTAAATTGTATTATTTATTTAATATTCAGTGTAATATTTATATTATTGTTCAGTTATTTTAATTTTATTACTTATTTTAATATTTTATTTAACTTTTTATTTTCATACCGACACTTTTGATGTCTGATTGCTATAACGGCGATTTCAAGTTCAAGCTCAGACCCACCAGTTTCCTTTCCTTTTTTCCCATTTTCTCTCTTCCTCCCACGCTCTGTTTCTCGCTCGTCTCCTCAGTCCTGGCCCCGACACATGGGGTTGTATATTTTGTCCCAGATTGTTTGCGATCGCTCCAGTCGTGTACGTCGCTCGAGTGTCGCGGCGGGGAGCCGTAAAGCACAAGCAGCTCCTTCAGATGCACTCAATGAATACAGCGGCCAGTTTCAAACCAATAAAGCCTCTCGCATCTGAGGCGTCTTTGATTTCCAGCTCGCCGCAGCTAGATTGAGAAATTCCTCCTCTAATCTGCTGGAACTTGATAAAGGCCAGCATTGATCTTTCGGACAGATTAAAGGGCGAGTTGGTTTCTCGAGGGGCTTCGTTCTAATGATCTCTTGGGCTCTCTTATGGCGTTTGGTGCTGGAGTGTGTAGCGTTCGCATGCGTTTTCCCTCCAGGCTTTCTGTAGAAGTTTTGATGCCGTGTTTAATGAGCGTGCGCTCATGCGTGTGGGTGAAGTTTAAAGCGGGTGTATCTTTATGCTGTAATAACCAGAGGCAAGAACACCACAGATCCCCAGATTAAAAGCCCTTTAGACAGATCTGCATGTCGGATGATTTTAAAACTGCGAGCTCAACCTGTGGTCGGACCGCTGGGGCTGAATATCCACTCATTCACGGGCCAGTGGCATCTCAAGCACTCAAAACTTGCTTGGGGTTAAAGAAGCTCTTGTTTGTATCATTCCCCATTCATGCACATTCCTGGTCTTATTGTGCACAATTTATCCATGCATTCAAATAAAAAACCGTCTGTGGTGAATCAGAGATGTATTTAATGATTTAAAGTACTCATTAGGCGACTCATTTGGCAAAGAGAATCAGTTCTAACAAGCAAGTTGTAAACATTTTGCACCACATTTTTTAATGTGTTTGGCTTCTGTTCACAGTTGCACATGAAATTAAATGCTGAAGACTAAAACCTGACACCCAAAGACATTTTAGTGCCCAAGTGAAAAGAACTGCTGGTAATTCCCTGTTATTTTGGATTTGCTAGATCTGCTTCCTTGAAAGGTACAACAACAAATACAAATTAAGCTCAGATGAGCTTTATTTGTCACATACACAATTATACAGAGTATAAATGTGTTCTCTGCATTTAACCCATCCAAGTGGAGCAGTGGGCAGCCGACATTGGGTTCGGTGCCTTGCTCAAGGGTCTCACCTCAGTCGTGGACACTTCCTGCCAGAGCCGGGATTCGAACCCACAACCTCGGGTTACCTCGGGTTTCAAGTCCAACGCTCTATCCATTAGGCCACGACTGCCCTTAAATATAGGTAGGCGGCAGGGCTGCATGATTTGGGGAAATGCATCATTTTTTTCATCTCAAGTTCCAGGTTTTCTGTGCTTGTTTGCAGGGCTTCACTAATAATAATAATAATAATTATCATTATTATTATTATTATTATTACAAAATAAAAACTATTAAACTAAGAAATATTACTACTGTTATTCCACTAAAAATAATATTTAAGAAATAATAATGATTATAATAATAATTGTGTAACAAATACAGTTAGAATACTTTATAAATTCAAAAATGGATAAAATAAACATTTATAAAATTGATTTATCTCTTCATTTTTATTTTAGTGGAAACCTACAAGGACCCCTTTAAAGGTCTTATGGCCTCCTTTGTAATTTTTTATTTTTTTTTTTTTGGTGAAACAACATGCAGTTTTATATTTTTATTTATTTAATTATTTTTTATTTTAGTCTTCCCGCCCTAGTAGATGGATGGTGTGAATAAATAAATATATATTTAAATATATACAGTTGAAGTCAAAAGTTTCCATACACCTTGCAGAATCTGCAAAATGTTGATTATTCAGGTCAGTACTAAATAAACAATAGCATGCATTTTGTATGATCCCTCTTACTTGGTAAAATAATACAGATTCTGCAAGGTGCATGTAAACTTTTGACTTCAACTGTATATTACAGTACATCTGTAAAATTATAATCCTATGTAATTTCTTCATATTAATTTTAGTGGAAAACCTCAAAAAGCCCCTTAAGGCTTCTCATTTTGTTTAGTTTTTTGTTTGCAATCAAAAGCCATGACAAAACAAATGCTCGACCATTAGAATTAAACACGTGGACAACATGTAAATAAGAGATTTAGATACATCTGCATCTAGTCCTTTATGAAACACAATTCTCAGCTTAATCATAATTCCAGTATTGAGGGAAATAACCACAACGTTGCTCAAGCACAGTAAGATCTATTAAACATCACTCACCCTTTTCAACCCTCGTTTCGTCTGTCTTTGTGTGCTAATGAGCCTGTGATAGTCTGGCAGGCCGTGGCATGTTCAGGATAGGGATGGTCAGGATGGTTGACTGGGCGATTAGTGAGAATGAGTCACTTCTGGGAGAGGGTGTTGACACACTTTAGCACATAACGGTTTAGCAATAACTAGTCACTCTGGAGAAGTCTGTTCACTGCCTACTGCTGAATCAATGCGCTTTTGTAATATTCGTCGCTTTCAGTTTCAACATATTCTGAGACACATTACCATTATTGTTTTTTTGTGCCGTAGATGCTACATGTAGGTTTCTGTTGAACACCATCCTTTTATTTATGTTTCCAAAATTCTGTTTTGTTGTTATTTTTATGGTTTAATTCTATTTTAATCATTAAAAAGCATGTCTAAACAACTGAAACTTTACCAACTTTTTTCCTTCCTAATAATAATAAGGCCCTATGATGATTTTTTTATTATTAAATATTGTTTTTTAATTTGTTCAGAAATATTTTTTTTCTATTTGAATTTTTCTGGATTCTTTTTTCCCAGTTTTAAATTAAATATTAGTACATCCAGACGATGATGATGATGATAATAATAATAAGTACATTTTACTGTACAATGCATTTGTGTCATAATTTAAAGTTTAACCAAACTTTTATTTGAATGGATTTTCGATTCTGAAGTTTCGATTCTGTCCGTGTTTTCCGAATCATATGGCCCCAGCTTCTTCAGTGGTTTAAACTAGTCAAATGTGTAGATATGGATGTGTTTTAGCCCACATACGGTCTCAAGGCTCGTTTCTGAGTGCTTTCGGATTCACAAAGACAAAGTCTGTGGTCGTCTCTCTCTCTCTCGGGGCTGGCGAGCTGTCGGTTGCAGTTCTGTGACTAAAAGGCTGTTTACAAGAGCTGAATTTAGCCTGATTAAAGCATGCCCATGTGCTGAAGACGCCGTTTGCCTCCAGGCCAGAGCTGTTGTTGCGTTTGAGGACAGATAAGAGCGGTAATATTCAGCCTGTGTCGTATTACACCTCACTGAAAACACTGACGGCTCGTAAACGCTGTCATAACACTCCAGAAGTTGTAAACCAACACAATCATTGTCAGACTTTACTTATACATTACTAGCGACTGAGCCGTCTTTCCTCTTGGCTGTATTCCCGGCGTTGGGAAAGTGGCACACGGCGGGGAGTCTGGACAGGAAATGACCTCACTCCACCTCTGGATGTACGCACAGTCCTGACTCATTCATGTGAAACACAAGCTCTTTGTTTACATGGCCTCCGCCTCGTTCATAACCTCTCTCGTCTTTCACTTTCGTTTCTTTAGCATCGTTTCATCTCTGGTGCCCTTTGTCCTGTTGTTATTGTGTCTTATCACTATCTTGAATAAAAACGTACTCAACTCTTTGCAAAGGATCTGGGTTTATCTGTCACAGATGACAGGGATCTAGGTATCTAGTACACTTTACAAAGCTAATTCATAGATAGGACTGTACAAAATATGCACCCTCAGCTTTTCACTGAAAGATAAACCGATATATGCACAACTTCTGTGTCGTTGTAGTCTAATTTATAGCAAATGATACTTCGACATACAGACTGTTTTATTTAATTATACTGAATTTACATGAAAATTACAAAAAAAAGTCCACAGAAAACAATTATACACGTATAAAACTATTTTTAGGGCTGTCAAAAATATAAAATGCTTATCAAATATCAATTTTTTAACATTAATTTGGAATGAAAAGTTGCATAAGTTTTAATTTGTACTAACATTAATTGTAAATAAAAAAAATGAAATACAAAACAATAAAACTGTAAATTAAACCATAACTATGCAATTTAAATTATTTTAAAATCTAATTTATTAATAGCATTTATTGGATTTATAATATAATTTTAATTTGAATAATTTAACATTATTATGATATTTTTACATGAAAAATATTCAGTTGTTGGACACATACTGAGGAAATTGTTTATGCACATCGGTTGTCAGACACAGATACTGAAATAATCAGTTATGCATATTGGTTAATGGATACAAATACTGAAACAATTGACTATAATGGACACATAAATAATAAAACAATTGGTTATGCATATTAGTTATTGGACACATGCTGAAATGTATTGGTTATGCATATTGGTTGTCGGTCATATAAATACTGAAATAATATTGATAATTTGGCAAATGGCTGGTTTTGGCTGCAAGTTGTGTTTTCGCCTCTTGATAGTAAACACTGGATGAATTTGAGGTGAAGACTTTGGACTCACACACCTACATGCATGGATCACACTCGTGCTCAGCACAGCAAACAAACTTATTTTCATCTTAAGATCACACTCGTGTTCAGGCTCCTGAGTTTCTAACCTACTTCTGCTGAAACTCTGAAGCCCCTGGGCTCCTGAGTTTCTAACCTACTTTGCTGAAACTCAAGCCTCGGTATTTGTATTCATTACATTGGCATAGTCCTCGAGTATTTGTGTACCTAACTATTCCGCTCGTATTGGTAAAGTGAGGCTTGCCTCTAGCCTGCATGCAATAACAAGCTAATGGAAATCTCCATGAGATGCAGGTTTGTTAAAGAAGGTCCGTCTGGAGCAGGTGTGTGTGCGGTCAGTGTTTACTAAATAAAGGAAGGAGAGTGTGTGCGAGCCGCTAGAGATGGCGTAGTGCCGAGTGTGCAGTCGTCTGTATAAACTCCTCGGGTTCAAAGGGCCACCGGTGGCATTAATCCCGAGCGAGCGGTGAGATTTCAGTAAACGCCCCCTCTTTAAAAATAGCATGACTCAATTTGACTTACTGCTGCCAGGTTTGTGATCTAGTGCAGAGGGAAGGACGAAAAAGCCCTTGAACTGGATAAGCCTCAGTTTGGACCTTCATTTTGATCCTCAACCACAACACTGCGTCCCAATCATATATGAACGGATTGTGGTGCAGTTGCACCATTTGCATTACATTTTCCCAACTTTATTGATCATTTACTGTATTTTATGTATAATAATCCATCATTGATGATATACTGCAGCATTAAGCACAATATCAATGGCCTTCAGTGGTAGTTTTTGTCTTAACCAGCTGTACCCAGCATGTTTTTGGCTGCTTACATGTTGCGCTATAGTGCCTTCCAGTCCACCGTGCAGTCGAATTGGTCCAAAATCCCATGTGATGATATATTAAACATCAAATATTCAGATTTTGTCGTTGCCTGCTAAGTTTCATTTTCAGTATGAAAAAAAAAAATCTAAATTTGTCGTTTCATGTAATTTCAGGGTTCCCGAAGGCCCAAAAAGTTATTATTATTTATAAAAAGCCACAATTTTGCTGACTTCCATGGGATTTTTGCCCCTGAAGTTTCCTAATATTTCTGGGCCTAGAAATATAAATCATTGACATTTTGAAATGTCTGTAGCAAATATATATTTTTAAAATGTAAAATAATAATAATAATGAAATTATTTGTAGTATTTACCTATTTTTTTATTTAGTATTAAATGTAAAGTTTAAAATGTAGTATTATTTTAATATATTAACATTTTATGGTATAAATCAGAATATGTTTATGCAGTCACTTATTTTTATTAGCAATCATGTCCATTTTTAATATTACAAATAATAGAATTGACATATATTTAAATTGTACAGGTTATAATATTTATACTTAAATTATTTAAAAATTTATATTTTTGGTATAAATATGGTATAAAGCTAAATATGTTTGTACAGAATCAGTCATTTATCCTTTGTATCAACCCTCCAGCTCATATTTTAATTACAGAAAAATTAAATGTATGTGAATTGCACAATTATAAGAATTATACCAACAATTATTTTAGATTACCAATTTGTATGGATTATCATTTAATTTATGGTATAAAGCAGAATGTGTTTGTGCAGAATCAGTCATTTATCCTTTTTCTCAACAATCCCACCCTATATTTGTATATATTAATAATGTAATATTATACTTAATATTTAATAATTATACAATTATAATAGTTACAAATAATACAATTATAATCATTGTAATTCTTAAGCATTTTTTCTATTACATATAAAGGTCAGTTTAAAACAGGGGTGTCCAAACTCGGTCCTGGAGGGCCGGTGTCCTGCAGAGTTTAGCTCCAACCCTAATTAAACACACCTGAAGCAGCTAATCAAGGTCTTATAGGCATACTAGAAGCTTCCATGCAGGTGTGTTGAGGCAAGTTGGAGCTAAACTCTGCAGGACACCGGCCCTCCAGGACCGAGTTTGGACAGCCCTGGTTTAAAAGGTCAAAAGGTCGTATGTGTTTCAGTGAGAGGCTTTGGCCCGTCTGGAGAAGCTCTGGCTCTTCAAACACGGTTCATACGGCTGTATTAGAGACTGTACGCTGCTGTGCTGGTGGCTTTGCTGACACTGGCGATCGCTCTTGTCCTGTAGCTGTGAGCCGTCAGCAGTAATGGGA
Source organism: Ptychobarbus kaznakovi (assembly GCA_027422405.1). Taxonomy (NCBI): domain Eukaryota; kingdom Metazoa; phylum Chordata; class Actinopteri; order Cypriniformes; family Cyprinidae; genus Ptychobarbus; species Ptychobarbus kaznakovi. The sequence continues at coordinate 43,916,042 of CM049795.1, forward strand.
GCCGAGAGTGGATGTAAGAGTTAATGGGCTGGAGGAGCGGTTTTGATTATAGTTATTGAACATGCCATTAGTCTCAGAATGGAAGCCACACACCGTCCTGTTAGTTTGGGGTCAGATGAGGAGAACACTGTTTACCTAAACAGACTCCCAGGTGTGCTCACACAAACATGCATGCTAATACACTTATGATGAACGTTAGGATGGTTGAGGATCCGTCCAACAACTGACAAAGCCATTTATGAACTTGACTTAGTTATTTTCGCTTTTATTAATTTTCATTGTATTTTTTATCATTTTTTTTATTAATGCATATATTTAATGGTAATAAATAGTGGGGATGAATAAAAAAATGTTGTGTTGGTTTTTGACTTACAATCTTAAGAAAAAAGTAAACTGTCAGCATGATAAAAGTCCAATAAGTTGTCTTAATAAAGAATTTCCTTTTATGCTAAAATGTTTAGATTAAAATGCCTTTGTTTGTGTATTTAGTGTTCAATTGTTTTTGTTTAAATTAAATATTTTATATTTTAATTTATTTGATTTGAAATAATAACAATTATAAGGAAAATAAATAATTACAAATATTTAATAATTTTTAAATCTATGTACACATGTGAAAGATGGTCTTTGCCCATTGTTTTGTTTAGTTTTTTATTTTCCATTTATTCCAACGTTTTTGCTTTCAACCAATAAAGATAACAGTATATTTTAAATGCGCTATAGTGCCTTCCAGTCCACCGTGCAGTCTAATTGGTCCAAAATCCCATGTGATGATATATTAAACATCAAATATTCAGATTTTGTCATTGCCTGCTAAGTTTCATTTTCAGTATGAAAAAAAAAATCAAAATTTGTCGTTTCATGTAATTTCAGGGTTCCCAAAGGCCCAAAAAGTTATTTATAAAATAATATTTTTTTTCTGTCAGCTTACTTTAATAATAATAACAATAATTATATCCATGTCCAGTTTAACCAATTGTATTTGTATTTTATTTATTATAATTTTTTTGTATTTGCTTTCACCCAGTAAAGAGAATGCAGTAGGTGCAGAAAACCCTGTACTCTTCCTCACCTACGCACACACTCATAAAGCGTTCACGTGACTCCGGTTGTTCTCATACACATGTAGAAGCGGTTTGGGAGTTCCCATGGCTGGCCGGTTTGTTGTCTCCTCTTATCTCTGCTCCCAAGAGAACGAAGCACTCCTGCACTTCTCGTACTAAACCGTGTAAATCTGTGGAGGAGGGCTGCCGCCGTCAGCAGTGTGGGGACCGTGTGTGTGTGTGTGGTGTGTGTGTGTGTGGGTGTGTGTGTGTGTGTGTGTGTGTGTGTGTGTGTGTTTGTTGTGGTGGTGTTTGTGTGTGTGTGTGTGTGTGTGTGTGTGTGTGTGTGTGTGTGTGGTGTTTTGTGTGTGTGTGTGTGGTGTGTGTGTGTGTGTGATGTGTGTGTGTGTGTGTGTGTGTGTGTGTGTGGTGTGTGTGTGTGTGTGTGTGTGAATCTCAATTACATATAAAAATCTATTAAGTAAACACTACTAAAATCTAAATACTAATATTTTTTACATATTAATCGGTTTATATAATATATAATGTATAGAAAATATTATGAAGTTACAAAAAAAGTACTAAATAACGCTACAAAAATATAAATAAATATATAAATATTTATTTTTTTACAATATATATATAACAATTTTTAATTATATAATAATAACAACAATAATTTATATAATATATTATAAAATGTGTGTATTTATTAGTAACATATCAAAAATAGAAGTAACAACAAAAGAATTTCCTTTTCTATTTTGCCCTGAGAATTCTTGAATATGGAAATGGTTATGCACACGCTGCTTTATTCACAATCACATTTTTGCAATATTGCAATTGTGTTCCCCAAATGAAAACTCACAAATGGATGGAAACATAGCAATCGTAGTCAATCACACAATTAAAACAAGGCCTCATTTGCACTCCTTTGAAGTGGTCCATCCACAGCAGTTTCTTTCAGACTTTTTCCCGGTTCCTCTTGCATCAGTGCACTCTCTCTGTGCGTCAGCCCTTTCTGTGCAGCTGAGGGTGGGGCTGGACGCTTTAATCATGAACGTTTGTGCATGGCTTGCTTTTTCCTGTAATTTCCCCCCAGCACTCCAGGCCTGGTGCGGTCGGACAGACAGCGGAAGAACGTGACGGACTCCGAAAACAAAAGAGACCCCCACCACTCACAAACACACACGCTAGAGCTGCGCAATTAATCAACTTAATCACGCTATGGCCTTGTGCAATTACTAAACCACAACGTCTGCATGCTTCAAACTGATGGGAAGGCGCTTCACTCTGTCTCTAGTCTATTATACACACTTCTCAGTGTGCGTGAGGCTCACGATATGCCGTTTTCACACTTTAGGGGTCTCAAAGCGCTTTTATATTATGTAAACACTCCACATGAACTCCATCTAAGCAGGTGATCTGACTACGGTGTGCTTCTCTCATTATCAATGCAAAATACTCCAGGTTGACTTTACAACATTCACGCAATCCAAACATTTTGGCAGCTACTAAACAAATCGAACTAATGACTAGTTGGCGCAAAGTCAACTACACACAGATGTCTTCCTTCAGTTTGCTGCCAAAATAAAGGCTCAAGAGGCAGTTACACAGAAATATAGTACTATATCAAATATAGCTACGTGGAGAAAGACATAACTTTTGCATAATAATAAAATAAAAATAAAAGAGAATTACTATTATTAATAATAATAATATTACATTAATATAATATTAATATAAACTTTTTAAATATTTGAAAAAATAGAAATACTACATTAGTAGCGAATTAGTATTATTAATATTAATGAATGTAACAACACAGAAATATATTACTGTACTAAAATTAAATCAATTGTATTATTGTTATTGTTATTATTATTAAATCCTTAATATTACATCAATATAGTAAAAATTAAACGTATTGTTGTTGTTGTTTTTATACATTAATATTACAACAAAATAATACAAATAAAATGATGATCATGATTATTATTTTGTATTATTATTATTATAAATTCATATTCCAACAATATAATATAAATATAATAATATTCATATTAAAATACAAAACATAAAATATACTGTTATGCACATAAATATATTACTGTTGTATAATAAAATAAATAAAATGTAGTAGTAGTAATGAATTACTAAATATATAACTGCAGTAAAATTATATATTGAATATTATATAATAAATAATATAAAATAATACTATTATACATTTTATAATAAAAACACACACTTTCAAAACCAGATATAAATGTGATCACAACAGGAAACTATCACAATATAGATTTTAACTTCTATACAACTGGCAACAACGTGAACAGGATGTTTGTTATCATCGTCACAGATCAAATCACAACATTTATCAAATTAATTCATCTCAATGTGATTATTAGAAGTGTCTCTTCCTGCAACCAGCTTGGGATTACTGGGAAAGAATCACAGACCACAGAGACCAGCGGCACAAACACGCTTATCAAAGCCTTTACTCCCCCGTCTGAGTTCAGTCCAGTCCCTCTGTGTAAGTCCCTCAGGAGGAAACACACAACCAAAGGTGTGTTCACATGCACTAACACCACACATCACACACACACACACACACACACACACACACACACACACACACACACACACACACACACACACACACACACACACACACACACACACACACACACACACACACCATGTCCTAATGTATCTATTTCTACCATTCTGTTTTTGATCTGTGCATACATGCATTAAGCTTGCTAAATCTTAATTGCCTATATTTTCCTCCAGCTTGTGCATAAATGTTCATATAATACACTGATTGAAACCCAAAGTGTGTTTGTGTTGTCCGTCTGATGACAATTTGGAAAGTCCCTAGGAATAGCGACAGGCAGGAGACGATGGATGGAGAATAGGCGGAGTGTCCCAGTGAGGTACACCTTGCTCAGCATCTGCCCTCCCTGATACATCAAGCTTTTATCTGCTCATTAGTTTGCGCTGCACATCTCGCCGTGATACCGTCTCTTCTCTTCAGACTCTGGCAGTGGAGTATTATAAAGCTTGTGCGGGGCGGAAATCTGATTCACATCAAATTAAGTCTCTCTCTGCTCTCAGACGCTCTGATGTGCTCGTGTGTGTTTTTTTTGCGTGCGGATTGGCGTCTCGGGCAGACTTACAGAAGCGTGTGGCTCCGTCATTTAAATTCCTGCGAGCTGCATCCAGCAATTCCTCTTCTCCAGTGGCTCCTCAGCCCCAGACGCTTTTCCATTTTCCCCGATCGACGCAGTCTGGGAATCTGGCTTTCTAATCAGCGCGGCCCAGCAGCGCTCCTTATTTATGACCTCGCATCCCAGCACTCGGCTGGCCCGATCCATCACCTTCATCTGGGCCTTTTTGTCGTCTTCACCCTTCGCGGTGCACCTCTCGCTGTTATTTGTTGCCTGTCTTTTAATTATTCTGCCTGAGAGGAGCTTGAGGAACCAGCTCAATTAAAGTCCTGGGATTGATGAGCCCGTCCTCCTTATCCTGCCACGCTAATAGAATAGCAGCGGCCCGGGCGGACCGGGGCAGCGAAAGTGTTAGCTGCTAAATTACGAGGACATGCATGAGTGCCTGGTTTTGTCGTCCCTCCTCTTCCTGTACTTACAGTAATTGCTTTGACCCCTGCGGTTGCACCCTCCCGAATGGGAAAAAGACATTCACAGTGGAAGAGATGCTGGTTCAGCTTCTTTGTACCCTTACTGCCCAGTTTAATTTGAGATTTCATCTTGTTTGACAGCACATGGTTCTGCATTCATATCCAAAAAGTGGCACTTTAAAGAGTCCTAATGTCATTGCGTTCAATAACCGACCGGTTCAGAAGTCAGTTCTCCCCTCAAGTAGAGGAACAGCCGATGTAGTTTCACTAATGTTTGAAGAGTATAAAGCGTCCTAGTACTTTTGTGTTCATTCGTTTTATCATCTGAAACCTCCATGCTGGAGTCGTTTAACCCCGGATTGCTCTTTGGATAAAAGTGTCTGCTAAATGACAGACGACTTACTCTACCTACCCAGTGGCTCAAAGGTGCCATTATTCACTCCCAATATTCGGAATGTGTTTTACATTAATGCACTTTTTAAAATTTAAAACATCCAGAGTGCATGCGACTAGACTGCAAGTAATTGCTTGATTGGATGAGATGTATTCCAATCAAAATGCACTAAGTGAGAATTAGCAATTATTTTTGTCACTTTAATATGAAAAAATACTTATATTATAAGTAATGAAGTCTGAAATGATGATTTCTGTTGCTGAATATATCATTAACATATTGGTTATCGGCTGATATTAGAGATTTTGTATGTATTATATTGGCCGGTATGGGAATATTGAATTGTTATTTCTAAAAAAGTACTTCTGTTAGGAGTAATAAAGGCTGAAATAATTATTTCTGTTGTAGAGATGCACATTATATCATTAAGATATCGGTTATCTACCTATATTGGAGATTTTGCATGTATTATATTAGCCGATATCGGAATGTTTATTTGCTTATTCTAAATAAACACTTCTATTATGAACCATAACATCTAATTATTTCTGCTGTAGAGTTGCACATATATCATTAAGATATCGTATCTACTATATTGATATTTTGTTATTAATTAGCACATTATGTATTCTAAACAAAACGCTTAATGACATAACATCAAATTATTCTGTGTAGAGTTACACATTATGTTAACGTCAGTTAACTAGAGTATATATTAGAGATGTTCTATGCATTCGCCAATATCAAAATATTTAATTGTTAATTATAAACAAACACTTCAAATATTTTATGGTTATGAACTATAAAATCTGATTATTTCTGCTTTAGAGATGCACAGTACATTTGTAATAGTCAGTTCCCCTCAAGTAAATAATTAACAGTTAAATATTCAATATCGGTTGATACAGTACATAAAAAGCTCTAATTTTGGCTGATAATTAATCGATATACTATGATTCCCTAAAAGAGAAATAATGATTTCAGATGTCATAACTCATAACAGAAGTGGTTTATAATTAAATCGGTTATCAACCGATATTAGAGATTTTTTATATATTGTATCGGCTGATATTGGAAATTAACTGTTAATTATAATCAACTACTACTGTTATGAGTAGTAATATCTAAAAATAATTACTGTATTTATGGTGTAGGGATGCATAATATATCGGTAACATATCGGTTTTCGGACAATATTATAATTTTTTTTGTATCAGCCAGTTTTGGATATTATAATAATTAAACGTAATTGTTGAAATTAAGTGTATTTTTACATTTTGATTGCATTTGCTGTCATTTAGTGCTTAATTGACAGAAAAAACTTGTCATAATTTATATATAAAAAAATTATACTATATTCTAATGTTGTGATTCTAATTACACTAATTACACATTATTTTAGTTTGTAGTGGTTTATTTTTATGTATACAAAATAAAATGAATACATTAGTTAATAGAACTAATTAATTAAATATATTATTGTCCATTTATCGGTTAATTGTAATTAATTATAATCAACTACTACTGTTATGAGTAGTAATATCTAAAAATAATTACTGTATTTATGGTGTAGGGATGCATAATATATCGGTAACATATCGGTTTTTGGACAATATTAGAATTTTTTTTGTATCAGCCAGTTTTGGATATTATAATAATTAAACGTAATTGTTGAAATTAAGTGTATTTTTACATTTTGATTGCATTTGCTGTAATTTAGTGCTTAATTGACAGAAAAAACATGTCATAATTTATATCAATTTTTTTATACTATACATTCTAATGTTGTGATGTCTAATTACACTAATTACACATTATTTTAGTTTGTAGTGGTTTATTTTTATGTATACAAAATAAAATGAATACATTAGTTAATAGAACTATAATACAAGATATTATTGTCCATTTATCGGTTATCGGTAATATACAAATTATTATTGCTTATAGGTTTGGCCAGAATTGTTATATTATTGTGTCCCTTTTACATTATAATCATTAGTTTCCCTATAAAAGTAATTGTAGTCATTTGTTCTGAATGGGTAGATGTCATTGTCTTTTCCTGCAAATTCAAACAGAAACATCTCAGGTCTGTATGATTGTGAAGGATGCTTCAGTTTTTCCCATAGTGGAAACGTCACTGTATTAGTTGCATGACTCAGGTTTCCGAGCACATTCCCAGTGCTGTGGATGACGTGTGATTTTCCCAGCTCTGTCGTTTGTCTTGAGTGTTAGCGGTGGCAGCGTGTCTTGGCCGGCTGCTTCATAAGAAAAGCTCAAATTAAGTCTCTTTGAATTCTGGAGCTGAACCTGAAGGCAGTGCATTAATCTCACCTGGCAGGAAGAGCCGGTTTCCAAATCACAGAATTCAAACGCGTTAACTTTTAGTGTGTTGTGTTTGTGCTTCTGCAGTTTGCAGGTTGCCTCGCTCTATGGCACGGGTCACCAGTCAGGGCCTCTGTGGTTGTGTTTAGTGATCGACCGATATTGATTTTTTTATAACCGATAACGATTATTTGTACGTTTATGTACCGATAACCGATATGCAGAACCGATAATTATTTACTGTTATAAAGTAAATAAATAACAGAGTGAAGTCCATTCTTCGCTTTGGTTTTTCCTCCTTTCAGTCATCTAACAACAACAAAAAACTGTAGAAAATTTAAAATTTTCATGTAAAATTTAATCTTAAAATTACAACAATAAAATTTTTTTATAAAAAGCATCATCAGCAACACTGATATTAACAATAAGCAAAATATGTCTAATTGTTTCAAATGGAGAAAATGGAGGACAGAAGTCATATCAACTTCATTTTAAACTACAGTTTTAGGGTTAAACGCTGTTTAATAGACTAAAGAGTGAAAAAATTCACTGATAATATTAATGCAATAATAATTCTCTGGAATATTGAAATAAGCTATAACAAACAAAACATCGTATTTTATTGCATTTCTTAACTGGCATGTTTATCAGATTATTAAAATGTTTTGTCATTCTAGATTATGAAACTGCTGACAGCGCGGTTTATTTCTATTTACACAGAACTATAGGAGGTGGGGATGTTGAAACTGAACCTCTCTAACTCAAACTGCGATCGCTTTGCGAGAAAATAAATAATTTATTTCGATAGAGATGTATTTTATTTAGATGTTTATTGGTGAAATAATGGTTCTATTGTAGATGTTAATATAATTCAGCGTGTTTCAAACGAGTGAATCTGTATAAAGTTACATGCGGTGGCCGTGCTGGAGCTTCTCCTGAGTGAACAGTGTCCCACTGCTCCAGGTGGTGTGTGTGGTGTGTGGTGTGTGTGGTGTGGTGTGTGTGTGTTGTGTGTGTGTGTGTTGTGAGTGTGTGTGTGTGTGTGTGTGTGTGTGGTGTGAGTGTGTGTGTGTGTGTGGGTGTGGGTGTGTGTGGGGTGTGTGTTGTGTGTGTTGTGTGTGTGTGTGTTGTGTGTGTGTGTGTGTGTGTGTGGGGTGTGTGTGTGTGTGTGTGTGTGTGTGTGTGTGTGTGTGTTGTACTGCTCAGGTGCCTGGAGGGTCAAATACAGAGCACACATTTCACTGCTGGTTATAATTCTGTAATTGTGTATGTGACAAAAATTAAAAACAATATCGGTTTTGAAAAAAGCGATATCCGATAATGGTAAAATGCTTAAATATCGGGAAAAATATCGGTAAACCGATATATCGGTCGATCTCTAGTTGTGTTGCATGTAAAGGACTGGTGGAGTGGCTGGTTATGAAATGCAGTTTGACTCTATTGAATCGGGTTCACTTCACTTTAAGAGGAATGTTTTTTCTGCTTCAAGCAATACTTGGATCTATTGGATTAGTGACAAAAGCTATGCTTAATTTCACTAGTTCAAAAATTGTCTTTACTTTCCATTCATTTTTTTCCATAAGTGAGTATTTCATTATGAAGCACAGTTTTATTATCATTTATCATTAATATCTGTCATCTTAAAGGATGACATTTGCCTAAATCTGGGATGTTTATTTGAAATAAAATGTACTCAAATATATAAACGAAAATGAGAAATGTTGAAATAAATGTAGTTGTATTTAAAATAACTAAAACTAAATAAATAAAAACTATTATATTGACATGAATAAAACACAATAAAATTACTACTTTGAAAGTGAAAATTGAAAACAATCTAATTTAAAATATTAACACAAACTATAATAGTATATCAATGATACAAAAATAACACTGGCCTAAATATGATTCATATTTTTAAGTTTTAATGCGAGACATTCTCTTATTTGCATGTTCATGACCATTTGACATTAATTATAATACAATTTGATACAATGTCTAAAGTAGTTTTGAATGTAGTTTAGCACTACATTCATTTTATTTATGGTTTCTCTTATGGAGTTGATTCTAACATTTATTTTATAAAAAAAATATATATTTTGAATATATGTAGATGTATATTTGTATGCAAATGATCTCACAAGATTTGAATGTCAAATGATAACGGTTTACTATGAAATGCCAGCTCAGCTATGTGGTAAACCCTATTGAAATCTGAATATTTGTATTGCTACATTTCCATTCAAGCATTTGGCAGATGCATTTATCTAAAGCGACTTGCACTGAAGATTTAATCAACTTACAATTCATGCATTGGCTTGGTAATATCATTACTGTTGATATTAAGCTAATAAGCTCATGTTAAATGAGATTACAAGGAATAATTATGTTTTTACTATTATTTTGTCACGGGTCCAAAAAATAAATCTGACAATTATGTAATGTTAGATGTTTGAATGCAAAAGGACGTCTCTGTACCGTCATGAGTGTGACTTGAGTTCAGTTTACACCGTGAAGCCTCTTAAAAACACCTCGTTTGACTCCAGAGTGAACTAATGCCACACGAGGTCACTGTTCGGCCTGCAGCGAGGTCAGTCTAAACTGAAGCAGAGACTAATAGTGGTTGAAGGATCAGGTCTAGCCTGTGCCGCCCTTCGCTGAGGTGTGTCTCGTTCAGAGGCCAGGACTATCCGTCTCAGTTACGCTCCATATCGCTAAGCTCAGCGATGTTTTCTGTGCTTGAGTGACCAGAGATTTGCACTAATGTGCTCTGTTCTCGCTCAATCCATTGTGAAAGTCATCTGACGTTCTGACTATGGGCAGGTGCAAGCGATAAAGGATCGGTCTTCATTTGTACCCAATTAGGTAGAAGAGACACTTACGGTTGTGGCCAAGCAAAACAGACCAGAGCAGCCATCAGAAGGAGAAGTGATAAATGCAATCAACCTTACAGACTCCGTGAGGTTTGGATCACAGAAATAGGGCACTTTGCTTATACTGGCATACAATCTTGTCTTTCTTACTGATGGTTTGTCATCCAGTGATCCTGATATTTAGTGCTGGAAAGGCTTTTTTTCTCTTGATATTTGGTGTAAAGTGTACATTATTATTATTTACATATTAATGTTAAGATACATTTTATATTAATATCTTAAACCAAATACTATTTAGTTAATATATTTGCAATGTGACATATTTGCAGATAGTGTACATTGATTAGTGTAATGTGAAGTAGTCTTTTAATTACCATGACTTTTTATTTTATACATGATGTTAGCATTTGTACTGAATAAAAAAGTTGAAATTTTTAATGCAATGGTTAAAAAATACATTAATGAGCATTATCAGTTAAAAGTAGTAAAAGTAAATGGGTGGTAACGTATGGTAATATCTTAAATATCCTTAATATCTTTCAATAGTAATAAATATTCGTTAGCTTGATATATTTTTAATGACTATAATCTCAATCCATAAAAATGTATTACTAGAAATAAATAAACTTAAATTAAATAAAATGTGTAATATTTTATTTTAGCTAGTTTGAGGAAGTACTAAAATAACTAAAACAAAACAACAACAAAACTAAATAGACATTTAAAAAAAGATTAACAGCGAAATTACAAAACCTTGAACTAAAATATAAAAATAAAATGTAATCCAATCAAAATGTTAACAACTATACTGTTATACTAAAGTACCACTAGCATAAATATGATATATATATATATATATACATACACAAAATATTCTCTCAATATAAGCTCTTGATAATCACACAATGATACAATTTTGCACACTGTTTAAAGTAGTCAATGTAAAATTAATATATATACACTTTATAATTTCCTTTTTTTGCATGAAAAACATTATTTCTTCAGGTTACTTGTTCAGTCTGTGTGCACTTTTGTGATGTTCTCTCTTTATAAATACCTATGCTGAGCTGACACGGTTTTAAAAGCTGAGTTTCATTCATGCTGCTGAAAGACATAAAGTTTGTAGCAGCGCAGCTTTTAGTTAGTTCCTCCTGACACTGGTGATTTTTTATGCAAAAATGAAATCTTCACTGCGTACCAAAAAACAGATATAAACCCATATGATATTTTAATGCTGAAAAAGTTGCGCTAGCGCAGGTGTGAGTACTTCAGCTGCTGCTATCTAACTCTTCATGAAACCGCTCATCATCGTGGCGCTTCAGGTTTGACGGTTTAGTGAAAGACACTTTCTGTCACAACAGATTGTCACTCAATTATCTGAAGAGTTCATTGATGGCATGCATATTCAGCGGCGTCTTTCCCCAGCGGTGTGTCTCTGAGTCTCATTGAGGTTTATGCAGGTTTGTGTTTGTGTGTGTGTGTGTTTGCGTGTGTGTGGGCATCCTGCTGGTCCCTTTGCTGCCCAGAAGCCCCAGGCCGAGAGAAAAACGGCATGAAAAGAGAAAACAGAGGGTGTTTTTTAGTATTTCACGTTACATTGGGAGCGGAGCGACGGGCAGCATCAGTGGAACGGCGTGGAGGAGGTCTGGGACCTGGATCCGGTCTTTGAAGGCTAAAGAGATTAATGCTTTCCACAGCTAATGCTAATGACTTTGGCACAAATAAAGAGTTTGCACAGCAGCAAAATGAGGCGGTTCTGCTTCCCTGCCCCATCACGCTGGCAAATCCAGCTTATTAGGATGCCTACACCGCATCACAGAATGCTAATTGTGTACATTGCAATTATATTGCAAGGATTTTATTGCACTTCTTATTTGAATATCCTCCGTGCCTTGACTTCATAAGTTTGATTCATTTCATTGGATCAGTTCAAAATGAAACATTCCGTTTCCGTGAATTGATTCAAACCTCTTATTTAATGTTTTTGTATATTATTATTATTATTATTATTATTATTCAGAAATATTCATGGAAATCTCTCTGTTTATAATATTATATAATTTTATATTTTTTTTATAAAAGTAATCGCATGCATTACAATAATTAATAACTATATTCTTTATTATTTAGATTTTTAGTAGTGTTTACTTAATTTACATTTTGGTTTATAATCGATGTATTTTATACACAATTTCTCAAAATATAATCAAATATTGAAAAAAATGTATGCAGTATTTTTGTGTAAAATATATTTATATATATACACAAAAAATATGAGTGGACCTTTTGAGATTATGTAGTAATATAAATAGTGCTTATGAAGTAATTATATAAAAAGACATATATTTATACTTTTTTACTTTTACATTTATTATTTTTTTTACATTTAATTGGCTATACTTGTTTTGCCAAATATTGTAGTTATTCCTATTTAAATAATATAAAAAACTATCAAGCCGTTTGCATGGAAAATGCATAAATACACTAAAATGTGATACTACAGATATGCATGCACAATGGCAGCAGAGGAACAATCCCCAAAGGAACATGGGCGGTGACATCTAGAGAAAGTGTATGTGGTCACAGGCGTTAACAGAAGGCTGTTCTCAGCATCAGATCACACAGACCTCACGCTCCCTGCGGCAACACATGGACACGGCTGGAGGGAACGCCACACATGAGAGACGCGGCAGACACGGGCCATAGAGCGGACCCGCGGGCCCCGGCTATAGCGTCCCAGCTGCCCTGCTCTGTGCCCATGTGAGGACGGGCGTAGAGACACGTGTCCTTTCTAACACTGCCCTCGGCTCGCAGACAGAGTCCAGTCTGACGATCACTGGGCCCTGTTTTATTAAAGGAAGTATATCATAGAGAGAAACTTATTCAGTGCTCAGTCTCTTCAGCCGTCCATCCACGGGTGATATATTCAATATTCACATCATGCACACAGTTATTATGTTGGTATAAAATTAGGATTTCGCAGTAGCAAAAAGTCTTTTGGAGTTTGATTCAGTTTCGTGAATCAGTTCAGACTGATTCAGCAAATTGATTCAAAAGTTTCATTCAGTGGTTTATTAATGTTAAAAGTGTACTGCCTTGTGACATTTTTAATTTGATATATAAAATTACACATAAAATATTTATTTTTAAATTGTTTATTGATAGATTTAGCTTCTTGCATTAATTATTTTGAATTTAAGTGACTATGAGTTTTTGGTTCAAATTCAAAATATTGATTATTTTTAAAAAGGGTTTTATCATAAATGTTTGGATTAGATTATAGGTTTATAGATTTGAAAGATTATTTAGCTTCCGGCTTTAAACATTTTCAGTCTAATTATCTGTAGTTATTTTTATATAGATTATATTTATTTAGAATGTATATCTATATTAGAATATATATTTAAATTGATTAGAATATAGATTTTAGAGATGGTTTTGCTTCTGGCTTTAAACATTTTTAATCTAATGGGCTATAATGACTTTTTTGGTTAACTTGATTATTTTTAAATAGAGTTTTATTATATATTTTTAAATGTTAGATTATAGATTTTATAGATAATTTTGCTTCTTTCATTAAATATTTTGAATCTGATTGGCTATGACTTTTTTGTTGAAATTATAGCTAGTCTGATTGCGAGAACAATCACAACATATACTTAAATGTCAAAATATGTAAAATATCATGAGGATTTTTTTTAAAGCTGTATCACTCATTTATATTTAAAGGTACACTAGCAAAGACAGTCTGTGTAATTATAAGGGTCAGGAAAACTCAATTATGATTGTTTTTTTGGGGCGGGACGCCTTGACTAACCTTCTAAATGGACTACAGGGAGAAAAATAAGATGCTTTAAAGTGTAAATATGTCCTCTTAACCCTCATTACGCTAATAGTTCCTCCATTCATATTGCTGAAGGAGTGATCACGGCCTCCCTCGTGAGCTGTTTAATATTCAACGCTGCATCCGCTTTAGCAGACGTGTGTGTGTGTGTGTGTGTGTGTGTGTGTGTGTGTGTGCGCGTGCGTGCGCGTGCGTGTGCAGTGCGTGCGTGCGTGCGTGCGTGCGTGTGTGTGTGTGTGTGTGTGTGTGTGTGTGCGTGTGCAGTAGAGGAAGAAAATGTTTATTTCATGTCATCTCTTGCTTTCACTTGCGGTTGTCCTTGAACGCCTGTGACCGTTTTTACCTCTTTTTCTCTAGTCTTAAATGTCTGTAATTCAGATCTGCACAATTAGGCTCAGAGTCGTGGCCTAGCACTTGGCAAATAGTAATTTTGTCAATCTTTATCACAACCAAAGTAAATCGTATCTTCAACATTCACAATTATAAGTCACGATGAATACCGCTTAGGATCCGTCATAATTAAAATGTCTCCGACTGGCGTCCCGCCCCTTTTTTGGGTGACGTTAATGTGTGTAAATTCAGTCCCTTCCGACACGAACGCACCGTGAATCTGCATAAATTGGTAGCTGCTTTTAGCATCTGTTTGTTCTTTGAAACATCCACCAGGGAGATTGTTTCTTCTTGCTTCAGTTGAAAAGCAACTTTCATCATTATTATTCTTATTGGATTATTTATAGTCCTAAAAAGTATTTGCATGTGCAAGTCACACTTGATGTCACAAAATAAAATAAAAACATCAAACCAAGTTACAGAATAATGTATATAATTTTGCAAAGCTTTCAAATAAATGTTATTAGCGTATATACTTACACTATTTTATTGCAAAGAAATTAATACTTTTATTCAGCAAGGACTCGTTAAATTAATCAAAAGTGGCCCTAAAGAAATAAAATGTTACAAAGCATTTTTGTTTCAAATAAGAAAAAAAAGCACAGTACAGTTTCTAATAAAACATCTTAAAGAAAAACTGCTTTAAAATGCAAGATTTAATTCAATTTAAAAATGTATTAAGTAAATAATTAAAAATGATAATATTTGACAATATGACCATCAGATATGTCTCCAGTTATCACTCAATGTGATTTCTTCGAATGTTTTGGTGCCAGTATCCCCTGCAGTGCTCGTCCATGTGTGTATATTTATTGTTTCCATCGAGTGCTTTCGCTCCACCCACATGTGTAGCGTGCTTTGCCACCTCTGTGCGATTGGCTCGTAGTTTGAGAGCCGTTGTCATGTTTCCAGCTGGGGAAGGCTTTGCCGACCGCTGACACATTCCTGAAGGGAGGTGGGGTGATTCTGGCCCGCTCCGCTCTGGCTTTTCAAAAGTGGATTTGTGAGCACTGCTGTGTCATAGAAACACGTTCATTGTTGTTGTTGTGGTGGTGGCGAGCACGAGGGAGCCCTGGCTTTCAATCCCTGCCCTTTCGTTCTGTTGTTTACGTGGATTTTTCCATCCTCTACTTACCCAAGAGCGTGTTTGTGAAACCGTCGCACTCGCTCAACCTGCTCGCCACCGTCTCAACTCTTTCAAAATGCGTCTAGACATGTTTATGCGTCTTTGCGTGAGTTATTGTGTACGTGTCCTGCAGGCTTTCCTAGCTTGAGGAATCTCGCTGAAAGGAGAGACGTGCTCGTCTATATTTATCTCGTGTGTTAAATTAGACAAGCGCTCTGTATTCTTTACCTCTGTGAGAACAGAGCGAGATGTTGTTGCTCAACTCTTTGAGTCCGTGACGGTTCAGAGGTACAACCGTAGGTTGCAGCAGCAGCGATTCCTGGTGTTTGTGTTGTTCCTCCAGACGGCTGGCTTACTTTGCCTCTTGCACGTCTTGCATCAGCGGTTGCTTGCTTTTTCTTTATTTACATAATTGTTCAGCTGATAAATAAAAATAAAACCGAATAATCAGCATTTGCATTGCAAGTAGATGGTTGTGAAAAGCTCTTTTGACCGGCGCCCCCTGCTGCTTCATTTGCACAGTTTTTGTTTGCGTCACTTCTGTTTGCCCTCAGATTTCACTACCGAAACAACTTGGTCAACAACTTTGATCGAAGCCTACTGCGTATTGCAAATAATGCATATTTCCCATTTTAAATTTAATTATGAAGTGAAGCTTTAGTTTTTTTGAGCTGCTACTACTACTAGGGTCACTACATGTTATTCAGGACCTTCTGTGTTGTTGCTATGTTGTTTTTACTGGTTGCTAGGGCGTTCTGGGTGGTTTACTTTTTGGTTGGACAATAGTAATAATAATGCTTTCCTCAACACAGAAAACATATCTGCATACTTGCTACCATTAAT
The DNA here is from genome assembly GCA_027422405.1 of Ptychobarbus kaznakovi. Lineage (NCBI taxonomy): Eukaryota > Metazoa > Chordata > Actinopteri > Cypriniformes > Cyprinidae > Ptychobarbus > Ptychobarbus kaznakovi. Next base: position 43,932,520 of record CM049795.1, read on the forward strand.
CTGTATCAGCTATTGTTCTCCTAGATATTAGCATCAAGTGATCATAAAAAAATAAAACATTTGTCGAACGCTAGCAGTTTAGCGTGAGTTCAGGGACAGATCACATGAATCTGATTCAGATGAGTCATTAGAGAGCGAGTCTGCTCTGGCAGGCCTGAATGTGAGAACATTTGTCTCCATGTCTTATTCATGGAGGAACATGCTGAACAGCAGACACTCAGTCCACGACTTCAGTCCAAACGCAAGCATGTGCGCTCACTTTCTGTGTTTGTGATACCACGCGAAACGACCTTCTAGCTTCTATGTTCATTCCTGCACCATGTTGTCGCTCTGTTTCTGATGGGTGTCTCCATGCTAGAGATGTGCGAGACTAGAGTATTTACTGGGGAAAGCATTATGAATTAAATGGAACTGACTTTCTTCAGGAAGTTTTCATTTGCATTTGTTCATGTTGTCTCTGTGTAATGAGTGGAGGTGTGTGCACACCAAAAGCGAATTTAATTATTTGCATGAATAGATTACATACAAAGTCAATGCAAAGGTGCTATAAGATGTGAATTCACGGCAGGCGAAGCAAATGACGCAAATTGGGCGATGCGATTGGTGCGCGCACGCAATGTTCACCTCAATCGCGTCTTCTGTGCAATTTTAATGCAAGCGGGAAATTCACACGATGCATTGTCGTGCAAGCCAATCAGCGAAGAGCTATTGACACGTCCAGTTTGACTTGTTGTTTTGTTGATGTGCGTGAAGACGCTACACATCGTGCAATGTTTTATTTACAAGAGTGATGCAATAAATATCCCACGAGTAATCTAGAGCTATTAGCGAGATGCTAATGTTCACTTTTCTTTCAGTGTGCACACATTATAATAAAATAGTGTTTTTATGCGCAGTGCTGCTTTGTTTACAGGAGTAACCATGGTAACAGCTGTATTTCTACTCGTGCAAAAGCGCCACCTACTGTCAGATAGTGAATTAGCGTTTTCGTTCAGCATGTCTACTGCTTTTGTTGCTGTCAGTGTTGTACATTTGAACCGTTTGATGGAAATAAGAACAATTTGGATAAGGTATCTATAACATATTTGACTCTTTAATTCGTAGATTAAGTATTTTAAATGGATCACATATGCACATAAAGTTTTTGACTGTCTCCTAAGGGTTTCTTACTTTTGAGTCGACTTAGAAAATGTGTTTAAACGTCAGTGAAATTAGTCGTAGCACACATCCCTAGTACCATGTAGTGTTGTCACGATACTGGATTTTTTAATTTCGATACGATTCTTTCAAAAATATCATTATTCAATACCATTTTTGATACCTCAGGGGAAAAATGGCCACATCGTTGCCTTTCAATGTGTGCTGGGACTAATTTCATTGATGTTTAAACAGAAATTTTAGTTAATTTTCTTTGAAAGATAAATGCAATGAGCATTTTTTGAGAGATATATATGTAGATAGATACAGCAAAAAAGTATTGGAACCATTTTCGATATTTCGGTATTAAGTATCAATTTTATTTTATTTTTGACAACAGTAGTACCATCTTCATTCCTGCACCGTTGTCTTGATCTGAATTGCATTGGTCGCTTTACGATGGGCGTTTCCGTACCGTTGCTCGATCACGCAACAAGTGCGTTTCCATCCATCCCGCTGTCGCTCTCCGATATGATTAATAATGCAATGCTAATTTGTGCGGCTGTGGGACAGGAAACGTTTTGGTAAACGAGCGCTGTGTGTTTGAGGACGCATCCCTCTACGGACACCTTGACATTTTAACTGAACTTAGGACTGGTGGTGTTGCTTTTTTTTCTTTTTGCTATTCAGTGTTTCTGTTAAAAAAATTAAAAATTACAATAACACTGATAAGACGATAAAAATATTAATACGAATTCTGCTAAAATAACAGTATAAAACGCACTAAGGATTAACGAGCTGCTGGATTCATGAATATTAATCAGGTTGTGTGCGTTCACTCAAACTGATTCGCTGAAATCAAAACAGGGACGATAAAAGGTGAGCGCCAGCCAATGAGATTGCCGTTTGCGCATTAGTTCCGCCCACTACCGGAAAACCCGGCAGTTCTTAAAAGCTGAAAAAATCGAAAGGAACAAAGAATATCGTTTACATGTAACGCGTCAATTCTGCATGTTTGTAAGACTCTCTCTGCTCTCACCAGAGCTACGGCGAGTCGTGCGCCTAGAGTTCACAGTACGTCAAATACAGGTGCGCTGCGCATCCATTGAGATGACCTGAAAAACAGCACAGATCGCTTGAGAGAGAAACTATGACGCGCTCAGTCAGTGTTCTGCGAGTGAATATATCTGTGCCAAACTTATCTTAGCCTCCAACTTGCACACTGGCGAATAAAATCTGAGAATTGATTAGCCATTGGCTAATATTAAATATAATTTAGTCGCCCAGAGTGAAATTCAGTCGCATATGCGAGTATTGTAGAGGGTTGGGACAGGTGAGTGGGAATTTTTCTCCACGTTAAACGCTGGTCTGCATCTGTGTGTCGTTTATCTCCTGTATTGATGATGGGAGGTAGTTTGGTGAAGGAGTTGACTCTCGCGATCTCTGTCTTACATAACAGCCTGGGGAGAGATGAAGACATTATTCTCTTCCTCTGAAGGGCCTGCTGAAGCGCTCATCTCTTTACTTATAGCAGACGGCCGAAGCACATGCTTTAGGCTGATGTACAGTATAGTGAAAATGTTCATGCAGCGTGGCTGTTAAACATCTGGGCTGGTAAATAAGAGTTTGTTGGTTGAAATTCGGATATGAATATGCAAAATAACATTTTAACGATTTAGTGGCTAGAGATATAGATATATAATTTTTTTGTTTATTCATTTATTTCCAACAAGTTTGAGATTATATATCAGTATGACTATTATTATAACCACTACTACTACTTAAAAAAGTTAAAATAAGAAATTACTATTGTCAAATATTATTCTTATTATTAGTATTATTTTAACAACTGTAAAATTACAAGAGAAAGCCCTACTGTAGGACTTTAGTATTGTCTAAATACTTTACTTAATAAACTATACTGTGTGGTTTATTAGGTAAACTTGCTATTTAATTTAAGTGTTACTAATCGGCCATCTTGACGCCTTTCCTTGATTTAGTCACGTAAACTTTTGTCACTCCACTGAACTTGTGTGTGATAAGTGAACCATGAGTGTGTTTGTCAGTTAAATGATTAATTGGTGATTCACGGTAACTTTGTAGCAAGTTGTTTTTAGATCCGTTTAACCGTTGCTCAGACTTCATGCTCTTAATGCTTGTGTTTTACTCTCCACGTGTTAGAGCTGTTTTCAACACGCCAGCCAAGTTTGTAATCCCAGAGCGCTGGGTCGATCCACACCCACATTTACACACTGTTAACTAGTCAACACGTGTGCATGAGGTAAGAGCACTACACGGGTTTGCCTTTGTAAACAACACAGCGGAGAGCAATGTTTAGCCTACAAGAGCATGTGTGCAGACCAGGTTTGTTCTGCTGCTTCCCCTCCAGCTGCTATTTTATTTCTTTTATTTTTATTTTTGTTTTTGTTTATTTTTATTGTTATTTTAAGTACTTTATTTTATTTAACTTTTTAGATTTGTTTCTTTATTTTTGGGTTACATTTCTCTTTATATATTTTATTTATATTCTTTATTTTATTCATCTTAATATTTAATTGTATTAGGGATGCACCGAAATGAAAATTCTTGGCCGAAACCGAAAAAGAGGAAACCAAGGCCGAAAACCGAAACACCGAAAGAAATTATGCCAATTATTAGTACCATTGCATTTATGGCTATGACTGTGTACTAACTTTACTAAAATCAAGGCATTGCAATTGCATAAATTAATATTAAAGTTTCAAAGAATAAATCAATTACAAATTATGCAAATATTTATTTAGCACATTGCAACAATGCACAGTATTGACCCCACTCATGTGTACATTAAATAATAATGTACAGGCCTACTGGCCTGCTGAAAGGTTGTACAATTAAATGTTCTCTCATAAAAACAGTGCATTTAGGTCAAGTGCATTTAAAATTTTTCTCTGTAGGACTACTACAAGAAAGTGCATTCAGAACAAGTGCAACTGCTTAAAGATACAACAATATTTTCTCTGTAGTCCTTCAACATAATAGTGTATGAAAACAAAGACTGCCATAGCCCATATGTCACTGGGAAACTTCCTTGCCTTTTCAAAAGCGTCCGCCACAGACGGAGTGGGCGTGCTCGGAGGCGTTTTCCTTTTCTGTGTCGCGTTCCTCTCATATTCAGCGTAGCGATCGGAATGTTTGGATTTCAGGTGATCAATTAAACCCAAGTCTTTGCAGATGCACCCCCTCTTGAAATTTCGGCATTACATGTTTTGCAAATCGCTGTCCGTGGGTCTCTCTCAGATATACTGAAATACGTCCACACCGCAGACATGTTGCTTCAGACAAGCACGTGCAGGTCGCGGTTTCTGTTTGCGTCATCACAACATTTCGGCCGTATTGTTTCGGTGATAAAAGTCTTTCGGCCGAAAACCGAAAATGCACTTTTGGGCCGAAAATTTTCGGTGGCCGAATATTCGGTGCATCCCTAAATTGTATTATTTATATATGCATTTATTTGACTACTTTTCTGCTTTTCATTGACATTATAAAGGGGAGTATGTGTTTGGTGCACGTTTAGGTCTAACCGGTCGTGTCTCTGACTACATGGCTGTCTTGTGCATTAAAACACTCTGAATGCTCATTTAAGTGACATTAGAGACGTTCAAGATAAAATCAGCCGATAAATTGTATAAACAGATTCACATTAGACATTTATGCAACATAATCATTTCAGCTTTCCACGGGGATGGTCATCAGAGATGATTATACTCTAATCATAATCTGATAATAATGACGCTCGGTGTTATGATTAAGCCACTTTATCGGCGTAATAACCGAGCGGCTGTTACTGCAAACCCACATTCGGCTCCAATTTCCCGTAACCGCTCGGTTAAAACAGTCAGATGAAAGATTGAATCAGTTATGAAATGACACGATTTCATTCGGCATCTCAGAACCAAGAATGGATTGAAAGGAGAATGAGAACAATTACACAAGGCATTATGGTTATTAATATTTGTTTTGTGCTCTAGGTTTTCCAGAAATCTGCCCACGTTTCACAAGACGTGCAATCCGCAGATCCGCACACAATGGAGCAAATGAGCTAGATCATTCAGCGTTTGCGTTTGCTTGCTCTGAGCTGATATTAACCCCGTCTCCCGGCGCTGACCTCCCTCGGCATCTGAGCGCTGTAGTGTCACCGCCGCGGGAATGAAACATGTCCCGCTTTTTATTCACTCACACGTACATTCATCTGCTGCTAACTGTGTTATGCAACCGTGACAGAGAGAGAGAAACCGTGTGCATGATGTTGCAATGCAGTTTGTTTTCAAACACATGGTGCTGGAACTAGTGATGGATATGTCACTGCTGCAGTTTTGGGATGTTTTTTAAGGGAGTGAGATGCAGTGTGACAAAAGCTCTGTTCCAAACCTTAGTGAGCTGCCTTGCTGTCTGCTATTTACCAGTGTTATCATCACTAACTGAAATTAAACCATTACAAAATTATTTGAAAAAAATATATGTATGACATTATTTCAGTTAAATATATAATATAAATATATTAAACAAAATGTGACCCTCTCTGTGAAATCCAGGCTAAAGTCTCAAAATCTAATTATGAGATAATGAGCATCAAAGTTTGATTTCTTCCAAATTTCAATTTCAATACATGGCCTTACTCAGTCAATATTAAAGATATAAAGGTTATATTTTCACAGAATGTTCTTTACCTTATGAATGATGATTTTCTGTAGAAAATAGCAAATCACAAAAAAATGACTTTAGCTGGGTTTTCACAGAGAGCGTCACAAATAATAAATATTACTGTTGTAAAAATGTCATTGTAAATAATAAAAAACTATTTCTGTTGTAAAATTTCATTGTAAATAATTAAATAAAATATGAATTAAAATAATAAATATTTCTGTTGTAAAATTTCTTTGTAAAATAGTGTTTAACATAATATAATAATAATAATAATAATTTTATATTGCAGTACAAATGTAAAATTATAATAGTAATTCATGAATTGATAATTGCATTAAGCTATGCTGTGGTTTTCTTTTAATCAGTTAGACTGTAAGTACTAAAGTACTGTTAGTAGCCAGTACTAAAACAAATAAATAATTATATAAATCAAATAAAAACTACAAAAAGCAATAATGATAACTAAACAGACAAACTAAATGTCATGCAAATGACAGACTAATTAACTAATATTAAAATAAAGATATTATTGTGTATACTGTAATAGCAAGTGGTACTGAAATAAGCATCTGTCTTATTAAATTAGCAACTGAAATTAAACTGATCTGAGATGCTCTACATGCTTATATTAAGTACAAGTAATTCATTATTGATTCCAGTAGATTAAAACAATAGCACGTTGCCAAGCTAACAGACAAAATAAAAGTTTTTACATTAGACATACCAACGTTCATCGCAATGCATTCTGGGATCGTGCTGCTTTTGAATTCAGCCAAATCATATCATACACCTGAGATCGGCATAATGTTTCTTCTGGAACGGCTTTCTTGTCAGGAGCACAGATACGCTGTGATGCAGTCTAGTTAGGCAGCTCGTGAGGTTTTGACTGCAGTCTAGTTCTCCGAATCATCACTGTCCTGCAAGTCCGAATCATTAATGACTTGTTTATTAGTTTCAACTAATCCGGAATCTGAATGTCAGAGACGAGAGGTGTTACCAAGCGGCAATCTCCCGCTCTCTCGCGCGAAGCCAACACGAAAGTGACTAAAACTGCAATTCATCGACTGGCCGCTGGAGGCTGGCTGCAAAAGAGAGTCAATCCCATAGACTCCACATGTTAAAATACCCAACTTAACAGCCTGGTGCAATAAATGATTTTGATCTATATAGCTAATTTTGCCCTTCATGACAACTGTGAGGGGGTGAATTTTTTTACAGCTCATCCGTTTAAATTATATTAAACCTTAAAGTTCTGCGTAATTAAGGGCGTGGTTTCACCAACCAGCTCCACCCACTTCCCGCATTTTTGCCCACTTTCGAATATCCGGGAGTGACGCGCAGCCAAGATGGCGACGGCTGTCTCCGCCCACTTTGAGCTTCAAAAATGCTCTTCAGAAACCTACGGGTGACGTCACGGACACTACGTCCATGTTTTTTTACAGTCTATGGGTGTTACATAATGTGCCTGCAATATACAGCTGTGTTAAAGTCATTTATCTTCTTATAGCGGCCCAGGGCTCGCTGAATTCCAGCCTGCAGCAAACAATGAATGTCATTCTGACAGTCTTTCATCGGTGTGAGTGCGGCTTCGTTTTGAACATGTGATCGCATGCTCGGATGTCCGGCTCACATCAGACAAGCGTGATGTATGGATTGTGGGATGTGCGTGCGTGCGTGTGTGCGTGCGTGCGTGCGTGCGTGGTGTGTATTGAGTAACAGACATATCAACAAAATGATATGCCATTTTATTGAGAGCAAACCTTAATGGACATGACATGATGAAATTGACTAGGACATTTTCATGGAAAGACTCCAGCAAACAGTGTCAGTCTGAACACTGGATGTGTCTCTGTGGTGTTTCTTTCCCTGCATGCATTGCTGTGTGCTACAAGCTTGATTAGTTTGGCACGTTTCAACGTGTCCTGAGCAGCTGTTCTCTCTGCAGTCTGCAGGGTGTGATGGGAAAAGCGTGTGTCATCAGGGTCTGCTGGGGAGTGTTGCATTTCTGGCAGGAGTGTGTCTGTGAAACGACCGTTTTATGTACAGCTGACAAAGATAAAACGATTCGACCTCTCCGAATGATTCATTTGAGTCGATTCAGTGAAGCTGTGTGAGAGGAAGGAGTGTGTCGTGTGGAAACTGATGAATGTGATTCATAAACCACAGGAGGAGGGTCTTACAAATCACTGGCAGAAGTGCTGTCATTTTTGAGTAAACCTGCGGAGGAGGGCGTTGGCTCAGTTTAGCAGATTTCACACTGCTGTGACTACGCAGGTCCCACTCCACCTGTTTGGCACAGAAAACCACCACACATCAACATTTCTGATGATTTCCTGCTCTTAATAAGTCAGCCATCACCTCAACTTCATGTCTATCAGGAAGAAAAAATAGTTTTTCATTTATTATCAAGAACTGAATCATGAAGAACAGATGTGCCTGTTTCTACTGTAGTGCTGCGCTGCATCCACACCGATACAAATCAAGGGAAAGATACTAATATATATATACAGCTTTACAGCCTTTTTTCAGTAAATGTTGATTTGAACGCATGCAAAGTGTCTGACATACACTGCTATCAAGTCAGTCTCTGCTAGCAGTATTTGACCAGCAGAGGGCATCGTTTATCTTTTTATTTGTCTCATCATCCCCTTGGGAAAAACAAAAACAGACCAACAATACAGCACAAAATTATATTAATCCCCCATCCTTTGTGTTTATTAAATATCTTATGAATAGATCTAATTTTATGACTTTGTTTAGCCAATTCTCTCTAAATGCAATTTTGTTTTACCATGTTTTAATCCATTCACAATTAAATTGAAATCGAAATCAAAATAATAAAGTGCAGATTTCATGTAGGCACTTCATTCCCCAGAATGCATTACAATTAAAACTGTATTTATGTAATATCTGTCTTCATCAGGACAGCATTCAAAGTTAATCTGGATGAATTTTATATTATAAAATTTAATTAAAACTGTAAAACAATACATTGCAATTAAAACTGTGTTTAATTATGTAATACAACATGCCTGTCGTTCTGTCTGTGTATATGACTTTATGAAGATTGGATGAATTTTCCATTTTCTTAGGAGTTTCTTTGCATTTATGCAGTCCAGAAATCACTTAGACTTGTGTTTAAGGACCCGCAAGCAGAGACCTAATAACTGCATAACAACGGCCTGGCAACACCCTAATGTGATGGAGGTCATTTTTTGGCATGGAAACACACCCTTCATGTTCTTCAGCTGTTTTTGTAGATGTAAAGGGGTCACATGACTCTGGTTAGATCTGCATGTGTGTTGCGTGTCCTGATGAGGGCAGTGTTGAGCTGATGTGATGTCCCTCCTCTCAAGACTCATGCACTAACCAGACGTTTGCTCTGTGTTTCTCTCTTTTGCATGTCCACCCCGACCGCGTCGTCATCCGAGCAGGTAAGACTCTCAATCTCAGGCTGTTGTTTAATGCATGCATATGATCCGAGTGTGAATGAATGTGTTTGTATGGCAGCAGTGTGATGTGCTGAACATGCTGCTGGGTGTTTAATGCTCTGGGATTTGTAGATACAGCACACAGATGTGCTAATATGCGCTTCATCAGTGGCTTTGGATCATTAGGGTTGTTTTTGAGAGCGTGTATGTTTGTCTTAACACCTGGGTTTTATGAGCTCTGACCGTCTGACAGCTGGTACGGCTGGACGGGGATTTGTTGACGTGTTTGTGTGGGTAGTAACAGCTTCAACTGTTGCTGTATTACAGGGTTTGAATGGCTGAGATTTCGGTTTCCTTCAGATGTATAGAGATGATTAAAAAGGACCAACTTCTGCACACCCTACTTGTTTAAAAATTAAAAAAAGATCATCTTTTTCCATGGAAGAAAAAAAGAGATTTTCGGAAGTAAATGTGACAAGATTTCCATTTTTGGGCAAACTGTCGCTTTTAAGTCCACGTGTGATATTAGTTCAGTCTTAATTGAGTTTTTATGTGATCATTTTTCCATTCTCTCGTTGGTCTTTGGATTTAATCGTGCTGGTTTTGCTGCTGTATATTTAAGATCTCTATATTTAAACAGACTCGCCACAGTCAGAGAAAACCTAGAATTATGATGGTGTTTTCTAGGCCTGGTAAAGTCATGGACATTTCTTTGGTGAATAGACATTTTTAATTTTTTTATAGGAAGTTTTCTGGTTTCTCTCAAATATTTCATCAGCTAGATATGGGTCTTCTCAAAAGCTTGTGTACTGTAAAACAAGCTTGCAAGCCATTTTGTGAGTGAATTGTTCTTTTGAGCCATTTCTTTTTAGTGAATCTGTTTTTTTTGAGTTGGTTCTTTTCAGTGAAGCTGAATGATTCATTAGCAAATGAGTTGGAATCCGAGTGGTTGTTAAAATCTTTATCTAGTAATTACAAATGAATGGAAATGTCACAGTTAGAATTCAGCACTCAGAGACTTTTTTTCTTGAGTGAACCTGATTGATTCATTAATGCATCAGTGTGAATCAAAATGGTTAAGAATCTTTGTCTAGTGAATCGGAGTGATTCATTAGCGAATCAATCTGAATCAAAATGGTTAAGAATCTTTGTCTAGTGAATCGGAGTGATTCATTAGCGAATCAATCTGAATCAAAATGGTTAAGAATCTTTGTCTAGTGAATCGGAGTGATTCATTAGCGAATCAATCTGAATCAAAATGGTTAAGAATCTTTGTCTAGTGAATCGGAGTGATTCATTAGCGAATCAATCTGAATCAAAATGGTTAAGAATCTTTGTCTAGTGAATCGGAGTGATTCATTAGCGAATCAATCTGAATCAAAATGGTTAAGAATCTTTGTCTAGTGAATCGGAGTGATTCATTAGCGAATCAATCTGAATCAAAATGGTTAAGAATCTTTGTCTAGTGAATCGAGTGATTCATTAGCGAATCAATCTGAATCAAAATGGTTAAGAATCTTTGTCTAGTGAATCGGAGTGATTCATTAGCGAATCAATCTGAATCAAAATGGTTAAGAATCTTTGTCTAGTGAATCGGAGTGATTCATTAGCGAATCAATCTGAATCAAAATGGTTAAGAATCTTTGTCTAGTGAATCGGAGTGATTCATTAGCGAATCAATCTGAATCAAAATGGTTAAGAATCTTTGTCTAGTGAATCTGAGTGATTCATTAGCGAATCAATCTGAATCAAAATGGTTAAGAATCTTTGTCTAGTGAATCTGAGTGATTCATTAGCGAATCAATCTGAATCAAAATGGTTAAGAATCTTTGTCTAGTGAATCGGAGTGATTCATTAGCGAATCAATCTGAATCAAAATGGTTAAGAATCTTTGTCTAGTGAATCGGAGTGATTCATTAGCGAATCAATCTGAATCAAAATGGTTAAGAATCTTTGTCTAGTGAATCTGAGAGTGATTCATTAGCGAATCAATCTGAATCAAAATGGTTAAGAATCTTTGTCTAGTGAATCTGAGAGTGATTCATTAGCGAATCAATCTGAATCAAAATGGTTAAGAATCTTTGTCTAGTGAATCGAGTGATTCATTAGCGAATCAATCTGAATCAAAATGGTTAAGAATCTTTGTCTAGTGAATCTGAGTGATTCATTAGCGAATCAATCTGAATCAAAATGGTTAAGAATCTTTGTCTAGTGAATCTGAGTGATTCATTAGCGAATCAATCTGAATCAAAATGGTTAAGAATCTTTGTCTAGTGAATCTGAGTGATTCATTAGCGAATCAATCTGAATCAAAATGGTTAAGAATCTTTGTCTAGTTAAGAAAAATGGTTAAGAATCTTTGTCTAGTGAATCGGAGTGATTCATTAGCGAATCAATCTGAATCAAAATGGTTAAGAATCTTTGTCTAGTGAATCGGAGTGATTCATTAGCGAATCAAAATGGTTAAGACTCTGTCTAGTGATTCTGAGTGATTCATTAGTGAATCAAAATGGTTGTTAAAAATCTTGACCCAGTAAACCGAAAAGAATAGAAATATCACAATGGGAATCCATTGCTCAAAGTTGGTTTTCTTCAGTGAATCTGAGTGATTCAGTAGTGAATCAGTCTGAATCTAAATGGTTGTTAAAATCATTATCCACTGAATATAAATGATTCATTAGTGAGACTATCTTAATCAGAATTGTCAAAAATCCTTATCCAGCAATCACAAATACATGGAAGACTTACAATTTATTGTATTTTTATTTTCAATGAACCTGAATGATTCTTTTTTTATACATCCTTATGAATCAAAATGGTTGTTAAATGTTGTATCCAGTAATCACAAATAAATAAACTTCACAATGGGAATTTTTTGAAGTCCGTTATTTTCAGTGAATCTGAATGATTTATCATTGAATCAGAACGGCTGTCAAAATTCCTTATCCTGTGACAGTTATTATCATTACAAATGAATCAGCAAATCATTATCAACTCAGTCTGAATCTAAATGGTTGTAGTTAATCTTTATCCAGTGAATATGAACGATGCACTAGCGAATCAATCTGAATGGTTGTCAAAAATCCTCAAATGAATGGGAAACTCACAATGGGAGTTCATCGCTCAAGACACTGGCTCTTTTTAGTGAATCTGAATGATTCATTGCCGAATCAGTGTGAATCTAAATATCTGTTGGCAATTCTTATCCTGTCTGATGAAGAGCCTGCGTGCTCGAAACGTTACACGCTATGTGATAGTTTTTTATTAATAAATCATTTATATTTTTGGAGCTTTTGGTGTTGCCGACTTTGCATTCCTCTATACAATTCTTATCCTACAATCACAAATGAATAGAGAAGTCACTGTGTAAATTCATCACTGCAAAAAGAGCGGGAAATGTCCTGTGTTATGATTGGCTAATATCTACTAGTGTCTTTCACAATGTAGTTTGTCAGTTTTGTGTTGTGAATGCTGGAGTACATCTATCTAATGCACTGACTAATTCAAAGGGGGCAATATATATATGTTTTTTTTGTAGTATAAATCATAATATCTCATAAATAATAACCCTGTGTTGGTAATGTCAGCATGTCTCAGATTAGTTATCCGGAGGTCGTGACCTCATGCAGGTTCCCTAGTTAGTTGTCACGGGTGAAGTGAGGTGAATCAGTGCTGTGCTGATGGAGAGCGTCCCTCCTCGCAGGCCGTTTGTTGTGTAATATCGTGTGTGTGTGTGTGTGTGTGTGTGTGTGTGTGTGTGTGTGTGTGTGTGTGTGTGTGTGTGTGTGTGTGTGTGTGGGGCTGATTAACTGAACGCCACCGGAGAATCTGTCTGGAGTTCAAACAGGAGATTAAGGCATGAAAGAGATTCAGAGGTGTAGAAATATTACAATATTCGGTTTTATTACTGTAGTGTGTGTGGGCTGTCTGGACTCCTGTTACACTCCACCTCAGTCTGCCAGGTGTGTGTGTGTGTGTGTGTGTGTGAGGTGAATGGTAACCATGACGATAAGGCAGCTGCAGATTCATATGGTGACGTCTGTTGATGTTTGTGATGTCAATAGAGAGAACATTTTTCTGAAATAGCAGTGGCTGATAATTTTGTAAAATAGCAGTTTGTTATTTATGTATTTATTTTTAAGTACCGCTATGTGGATTACCGTAATTATCAGATGACAGCTCTGAAATTTTACTGTTATCGCTTCAATTTCTCGGAGTCAGAAATGAGTTTGTTTCTATGGCAACACATAATGGCAAAATGGTTTTGTTGTTGATCGGCAAAATACTATATTGCTGTATCGAATTGAATCCACTGCAATTTGGTGTGTTTTTCAGAAAAATGTAATAATAATAAAAAATACTTGAAATAACAATTATAAAAATATATATTATATGTGTGTGAAAATATATAATAACCTAAGCAATCTATTTTCTATTCATAATATGTAATGATTATATATATATATATTTAAGTTATTAAAATGATAGAAAATGAAGGAAATCAACGACTTTCTATGAATTTCTAACATATATAATACATTTAATATATATATTTATAAAAACATCTGCAAAAATGTAAAATTTCTAAAAGTAATTAAATAATTAAAACATATATAATGTATTATATATTATGTAATTGAAAAAAACCCATATATTTTTAAGAATTGTAATATCTTTTATGTACACTTGGGGGTTAAATGAGGTCCTTTGTACAGTAGATGAGGAAGATGACTTAATGCTTGAATTTTGAAATATTTTATTAGTAGTATTTGATACTCTTGTTATTTTTGTGTGAGTTTGTAATGCTGTGAAACCATCATTGTTTTAATAAAAGTGTATTTCATTTCAAAAAATCTCTCTCTCTCTCTCTCTCGCTCTCGCTCTCGCTCTCGCTCTCTCTCGCTCTCGCTCTCGCTCTCGCTCTCTCTCTCGCTCTCGCTCTCTCTCTCTCTCGCTCTCTCTCGCTCTCTCTCTCTCTCTCTCTCTCTCTCTCTCTCTCTCTCTCTCTCTCTCTCTCTCTCGCTCTCTCTCTCTCTCTCTCTCTCTCTCTCTCTCTCTCTCTTTATATATAAATTAAAGAGACTCATTTTTAGCTTTCCATTTCAGCCAAAAACTATTTATTTTTACTTTCTCATAAGCACCCTGCTAAACAAGCATCTGCGGTCTCACGCCATATGGACTAACAAGGTAAACAAAATAATCACCATCCTTCTGTTAACCGATCATCTCTCTCACGCGTTAATGGATTGGATTCTACAGGCCTGAGGGTTTGCAGCTCATTGAGCAGCGGATAGGAAGCGCTGCTGTCGTCTCGTCATCCGCAGAAACCTCTCCAGCGCTCAGAAGTTCACGGTTAGCATCTGAATATTTGCATGTGAAGAATTCAGCATCTCGTCTGGGTTTGGAGAGCTCTTCTCGATTGTACCCATGATCCTCGCTCTCGTTCCGTTCCGTCGTCTGTGCCGGTTGTGTCATCAATCTGTGACCCAGTTTCAGAGAGTTCAGCTTTAGCTCGCAGGCTCCATACTGAGCCCAGGGCCAGTGCTGTGGGACCAGCAGAACTGGAGCAGGGCAGGTCAGACCCGCCAGCGCAAACACACACACACACACATGCAAATACACACACTGATTTAAATAACGAACCCATGTGCTCATATCAGGGTGCGACAGTGGCTTGTGAAAGCTCAATCATGACAATTGTTGATCTGAGACGTCCTAAGTCAGTAATCACTGTAACACGTGTACATATACACACAAACAGGGTTCAAAACACAGAATATAAATCAAATTCGGCTTTAGTAAGTAAAATAGCTGTCTGGTAACTTTATAAAAAATGGCTTTTTGAAGTTTTTGTAAGTAAAATAAAGATTATTGGAATACATTTTACAAGAAAATACTACTTAAAATTTTTATACTTCAAAATGTCATGTTTAATTAAATGTCTTGCCATTTCCTTGTAATTATTTGTGAAAATGTAAACAATTTTAGTGAGAATTATTTACATTAATCCACCAAAATGAAAATATGAAGACAACATTGTGTGTGTGTGTGTGTGTGTGTGTGTGTGTGTGTGTGTGTGTGTGTGTGTGTGTGTGTGTGTGTGTGTGTGTGTGTGTGTGTGTGTGTGTGTGTGTGTGTGTGTGTGTGTGTGTGTGTGTGTGTGTGTGTGTGTGTGTGTGTGTGTGTGTGTGTGTGTGTGTGTGTGTGTGTATATATGCACACACATAAATATAAATTTTAAAAAAATAAGTCACCTATATGCCATCATCGTAGCCCAATTAAGTTTTATTTTATGTTTTTAGATTTTTATTTTAATATATGTTATTATTATATATGTAAAAATAATTGAGCTGTAGTATTTATTTTTCACATATTTCAGAATATATTTTCATGGCCAGTAAGTGGTAATGTGCTACCCTTACCTTGCATCTGGCAAATAAAAAAGTGAATGCATAATATTTATATATATTTTTTCTTGCCTCATTACTATTATTAATTTAACTGTTTTTTATTTTTGTAAATAACAATGAAATAAGACAACATTTGAACATTTTTTTTTTTTTTGTTGTCACAACCCAGTCTATTTTATTTTATTTTATTTTTAATCTGAAAAATAGTTTAACTAAAACAATTAAATGTATTTGTTTATTTATTGAAGAGACATTTTCATGATCCATAAGAATAATTTATTGTAGAAAAATGTTTACCTGCCGCTTGGCAAATAAAAGTGTATATTTAGACCCTCCGTGTATGATGTTATGGTGCATGTCTATGAAACACTGGTTCCTGGTGTAATCGTACCTAGTGTTCTGAGCATGCTCAGATCGAGCCCAGCGCTGGAGAGAGAGAGAGAGAGAGAGAGATCAGCCGCTGCAGCAGCTGTGTGAAAGCAGCATCTCTCTCTCTCTCTCTGCTGTCACTGCTTGTGAAGAGACGTCAGGGAACAGAACTGTTGGCGGTTTGTCATGGATGAGAGCCAGTGAAGGCAGTTTAGACATACACACTCTCTCTCTCTCTCTCTCCCTCACACACACGAGTGTGTTGTGTAAGTCGCACGATCTCTGCTGGATTTATCATGGAGCGCTCACCTGCGGTAAGTGTGTATGTATAAATGTCTTCACCTGTATCTCATCATAATCAATTTCACAATCATGCGGGTTTTTTTGAGGGGTGTTTAATGTTGTTTGCATCATATTTTGCATGCTATATTTTGACTTGTATGGAGAAAAGCTCTGTGAGTTTCTGCCTGGCTGAGCTTTTGGAAAGAGGATAATGATGTTTGGTCTCTGTCGATATAAAATGTCTCTCTATATCCATAACGGAGACTCAGAGGAGGGCAAAAGCACTGACGTCCTTTCATGACCGATGGATTGATGCAGAACTTTCACAGGCTTATGGATTACCAGGATAGACGCATGCAAAGGAGATTTTTTTTTATTCAAAAGTTCTGTCATCCCTTTTTAAGAAGCGCTCTTTAAATTCCACACGGCTCATGCAGAAAGACCCATCGACCCTGGAATGAGGATACTGAGGCGCTGAGTAGCATAGAATAGGATACCGAGGTGTTCTGAGTAGCATACTTGCATGGCACCATACTAAATTCACCAGTAGGGTATGCATACTGTACACGGTATGCAAATTATGCAAATACATTTCAGGTACCCAGCATTGCTGTAGATGTGACTGTCCATGTTCTTGGAAACAATACCACCTGCTATTTTCAGCTTCTTTTTTTCTTCTTAGATTCATTTCATTTCACGGGCTGCCAAAAGTTATACAAATGATTATTAATTTAAATTATGAATTTGGATTAATAAATCGCAACATTATTTTTTTGTTATTATTAAATAATAATAATAATTACTATTTAATTAAACATTTAATATTTAATAATACAAAAAAATTCCATTCCTTTTTTATTGGGCTGCCAAAAGTTATGGATTTTTCTTATTTGAAATTTATAATTTAAATGAATAAATCTGTAATTGTATTTAGAATTACAGTTATAAAATGTATTATTATTTTTCATAAAATGCTAAGTAACATTCTTTTTTTCAGTGGACTGCCAAAAAGATATATATAAAAAATATTGATTTAAATAAAAAATCTGTATTTTAATTTATTATAATTATTATTATTTAATGATGATTTTTTTCCATTGGGTTAAGAATAGTTTTCTTTTAAATCTTTAAAAAAATAAGTTAAGGAATCAATTTACATTTCTATTATTATTATTATTATTAGAAAGTGTTAAAAATGTCACTTTTGCATTGGACTACTAAAATTGTGTAAATTATTCATTTAAATGAATAAACGAGTAAACTTATATTAAAATTATATTATAAAACAATTGAACTCCTATTTTACAGCCATGTTTCATACTACTGTCCAATATGTTTATTGATTGAGCATTTATTACATGTCACATTCCATTCAAATGTATAGTTTATTCTGTGCAGTGCGTGATTATCTAGTATTCTATTGCATATGTAGCATGCTGACATTCCGTTGTGCATTTGATTGTGATCATTCCCCAGCATGCATCAGTCTTCAGTGAGTCTGTAAAGCCCTTCAGGGTCCTTGATTCTTGACTGTACAGAGAGCCATTATGCTGTTCACCAGTGACTCACAGTAAGACTTCAGCGCGAGTAACAAGCACGCACACTAAAACACCAATGCGTGTGAAAAGCGCTGGAGTGCATGACTGCATCCGCACACAAGCATGTAAACACGCACTTAAAGTCACAGAGACGTGAGGTTTGCAGTTCAGCGTTATATAACATCAGAAACCAGTCCAATGCTCCATCTTCCTCTCTTCTCCCAGAGGACCTCTCGCTCTATCTCACCCATCCCATCCAGAAGATATCCAATGCACGGTACGTAGCCGGAGGGATCTTTAGGTTCCCTAAGTCTTGACTAATTATAACATCTAGCAACCCGGCGCACAAAGCAAAATATCACCTATCGAGGAGGAAATAACAATCTGTGTTTTAGTCAGCGGCACACGGTAAATTGCAGCCCACTGCTTTGTAAAGTGATTAACGCGTGCCGCTGTCCGTCTGCTTTGTGCAGCGGCTAATGAGACGTCTTGTCAGATCTGCGCAGGTGTGCCGGAGACGCTGAGCTCATTCGGTCTCTCTGGAGGCTCACGCTAAACTGCTGTTTGCTCTGGAGTTAGAAAGGTTCGATGAAATCAGGCCAGATGTATAAGGCCTGTTATTCCTGCACGCTCTGGTTGTGTGGTGAGGAATAATGACGCCTGCGTTGAGTTGAGGGCTGAAGGCTTGGCAGAGTGGAGACAGCACTGCGTGAACCCGGGGTTTTGTCCATTTATCTGATACTCAGAATATGCAAAACCAAGTAGAAGAGGAGATTGTTCCAGAGGGATAATGATGCCTGTCCCAAACCCCAAACTGTGGGCTGTACAAATGGTGGAGTGAACCAAGGTTATTACAGTTTTCCATTTGTAATTTTCTTTTTATTTTATTTTTGGTTAGTATGTATGTACTCTATATTGCCAAAAGTATTGGGTCACCCCCTTCTAATGAAAGGTTTGACTACTTTAGTAATTTCCATGAGTACAAATCTTAATGTTTAAGCATATAATGATATTCTAGGGAATTGTGTGCTTCTAATTTTATAGCAACAGTTTGGACAGAACCCTTTTCTATTCTAACATGACAGTGTCTCTGTGTATAAGACAAGAATCAAAGAGAAATGATGATTCAGTCAGTGTGGAAGAACTTGACTGGTCTGCAGAAAGCAGCTGAACACCTCTGGTGTGACTTTAAATGAGACACAAACTCATCACCAAACACCAATGACTTGTACATTCATTATATGGACATAATACTGGGACACCCCCTTCTTTAGAAGAGAAAAAGGCACTTCCAAACTGTGACAACAAAGATGGAAACATAACTCATATACTTAAAAATTGTATTTCCACCTCTGTTGCAACAGTTTTGAAGTGTATGAAATGACTGTACCCATATGTCATTGGTGTTTGGTGATGAATTGTTGGCTATTTTTATTTTTTATCTTTAAGTACGTATTATTTTTAGAATTACTATTTTATCTTCACTTTTATAAAAAAGAATACTCAGTGAACATTCAAAACTTGTCCTGACACACTTTCTCTCTTTTTAAAAAATTGTTTATTGCAGTTATGAATTCATTTTTGACAGAGCGTACATTTTTGTTTATTTATTTATTTATTTATTGTTAAATTGCTTATTCTTATTACTCTTGTTTTATTTAAAAAAATATTGCGTAAACCTTGAACATTTGGCTTGACAAACTTATACTCTTGTTGCAAATACTCTTCTTGCAGTTAAATTAATATCTTTGAATTTCAGTTGATTTTAATTCTACTTCTTGCTTGATGTAACAACTGAATTGGAAATTCAAAGAACATTTAAATTCAAAGAAATTGAATTGGAATTTAGAAAGTATTCTTAATTCCATTGATGTTTTTAGTTTAGTTCTCTTGAGTTTTTTTTTTTTAGAGTAGTTGTATTTGCTTTTTAAAGTTTTTATTTATATCTATAATTTCCAAGAGTTCCAAAGTTGTTGCAGTGATATTATCTAAAAAATGTTAACCGTGTTAAACTTCTCAGCATAGTTAAGCACTATTTTTATCAACTACAGGTTTGTTTTATGATATACCACGTCAAAAATGAAAACACAAATGGTTAGTTTTCTTCTCCGACTCTTGAGGAGTTGCTTTAGACGTTAAGTAAGTAGTAAAGTAAGTCACTCTTGGATTGTAAGTTGAGGAGCTGCTTGTGTGGGGGAATAATGATGTTACCACAAATGATGGGTAGAAATATGGTGTGGAGACGAAGCCTTATGAGCCCAATATTTTCTCAACCCAAAGTCAGATCTGAGCAGTGTTTTCTCTGCTGTCGGACAGGATTCGTCCAAGCTGCAGCAATCGCGCATTCACTCTTGCGAAAACTTTATTGTGCTCAGTGGCTGTTATGTCACGCGTGAAGCGCAGCATCTCTGAGAGCTGAATACATGTCAGATGAGCTGGAGATCCATCAGCAGATCCACACTCTCTTCCATCTGCATCTATCTATCTATCTATCTATCTATCTATCTATCTATCTATCTATCATCTATCTATCTATCTATCTATCTATCTATCTATCTCTATCTATCTCTATCTATCTATCTATCTATCTAATATCTATCTCTCTATCTAATATCTATCTCTAATCAAGTCATCACTTTAAATTCAGCAGTTGAATTGAAGTTTAAAAACAGCCCTGGTCTCATCATGCAAATGCGACTGAAAGTGTTTTCATGAATTTGAACTCCCAGGTGCTTCTCTTTTAAGCATGCATGTCTTTAAATTGTCTTTAAATATCCTGAAACATCCACCGGCCTCACTGCCATGATCCGGAGGGACGCCAGACTTAGCGTAACGTGGGCATTTCAAAGCTCGCTTCCCTGTCTTTCATTTCTCAGCTTACTGCGTTCATATTCTTCACCCTGTCAGAGGGTTTTAGCGCATTAAGGGGGGTATGTAGCCATTCGCACCCCTGTCAGACCATCTGAAAGCCTTGGTGGGACACAGAGTGAGGGAGAAGAGGAGCCAGGCAAGGTGAGCACAGCGCTTGCATCTCAATCCTCTGCTGAATTCTTGCTTTGTTTTTTTCCTCTTATCAGCGATAAAAGCACACAGACGAAACTCATGCGGAGTTCAGATATTTCCCCAGAGCCTGAGGGAGAAAAGCGCTTCCCTCGCCAACAACAAAGGCATTGAACAGCAGCGTCTTTACAGAAACATCGTTTAAAATCATGCCCGTTAATTGAGCCGTTGAGGGAGATGTTGCTTGTCTGGAAGGATTTGCATAAGTAAAGGGAAACGTTCGACACTGGGTCTTTTTGATTTCGGGTTCTGCCGGCACATGGGTCTCAGTCGCCTCCCACAATAACACACTCATCCATCAAGACATAATTGCTAATATTGGCCGACCAAGTTATTAATATCATGGCGCTGTGGATCATTTTTTGCAGCCGTGAGGATATTACAATGCCAAGCCTCATGAAATGCACACTGATACAAATCTAGATGGCCTTTATATCATCGCTTATTGCACCAAACCACTTTTATTGTCTGGTGGTGCAAGATACATCGAGGGAGAAAACGGTTGCATCACGTTTAATTTCTCCATCCATAAATGCTACATCACCACTTAAAAGCAGGCCGACATCGAGATACGTGTTTCTTTTCGCAGCATCTCAGCTCTTGTGACAGTAATTGGTGTCATGCTGACATATCAATGTGATGCATCAATAATTCACATTTCCTTTAAAGCCGTGATTGATGCACGCTTGACAAACAGCATGCATTGGTTTTGCTCTCTTTTACGCCGTTGGGTATCAGTGTCACTCGGCGTACATTGCACATCACAGGTACTCGGATATGTCGGGATCCGTTCCGAAGGCCTGATCTAAGTCTTGTTCCCACTTTGCGAGGCTGTTCCATTTCGGTTCCTTTCATCTCGCATCTAGAAGAGGCATCTTATCAGCGGCTCTGGCGAGGCGCCCTTCTCTAATCTCTCCGGCCTCGGTCGTATCAACTCTCTCCTCTGTGGATTTTCCTGCCCTTCTTTTCCCAAATTACTAGGAAAGCACAAACAGTAAGCTGTGGATTTCCCCATGTTTAATTAGTGTTGAAAAAACACATCTTAATCCTGATCTTTCGGAGCGGTCAGTGAGTTGTTGGCCAGCATTGTGACGGATTCCTTCAGACTTGATTTTCTATTCCGGATGTGTCGTTAGCATAAGTGCCTGCACTTTAGCAGGGATTTTCTTGTGGCGATGGATAGACGTAGTTTATTGGTCCCTTGAGGGTGAATTGCGGTGCGAAGACAGACGCCGTATTAAATGTAAATTTCTTATAAAACGCCACCATACATCCACATAGTGCAATAAAATGAACCATAGAGTGAGGAATAAAGGTCTAATATGCAGTAATGACAATATCCTAATATGATTCACACAAGTAGGACACGATCTTGGATGAGCGTCGTTGCTAGTCATTTATCTACTTCAGCCTCAGGTTTTTAAATTTAAATGCAATATAAACTGACACTCACAAAATAATATAAATATGTATTAGAGATGTTCCGATACCGATTTTTCCCTTCCCGATACCGATTCCGATACCTAGGCTCAGGGTATCGGCGATACCGAGTACTGATCCGATACCTGAGTGTGTATCTGGTTATTCAGCTTTATGTACAACTAGCCCTGTATGAATTGATACAATTATTTTATGGTGTGCTTAACCCTATCTATTTATTTTGGTTACTTGCCCCGCTCTCGCTCTCGCTCTCTCTCGCTCTCTCGCTCTCTCTCTCTCTCGCTCTCTCTCTCTCTCTCTCGCTCTCTCTCTCGCTCTCTCTCTCGCTCTCTCTCTCGCTCTCTCTCTCTTTCGCTCTCTCTCTCTTTCGCTCTCTCTCTCTCTCTCTCGCTCGCTCTCTCGCTCTCTCTTTCTCTCTCTCGCTCTCGCGCTCGCTCTCTCTCTCTCTCTCGCTCTCGCTCTCTCTCGCTCTCTCTCTCTCTCTCTCTTGCTCTCTCTCTCGCTCTCTCTCTCTGTCTCGCGCTCGCGCTCGCGCTCTCTCTCTCTCTCTCTCTCTCTCTCTCTCTCTCTCTCTCTCTCTCTCTCTCTCATCTACACTTTAGTAATTTCCATGAGTACAAATCTTAATGTTTAAGCATATAATGATATTCTAGGGAATTGTGTGCTTCTAATTTTATAGCAACAGTTTGGACAGAACTCTTTTCTATTCTAACATGACAGTGTCTCTGTGTATAAGACAAGAATCAAAGAGAAATGATGATTCAGTCAGTGTGGAAGAACTTGACTGGTCTGCAGAAAGCAGCTGAACACCTCTGGTGTGACTTTAAATGAGACACAAACTCATCACCAAACACCAATGACTTGTACATTCATTATATGGACATAATACTGGGACACCCCCTTCTTTAGAAGAGAAAAAGGCACTTCCAAACTGTGGCAACAAAGATGGAAACATAATGAATGTACTTAAAAATTGTATTTCCACCTCTGTTGCAACAGTTTTTAAGTGTATGAAATGACTGTACTCATATGTCATTGGTGTTTGGTCATGAATTTGTGGCTCAAGGTCTGCAGATATACATATTAGTTAATTCACATGTTCAGAATAATTGATTAATTCAAACAAAACAAGTGACTGTTTTTATGAGTGAGTCCTATGAATCCCTCACTCATTCAATCTGTTCATAAGAACTGATTTATTTGTGATTGGAATTGTCTTTAAGAATGAGTCATTTGAACTCATTCAAAAACACTGAATCATTGACTCAGTTGTTTGCTCAAAACATTAAGTTCTTTCATTAAAACAAGTGACTGGTTACAAGATTGAACAAATCAGTTCAGTAAATTATTCAAACTGCTAATTCATTCGGGACCAAAACAAGTGACTGAGTGAGTCATTGAATTATTCATACAGCTGACTCTTTCAGAAACATTAATTGAGGAACAAATAAATGTAGCTGCATATCTTGTGTGTGTGTATTGAAAGAATCATCACACCAAATATTTCGCTTGTCCAATTAGAATTTATTTAGCTTGCAAGCATTCATTCACCAAATCCCATCTGCATTTTTCCATTCAATCTGTAAAGCAGAAAATCCACGCGGTCAACCCTACGTGACTGGATCCAGCAGAGCTGTGGCCAATCAGCTTACGATTACACACATCAGACCCTTGAGCAAGAAAACAGAGGCTGTTTCAGACGGACGGATGGTGTACAGAGTCTCGCTCTAGGGTTTTGTCCTAATGGACGTGTCGTGTTAACGGTATATGACCCTGCTAGCAGCCAGCGAATGACTTGCATAATAATACTGTTTGATACAGTGGCAGATCTTGACAAGGCCGTTGCTTGTGTATGACAGCCTTGTGTAGCGGTGCACAATGGACTGTTTTTTGTGCCGTGCAGCACAATGTCACACTCGGAGCGCAGCACATGGCAGTCAGCAGCACACAATTATACTGCACAGATGAGCTCTCGCTCTCCATCACGCTGAGCGGCCTCATTCTTTCAGCATGCCTATCCTCTCCAGACCCTGCGAGCGAGCTCTTTTCATCGCTGGGAGTCAGTGTTCATGAGCTACTGCTGCAGTAATAGAGGAAGACCTGTCAATATACCATCTAACACATGCCTTTTCTGCCCTGGATCCTCTGTGTCAGCGAACGGACACACACAGATCCACTAATGTGCCCCAGATATTCAAAATGAGAAGACACAACCGGCTCAATAGAGGTTCATATATATATATATCTATATATATATATCTATATATCTGTCTGTCTGATCATAATATATATATATATCATAATTTTCTATTATGTCTGTCATGTTATATATTTTATAAAATCATATCAACATGCAATAACTTCCAAAATGTGACTGTAGACACTATTTTGCACATTTATATGATTTTATAAATAAATATAATTGACTCATTTTACTTTTTGATAAAAAAAATCACCCCAGATGTTATTTACATCCAGTTTTGGCATTTATTGTTGTTTATTTAATACAATAATGATAAAATGATTACAACAACAACAACAATAGTAATAATAATAATTATTATTGTTATTATTAAATAATTACACATTTAAAAACTATTTTTAGTGTATTTATTATGCAGTAAGTTTTGGACTGTTTTTGATTTCTCTGTTTGCCTTGAAGGTTGATGATTCTGTGATTATTCAGTGTTTAACTGCTGATTTTCAGTTTATCTTGTTGTCTTTTATAATTCAGTTAAAGATATTGCTAGAAACATTATGATTTGCATCGCTGTGCTTTTTTCATTTCTGTATTTATCTTTCTAGTTGTAGGGTGACATTGAAATGTACATAAAACTAGTGTGAGATATGATGCTGTTACTGGATGTTCTCTTGCCTTTATGGTGTTGTTTTTACTGGGGACATCTATGATTAATGCATTGATTTATTGATTTATTGATTATGACTCTCGAATGAGGATGAACATTAAGCACTGCTTGAAAACAGCTGCTGTTTAGTCAGATCACTAACACCAGTTTAGTAGTGCTTGGCTGTGTGTTGAGTGTTTAGTAGAAGAAGAATATAGGATTTTTCTTCACATATGACTTAATATGCATGCTTAGGATGGGTGGATTATGGATAATATGTCTCAAGATGGTACCAAAGTTAAGTCTGTCCAAAATAAACGGCGCACAGCAGGCGATGCTCTAATGTAAATTGTGTGCAAACCCTCGAGTTATTTTAACAGCTAAAGTTAGTGAATTTCTGTTCTGGCTGTAAAAGACTATAAATGGTTATTCTGCTTTTCGGTATGAAAATGATGACGCACAGTGATCATAATGGATGTGGCCACTCATGCTGAAACCGTTTGTGAAACCTTTTGTGCTCCCAGACTACTATATATGATTGCAGCCTGCTGCTTACAGACGTCTGAGAGGAAATGACATATTTGGGTAGCGCTAACTCGTTATTTAAATATTCGTCTGCTCACAACATGCAAATGAAGTCCATTAGTGAGCGATTGAACAGACGCTGATTGTCACCCTCAACTCGAGCAACGGTCGTCAGGTTTTAATTATGAAGTGTGAATGTGGTCTGAAGGCAAAGTTGACAAAATGGTTACGTGGTGCATTACATGTCCTGTGCTAACTGATCATTATTTTGCTCCTGGAGCAATTTTGAATCCGTTTCTGTGAGATATGGGCTGTTTTGTGAACTACTTTTACATTTCTCCTCGTTGCAGGTCTCCGTGGATGGTAGTGATGGGTTAATCAAGTCTTTCACGAATTAAAAATACACCTTTGACAGGCCTTGCTGAAATTCGAGTAACATTCTGGCACTTTTGCCTCATGAATCATTTGTCGGCACTGCAGGGCTTCAGTATGTGAATACAGTGGTCGTGAATGTGACAAAATACAATTTCAGTTACCTTTTATGACAGTGATAGACACCGTGTGTCCTGCACACAAACACCATGCTAGATGCGATATCTGATTTGTGAACTAATTACTCACATGAACATATTCTTTTTAATGAATCAGTCGAGAAGATTTACCAGTCAACCTTAAGGCCGGTACACACCAAGCCGACGGTTGGCCGTCGGGCAGTTTTTGTTCGTCGGCCGACTAAGTTTTCTCAGTGTGTTCCGCACCGTCGGCTGAAGTTGGTCCTCGTCGGCTTGTTTTCGGCGATTCGACATGTTGAGTCGGCGTCGGAGCTCGTCGGTCAGTGGGGCCATCTGATCATTCTGATTGGTGTTCAGCTGGCGAACCAGTGCGTGAGAAAAAAAAAACCGGAAGTGACGAAGTAAGCTTTCTCCGTATTTTTCGCAGCCGCTTCTTCTTTTCCTCTTCCACAAGCAGAAGACCAAGGGCTGACAACGCCAGTGCCATTTGCAAAGTGTCAGACATTTCCGAAATATCATGAATCCGTCTGTGGTGAGCGAGATTCTGTGCTGTTTTTTCAGGCACCTTTGTTTATGTTTTGTATCCCTTTAGCTCTTCGGTTTCCAGCTTTGAGTAAAGCAAACACAGACTATTGCCACCTGCTGGTACGGAAAGGGATTTCTTCTACGCAGGCGCAGAACGGATATGATACTTGGCCGTCGGGTGTCGAGCGTCGGCTTGGTGTGTCAGGGCAACTTTGAACCCAGACGCTGCCGACGTCGGCCGACTCCGCAGTCTGATTTTGTCGCCACTAGTTCGTCGGCGTCGGCTTGGTGTGTACCGGCCTTTAGAGGGATAGTTCACCCAAAAATGAAAATGTGATGTTTATCTGCTTACCCCAAGGGCATCCAAGATGTAGCTGACTTTGTTTCTTCAGTAGAACACAAACGAAGATTTTTAACTCAAACCGTTGCAGTCTGTCAGTCATATAATGGCAGTCAATGGGACTCACGGCTTTGAGAGAGGAAAAAAAAAACATACACAGACAAAACCAAATTAAACCCTGCGGCTTGTGACGATACATTGAGGTCTAAAGACACAAAACGATCGGTCTGTGCAAGAAACTGAACAGTACTTATCTTTTGTTTTTACCTCTGATCCGCCGCACGGTCCAACTGTCCTGAGCTCGTTCTCACAACAGCCGGCGTGTGACGCGTCGTCTTGCTTTACGGTGGATCACAGACTTATAAGTGCATTACTGTCACCTATCTCTCAAATGGACCAATGAGACTCCTAATTGAGTTTGTGTCAATGGTCCATTTGAGAGATAGGTGACAGTAATGCACTTATAAGTCTGTGATCCACCGTAAAGCAAGAAGACGACGACACGTAACACGCCGGCTGTTGTGTGAACGGGCTCAGGACAGTTGGACCGTGCGGCGGATTAGAGGTAGAAAACTATATCAATACTGTTCAGTTCCTTGCACAGACTGATCGTTTCATGTCTTTAGATCTCAATCGTATCGTCACGAGCCGCAGGGTTTAAATTTAATTTTTTTCTCTCAAAGCCGTGAGTCCCATTGACTGCCATTATATGACTGACAGACTGCAACGGTTTGAGTTAAAAATCTTCGTTTGTGTTCTACTGAAGAAACCAAGTCACCTACATCTTGGATGCCCTTGGGGTAAGCAGATACACATCACATTTTCATTTTTGGATGATCTATCCCTTTAAGCTCGCTTGTGAGTGAGTGGTTTGAATCAGACTCTGTTAGTGAGTTTACAACAGACTTCACTTTTAAAACGTCTTCACTTTTCTTAGGCTGTTTAGTAGTTGCCAAATGCATCTATGTAGTATCTGGTATAGTGCCAAAGCCAACATTGTGGTGTTTTTTTGAGTCGAGGGATAGAGTTTCTCATCTGTGGATTAGGGACTGACTGGAAATCTTTAACTGCGTAAGAAAATCCACATGTTGTGCGCGAGGCTCATCCTTAAATCTAGCAAGCGCGTTTGTGATTAAGTCCCTGCGTCGCGGGGGAACGCCGAGGCTACGTGTGCAGCTTTAAAACCCATGAACGATTGAAGTGTTAGAAAGACGCCAGGTTATATTCACATCAACCTGTCTGGAGCCACTTTAGTAATCTGGGAATCTGCTCGCTCAAAGAAACCATTCCCAGCGGTCAAACAGAGACATCATGTAGCACAGGCATGTGTTGAATCATACATTGTACGTGCACATTAGCAGACAGATATTCTGAGAATCCAGCTCTGGTAAAACACACCGAGCATGACCCGACTACAGAGCCTGAATCACAGCGCTTTGTCCCGGAGAGATGAGTGCTGGCGTGGGCGTTGAGGAGACGCCGCTCATCCACCCACAGACAGACCTGCTGCTCACCACAGGCTGCAGAGCAGAGCAGCAGGAGGCCGAGGTTCACTGTGATTGGCTGCGCGCAGGAAAGTGAGCCTGTGCGCTTCATAGGAAGAGAACAGGATTGCTGCGTGCACACAGTGTTGCAGAGGTACAAGCATTTAACACCTCTACAACTAAACCGGTTATAAAGAGTAAAAAAAAACAGATCTGCACTAAATTCTTATTGGATGAGCCACGTTTCTGGTTGTTGAGAAATTGCCGATATTCTGCCCAATTCTATACTACTGCTACACTATTACTTCTACTTTATTGTTATTGTTTATTGTTTTCTTATGGAGTAAGAATATTAGGGTTAGTTTGTTTTATTTTGTATTTTTCTTACAGAATGTATTATGTAGAAAATAATAATAATACATTTATTAAATTGGCATTCATAAATTATTAAATAATAAAGTAAAACATATATATTATCATAATAATTATTGTTTTTTTTTTAACCATTTTAGTTTTATTGTATCGTTATTGAGTTTATGTAAAGTTACATTATTATTATTATTATTGTTGTTGTTTATGGCATAAGAACATTTACAATTATTTGAGATAAACAAATGAAAAAAATTATAATAGTAAAACTAATATAAATAATAAATATAACTAACTACTACTAATAATAATAATACATTTTTAATATGAATATTAAATATTTCAACCTTCTAATGGAGTTAAAGATTTCCAGTCAGTGATGATGATGATGATGATGATGATGATTATTATTATTAATAATAGTAATAATACATTTTTATAATTATACATGCATTGAATACTCTACTTTTATTAATACATATATTTGTAGGATTTATTCCATGTTCTGAATCTAATTTCGTATTGGATGAGCATTAACCTCAAGCTGTAATAAAATGCAGATCAATGTGTACATGTGAGTGCACATTATATATTAATATGCCAATTTGATTTTAAAAAGCCATAATGAATGCATCCATGCCTAAGAATGTCCTCGTATTGCCATGTGGTAAAAGGACCGTCCTGTACAGCCGCTTGTGGCTTATTGCTTTAGCACACGGTGTTGTGGAAGTTGCAAGCAGAGTAGGAAAATGTAATAATAGTTCAGCACACATGACGTTTGAAGGTTTGCTGGTTTCAGAACGAACTCTAAAGCATCTGCCAAACCACTGTCTCCAGCAAAGACGATGTCTCGACGACTTTCACCAAACTCTGTGCAGAAGGGGGGGAAATAACATGGTTTATGAGAGCGTGGCATGTCATTTTATAGCCATCCATTTCTTCAGAATTTCCAACATAAACTGAAAGGATTGTAAGTATGAAATATTGCATTTCAGTGGCACAGTATTAGCAAAGTTTGTAGGAAGCCAAACTGAATTTGAGCATCAGCACTGACCCTTCACCCTCAACACTATTGTGTTGCTCTAACAGAGGCCTGAGGGTCCGTGGCGCTCCGTTAATCAGGTTTGAGCTCATATCTGTCCAGTCGTTTTTCCAAAGAGCTGCACTGTTGTTTCATGAGATCTGCTTTTGGCAACTTTCCAATGGATCGTTGCTGGTTTGAAGAGCAGAATGAAATATTAATGTGCAGTTTATTTTGGCCCAATCAAACAATGTGAATGTTGTTGTTATTGCCCAGTATTGTTTTGAGACAGAATGCATGGAAAAGAGAGCCAATAAATTATTTAATGAAATGGAGATGGTGAGCTTTAGGATACTTCGCCTTTCTTCACTGCTGTAAAATTAACGATTGATGTTAACAAACTGCTGAGCTTCCCCAGTTCATCTGGAGACTGAAGCCTACATTAGTTATAGTAATGGCTTGTTTTTTCCGCTACACACTCTCTGACATCTACAGCAAACAAAAAAAGTCTGAAATTGTATTTTCTTCTTAAGCATACTCCAGTAATCCTTTTATTTACAACTTCAAAAGTTTGGTTTCTCTTACAAAATACTAGGGGTTGCACAGACTAGTCGACTTCAGTGCTCTGTCATGACGCTTTAAGCTTGAAGTCGACTAGTCGCTGGTCCTATAGAGGGCGCAATAGGATAATAAATCCACATTTACGCTCCGTTTCCAAACAGTTAAAATTACAAACTAATTCATACTCTGAATGCGCTCCACAAGACATGTGCGATTATATTACTGGATGCTGGAAATTAGAATTAATTAACACGCAACCGCTCTCACTAATGCATTCATTCATATGACTGTAATCTTTACTGTACTACTTATCTGTATCTGATTTAGAACGAGCAGGAATCTGTGAGAAATATAACGACCCAAAGACTAAAGAACTGATCAAATAAGCTGTTATAGGTGCAATAGTCATGTGGGCAGCGCTGTGTCATATTTCATATCTGTGCACAAGGTGTTTGTCACAGCTCCAGACTTATTTGTTCATTAATGACGTCATCAGCGACTAGTCGACTTCGACTTGACTTTCATCACATAAAAGTCCACTTTAAAAAATCAGAAGTCGTTCAACCCCTACAAAATACAAGAACCTCCCAGAAAATTCTGCTTAAAGGGATAGTTCACCCCCAAAAAATTATGTAATTTACACTTGTTCCAAACATGTATGAATGTTTATTAGCTGTTGAACACAAAATAATGTTTTGAAGAATTCTAGTAACCAAACAGTTGACGTAGCCATTGACTTCCATAGTATGGAAAAAAAAATACTATGGTAGTCAATGGCTGCCGTCAACTATTCGGCTACCAACATTCTTCAGAATATCTCATTTTGTGTTCAAAAGGATAAAGAATCTCAAAACCGGTTTGGAACAAGTGTAGGGAGAGTAAATGACGAACTATCCCTTTATAATAGCCTTTGGTGTGCCAAAACCAACAAGAAACATTAGTTCCCGTTCCAAACGACTCAGCTGCTAACTCCGTCCACCTCGAAAGGCCAAACCTGTCCACGCCACTGACATTTAATGTGCCTGACATAGCCGTTGTGTGTGGGTGTGTTAAGTCCTGTGCTCCGCTATCTCCTTGACCTCCAGGGTCAGCGTGACGCCACGCCGATGCTAAAAATACCCATCTCCCCGCTTACAGTGTTTGCTTGACTCCCCTGACATTACGACCCACTCTTCACCTGTCCTCCTCCCGTCTGTCCTCTCCTCTCCATCCGAGACGACATGGCAAATATCACACGGTTACCTTGGCAACCTGCGTTCAACATTCCTCTAGCATTCAGCGTTCCGCTAGCATCCCAAAACAAACAAGCCTGCACAGGAGTCATGAAGGAAGAGACGAAACAGCTCAATAAACCCAGCCAATAAAGAAAATGCCTGCAAATATCATCAATTTCCTGATTAAATATTAATTCTGTCTGTCAAGATTGCAATGAATCACCTCATTTTTTTCATGCAGAGAGCGAATGTGGAAAGTCAAAGTACTCAAAGTATTATTTATGCACATATGTACTGCACATTGTGTCTAAATTTATTACACTTGGCATGTTGTGTCATCTTGAATGATGCATTAAAAGAATTGGTTTACAAATGTCATTTTAAGAAATCAGACTTCACTGGTCACAATTTATATATGATTTTTCAGTAGAAATATGTTTCCTTGCCATTAATTTGTGCTGCATAATACTCATACTAAGTACTCAAGGTGTTCATAATCTAATAATTTATGAACATATGTAATTCCTAATGCATCTAAATTTGTTACACTTGGCATGTTAAGTCATCCTTAATGATTCATTAAAATGACTGGTTCATAAGAGTCATTTGATGTGAATCAGACTTCACTGGACACACTGTATGTTCGTGGTTTCAAAAAGAAAGCATCTTTTCTAGCAATTGTTTTATGCTACAAAATAGTACTCTGTACTAAAAGTACTCATACAGTCATTTATGAACATACTCCCTGATACTACAAAATGCATCTTAATTTGATCAACTTGGCATGTTGAGTCATCTTAAAGGATTCATTAAAATAATGCATGTTTGCTGTTTCAACAGAGAACTCTGTTGTACTTATAGTTATAGTACCCATACTCGGTACTCAAAACACTCATATACTCATTTATGCAAAATGCATCTAATTTTGTTTCAAGCTTGATCTTGAATGATTCATTAAAAGATTTGGTTCATAAGAGTCGTTCCTTGTGAATCATACTCGCTTTGTTTGTTTGTCGTTTATATTCAATAGAAAGATGAGTTTTCTAGCCATTATTTTGTGCTAAATAATAGTATTCATACTCATTATATGTGCACATATGTACTGCCTAAAACAGCATAATGCATCCAAATTTGTGACACTTGGCCAGTTGAGTCATCTTGAATGATTCGTTAAAATAATTAGTTCATAAGTCGTGTTGTGAATCAGACTATACTGGTTGTGTATGTTTTTTGGTTTCAATAGAAAGAAGTTGAAAGCCATTATTTTTTGGTGCATAGTCTTTTTAGCTCATTGCATTCAATTCATACCGCAAACTCATTCACAACACTATTAAAATATTGTTTGTTTGCTGTAGATTCGAAGTTATGAATAGATGAAGTTAAAAATAATCTGTCTTTTAATTACGAGTCTCATTCTGCTGAATGTAAGAGCACACCTGCATGTGAAATGAAGGTATGGTGCATGAAATATTACTTAGGTTTTGCAGATGTTGTCTGGTAGCCTTCCGGGAGCATCCAGTCAATTAACCTATTAAATATTCATGAGCCATGATTTCTCCAGATTGTTTTATTCACCAGCTGATTAGCGCACAGCGTATACCAGTCAGGCAACAAGTTACGTAACATCAAGTAGAGCAATTAAATTAATATTCATGAGCAACGACTGCACTTCAGTAGGACTTGCTGCATGGATCTTTAATGAAGAATGTAAAGTACTTTACATTTTAGTCATTGTGTATTGCATCTGCATCCATTTTATTTGCAGTCTTGCAGCCCTGTGTTGCATATACAGCTAAGTGTTGCATGCGAGTGTGTCTCACACACACACGGGCTGCAGGCGAGCTTTAGTTACAGCGGCTGAACACAGCTGTGTGCTCAGAGAAACAGGAGCTGTGAACAAATGACCTCCATCACACACGTCATTCCCACAAGCCCTTCAGAGCATTCAGTGTGTGTCGAGATCCTCTTCTGTCCTGTCTGTCCTTCTGCTTTACAACAGCAACACACATACTTCAGTGCCACACAAGCCTCCTGATAGAAGTATAATCTACTCCTGGTAAATGCATTTGATGATGATGATGTTTATAAAAAATGGCGGCGCGCACAACAGTCGCAGTGGCTTCTCTCTCTCCCGACAGAACGGTGTTTTCGTGTTTTTTGTCTTGCAAGTCGCAATGTTTCTGTACATATTCGTCTCGTCTAACTGTCTTAAAGCGCGCATACAGTCGTGAGTTTCTGCTCGATGTCGGCAGAACCACATTTTTAGAGTTAAACTCCGCGCACGCCGAAGAGCTGTGGGACCTCGGTCTGCTCCGGAGGCCCACTCCATCACCGACCCCCACTACTGCATCTCGCCCACAGCGGAGGCGCTACAAGCGGCGTGAGAGGAAGCAGAAGAGGGGTAAGCGCGGAGGTATCCGAGCTAGGCTAGCGGCTAACCCACACAAGCCAGCAATCCCACCATCGTACTGGCGAACGTACGCTCTTTGGACAATAAACTGGACTACATCCGACTACTTCGCTCTACTCAGAGGACTGTAAGAGACTGTTGTGTTTTTGTATTTACGGAAACATGGCTTAATAACAGCGTTCCGGACTGCGCCATTCAGCTCAAGCAGCTAACATGCTATCGAGCAGACAGAGCTCTCGTCGAGGGAGGTAAGAGACGCGGCGGCGGGCTTTGTATTTACAACAATGATGCATGGTGCCGCGATGCTGTTGTGGTCTGCAAACACTGCTCACCCCTGGTGGAGCTTATGATTATTAAGTGCCGGCCGTTCTATCTACCGAGGGAATATACAGCCATTATTCTCGTTGCTGTATACATCCCTCCTAACTCCAACAACAACAGGAGTGAGGCACTGAATGATTTGTACCAGCACATCAGTGAGCAGCAGACAGCCCACCCAGATGCTTTTCTCATCTTGGCTGGAGACTTTAATCACGCAGACTTAAAGAGTGTGTTCCCGAAAATATACCAGCATGTTGACTTCCCTACAAGGGGAAAAAACACGCTGGACTTTGTTTACACCACCCAGAGAGGAGCTTACAAGGCCCTCCCCCATCTCGGAGCCTCAGACCACATCACTGTCATGCTAATGCCTGCATACAGACCGCTCGTTAAAGCCATCAAACCGATACACAAACAGATTCAAGTGTGGCCGGAAGGGTCGTCAGAGGCACGTCAGGACTGTTTCGACACCACTGACTGGAATATGTTCAAGCAGGCTGCCACATACAACAATACTACAGACCTCCAAGAATACACAGAGACTGTCACTGCCTACATCACCAAGTGCATTGATGATGTAACGGTCACAAAGACTATCACTGTCCGGGCCAACCAGAAGCCGTGGCTGACAGGGGAGGTCTACAGACTTCTGAAGGCTCGGAACGCTGCCTTTAGAGCTGGAGATGAGGAGGGCCTGAGGACAGCTAGGGCCAACCTATCCCGCGGCATCAGAGAGGCCAAGAGACAGTACTC
The DNA here is from genome assembly GCA_027422405.1 of Ptychobarbus kaznakovi. NCBI lineage: Eukaryota > Metazoa > Chordata > Actinopteri > Cypriniformes > Cyprinidae > Ptychobarbus > Ptychobarbus kaznakovi. The sequence goes on from CM049795.1 coordinate 43,967,754, forward strand.
CAGGAGGATAGCCCATCGCTTCAGCGACAGCAGAGACACTCGGAGCCTGTGGCAGGGAATACAGACCATTACGTACTACAAGCCCCCACCACAGACCTGTGACAGCACCATCCCCTGCTGAACGAGCTGAATGCCTTCTTTGCTCGCTTTGAGGCACAAAACAGCACCACTGCACAGAAGACTCCACCTCCTCCCGGCGACCAGGTGATGATGCTGTCCTCGGACAGCGTGAGGAGATCCCTCAGCAGGATCAATGCACGCAAAGCTCCGGGTCCTGACAACATTCCTGGGCGTGTACTGAGAGACTGTGCAGTGGAACTCACTGATGTCTTCACAGACATCTTCAACATCTCACTAAGTCAGGCTGTTGTCCCCACATGCTTCAAAGCTACCACCATCATTCCAGTCCCGAAGAAATCATCTCCATCCTGCTTCAACGACTACCGTCCAGTAGCACTCACTCCTATTCCCATGAAGTGCTTTGAACGGCTAGTCATGCAACACATCAAGTCTGTCCTCCCCCCCTCCCTAGACTCCTTCCAGTTTGCATATAGGTCCAACCGCTCGACCGATGATGCCATCGCCACTGCCCTCCACCCAGCCCTCACACATCTGGACAAAAAAGACTCATATGTCAGGATGCTGTTCATAGACTTCAGTTACAGCATTCAACACAATCATCCCTCAGCAGCTCACTCACAAATTGGCCCAGCTGGGGCTCAACACCTCTCTGTGCAACTGGTTGTTGGACTTTCTGACTGGGAGACCTCAGGCAGTACGGGTCAGCAGTAACACATCCAGCACCATCACACTGAACACAGGGGCCCCCAAGGATGTGTGCTGAGCCCCTCCTCTTCACTCTGCTGACCCACGACTGCACACCGTCACACAACTCTAACCTTTTCATTAAGTTTGCGGATGACACGACTGTGGTGGGTCTCATTAGCAACAGAGATGAGACAAACTACAGAAGCGAGGTGAGCCGCCTGGCCGAGGTGGTGCAGGGACAACAATCTCTCTCTGAATGTGGAGAAGACGAAGGAGATTGTTGTTGACTTCAGGAGAGTGCACACTCAGCATGCTCCTCTGACCATCAACGGTGCGACTGTGGAGAGAGCGAGCAGCACCAAGTTCCTGGGTGTGCACATCACAGAGGACCTCTCCTGGACTAACAACACTGCAGCACTGGCCAAGAAAGCACAGCAGCGTCTCTACTTCCTCCGCAAACTCAGAAGAGCCAGAGCCCCGACCCCCATCATGTGCACCTTCTACAGAGGCACCATCGAGAGCATCCTGACTAGCTGCATCACTGTGTGGTATGGCGCCTGCAACGCGTCCTGCCGCAAGTCCCTTCAACGGATAGTGAGAGCAGCTGAGAAGATCGTTGGTGTCTCTCTCCCCTCCCTCCAGGACATCTACAGCACCCGTCTCACCCGCAAAGCCCTCAGTATTGCAGGTGATCCCACCCACCCGTCACATAGCTTCTTCAGTCTGCTGCCATCAGGGAGGAGACTGCGGAGTCTCCAGGCGAGGACCAGCAGACTGAAGGACAGCTTCATCCATCAGGCTGTCAGGAAGCTGAACTCCCTCCCGTCCTTGCCCCCCCTCCCCTCTTTTACCCCACGCAACACTGAACTCTGACACTACGACCAGCTCCCCCCCCCCCCCCCCAATGTCCACACCCCAGGTCCTCCCCCCCTTACAACTGTGACCCGCACCAGTCACTTTGTGCAGCACTGGAACGATCTCTACCTCATCCAGCATTGTCTGTAATTTACCTCCTCTGACAGTCTGATAAAAGACTGTTATTTTTCTTGCACTACTCGTATCTGCACAGTTTTGTTTTATTTAACTGGTTTGCACTCTATCTGCTATGTGCCTTATGCCACTTTACTTTATCTATCTCTTTTTATTTTTAATTTTTCTACAATGTCCTCATTTGTATATCTGTATAGTTTGTATGTACATATGGTTAAACTGTATTTATCTGTATTTGAACGTCTACCGTCAGTGTTTAATGTTAACTGTATGCACCAAGGGTCTGAGAGTAACGCAATTTCAATTCTCTGTATGTACTGTACATGTGGAAGAATTGACAATAAAGCTTGACTTGACTTGACTTGACTTGAGTGGTGTCTGTCTTTGCAAAACTCACTGCCATGATGCTGGAGTGTTGCTACGTATATGTGGTTGAGCTTCAAATAGACGTCCAGTCAGATTCATAACCCAAACCACCCCACATCATTTTGGGCTCGAGTGTGTCACCAGATATGCTCATCTGTGTGGACGCCACGTGTTCAGATCAATTCAGCTCAAGCACTTATAATGCCATCTGTTTCTAAAAGTTCTGCCAGTCTGCAAACCCTCCGTCCCCACAGAGCTAAAGCTGCAGATTGATGATATCCTTCACTGTTGACGTGAAATCGAAATCCACCCAATTTATGTTCTCAATATATTTTTGTATAAAAAGTATGTGTATATATAATAAAACTTATTAAAACAATGTTTACATTCAATTTAAATGAAATATTAAGACTGCTATGTGTTAATATCACATGCAAATCATGCATAAAGTACATTTGTCCAATTTTAAAGATGTTTACTAGTGATGCGCGGATGAGCTAAAACGTCACCCGAATCCACAGCTTCAAATAAATGATCCATTCGCCAACCGCCCGCACCTATATTTGTGTCTGATTTAGATTACCGCACCCGATCGTCACATTCAGTGTTCGTACGGACATAAAAAAACATGGAATGGAAAAGTCATGGAATTTTAAAACGGCAATTTCCAAGCCTGTATTGATTTAAAAAATAAATAAACCAAGAACGTTTTGTAAAAGTCATGGAAATCTATTTCACAGTCCCCTGTATCATAGAATTATGTTTAATTATGTCCTGAATTTCAGTGCGGTTTTGCGCATATATCGCATTACTCATTCCAGCAGCTTTCAACTTTAAAATGAGAGAAATTACTGCAAAAAATGTATTCAATATAGCGTATATAGATTAGATGAGTAAATAAATTCACACAACCCATCATATCAAATCAGTGATTATAAAACAGCGTGAGTGATTCAGCACCGAGTCCTCTCTCTTTGACCTTCTCTTCACATCGGCACATCTAGAGCTGAACGCTGCGATACAAGACTTTAGCTCGCGATACAAGACTTTAGCTCGCGATACAAGACTTTAGCTCACGTTTCGGTACAGTTGACAGAATTATCCATTTCTTAATCGGTCATTGTTGCATCATCATTAAAATAAGTATTATTTTCACATCTTTTTAAGCATTCGGTACTCGTGCTCTCCTTTTCTGAGCGCTCACAGTCACACGACAGGCGCGCTCTGCGAGTACAAAATCAAACAAGCAAAGCTTGTTGCGCTTAAGTGGCCAAATACACACAACATGATGTCAAAATGGTCGTCCTGGCGAGTATCCTCGTAAGCACTGTCAGTTTTGTCTCAAGTTAATGTAAACAGTTATGAAAGAAAAGCGCATGTGTATCAGTATTGGATTCGTGAAATAGGTCTTGTGACAGCAGCCTATAATAAAACTGCCGTCTGTCATTAATGTTAATTAAACAACAAAAGACAGAGAAAATCACTCACTGCTCTTGACTAAATAGCCTAATGTTTTGTTGAATAACTTTAATATGTTGTTTAAACTTTATTCGATTTCTGTAGCCTATTTAGAAAATGTAGTTAATATTTGCATCATTAATGAGTTATCTTATCCACCCGCGACCCACCCGCAAATAATCAGAAAGCATTTTTTTATTACCCGACCCGCGGATCATCCGCAGCGCCCGCGGATATAACCGCCATCCGAGCATCACTAATGTTTACACATTTCCTTTTTTTTAAGAAAGCAGGTGAAAATAGATTCTAAACATGTTTTTAGCAGTGCGGTGCATTAGCCTGATTCCTCCATGGTGCAGCAGTCATGCATTTCCTCTGAAACATACTGGAAGCCCATTTGTTTTACCATCTACCAGCTCTAAATAATACTGCTATGGCTTTTTACTTTCATCTGTTGCGACAAATAGTCATGAGTGTCATCCGGCGCGATCCAGAGATGATGTATAGAGCTCTGAAAGTGGATCTAAAAGCGTGTTTTGATGGGAAGCAGATGGGAGATGGATTGAGACATCATGGGCTCGGCCTCCTGCTGTCTGCAGTCTCCACAGCTCCGCCTCAGAAGTGGACGAGACGCTTTAGGATTCACCCCTCAACACAGCCTCAGAAGTGGACGAGACGCTTTAGGATTCACCCCTCAACACAGCCTCAGAAGTGGACGAGACGCTTTAAGACTCACCCCTCAACACAGCCTCAGAAGTGGACGAGACGCTTTAGGATTCACCCCTCAACACAGCCTCAGAAGTGGACGAGACGCTTTAGGATTCACCCCTCAACACAGCCTCAGAAGTGGACGAGATGCTTTAGGATTCACCCCTCAACACAGCCTCAGAAGTAGACGAGACGCTTTAGGATTCACCCCTCAACACAGCCTCAGAAGTGGACGAGACGCTTTAAGACTCACCCCTCAACACAGCCTCAGAAGTGGACGAGACGCTTTAGGATTCACCCCTCAACACAGCCTCAGAAGTGGACGAGACGCTTTAAGACTCACCCTCAACACAGCCTCAGAAGTAGACGAGACGCTTTAGGATTCACCCTCAACACAGCCTCAGAAGTGGACGAGACGCTTTAAGATCACCCCTCAACACAGCCTCCCCTCAACACAGCCTCAGAAGTGGACGAGACACCCTCAACACAGCTTGGACGAGACGCTAAGACTCACCCCTCAACACAGCCTCAGAAGTAGACGAGACGCTTTAGGATTCACCCCTCAACACAGCCTCAGAAGTAGACGAGACGCTTTAAGACTCACCCCTCAACACAGCCTCAGAAGTAGACGAGATGCTTTAGGATTCACCCCTCAACACAGCCTCAGAAGTGGACGAGACGCTTTAAGACTCACCCCTCAACACAGCCTCAGAAGTGGACGAGACGCTTTAGGATTCACCCCTCAACACAGCCTCAGAAGTGGACGAGACGCTTTAGGATTCACCCCTCAACACAGCCTCAGAAGTGGACGAGACGCTTTAAGACTCACCCCTCAACACAGCCTCAGAAGTGGACGAGACGCTTTAGGATTCACCCCTCAACACAGCCTCAGAAGTGGACGAGACGCTTTAAGACTCACCCCTCAACACAGCCTCAGAAGTAGACGAGACGCTTTAGGATTCACCCCTCAACACAGCCTCAGAAGTGGACGAGACGCTTTAAGACTCACCCCTCAACACAGCCTCAGAAGTGGACGAGACGCTTTAGGATTCAACCTCAACACAGCCTCAGAAGTGGACGAGACGCTTTAAGACTCACCCCTCAACACAGCCTCAGAAGTGGACGAGACGCTTTAGGACTCACCCCTCAACACAGCCTCAGAAGTGGACGAGACGCTTTAAGACTCACCCCTCAACACAGCCTCAGAAGTGGACGAGACGCTTTAGGATTCACCCTCAACACAGCCTCAGAAGTAGCGAGACTAGATTCCCCCTCAACACAGAAGTGGACGAGACGCTTTAGGATTCACCCCTCAACACAGCCTCAGAAGTGGACGAGACGCTTTAGGATTCACCCCTCAACAGTGGCCATGAATGAGGCTCAAGAGGCAAAGCTGATTAGTGTGTGCATCTTGTTTTTGCAGCAGAAACGACTGAAGGCTCCGTGTTAATGAAAAGGTCTGTGGTTTTTCTTTTACATGCACTGCATAGGTGATGATATGTTTGTTTTATAGAGAAACATTTCCGTGCTTTAGCTTAGCATCTAGATAGTTTTTTTTTTTTTGGGGGGGGGGGGCATTTACCTTTCCATTTGCTGCAAATAATAGATACCAAGGCAACATTTCTCATTTTCATTTAGTTTAACTTTTGTTTAAATAAAATGGTAACACTTTACAATAAGATGTCGTTTATTAACATTAGTTAATATATTAACTAACATGAAAAAACAATGAACAATGCATTTATTACAATATTTATTAATCTTTGTTGATGTTAGTTAATACAAATACAGTTGTTCGTTGTTTGTTCATGTTAGTGAAGTGCATTAATGTTAACAAACACAACTAGTAAATGCTGAAATTAACATTAAGATGAATAAATGCTGTAGAAGTATTGTTCATTCTTAGTTCATGTTAACTGATTAACCTTATTGACCTTAAGTGTTACCACTAAAGCTGAAAGAAAAACTACAGACATGTTTTAAAATAATAATAATAATACAAAATGACAGAAACACAGTAATTTTACAAATAAATTTAGTAAAATTTAAATAAAAACAGAAAATACAAAAAAAAGTATTATTTAAAAACAAAACACAATCTGAAAATATTTCATAACTAAAATACAAAACATTTTAAAAAACAATAAACTAATAAAACACAACAAAAATAAAACGAATTATTAAATTATCTCTGAAACTATATAGAATATATAAAAAAAAACTAATAAAAAAATCAAAACACAAAAAATGCTACGTTTACCTATAAAATTAAAACAGAAAATACAAAAATAAAAACTATTTTGAAATAAACCACCTATATAGATATATAAAACTTTTTAAACAAAGCAGACGTTTGCATGCCGGTGTGTTGCAGAAATGATTTTAGATGTGAAGGCTGATGGATTTGAATAAAGAGATTTGATTTTGATTAATTACTGTGTGTGTGAGTGGTGCGATTGATTAGCAGATGAGTCCTGAATACAGTAATGTTGCAGCTGGATCCAGTATGATGATTGTTTGATGTAATGGGCTGGACCAATTATCCCAAAGCTGTTGTCGTTTAGTTCTGCTTATTAACCCATTGTTAATGTCAATTAACCTGTTGAGCTAACAGCTACTGTCTGCTTTGAGCAATGCAAATCAATGCTGATTCACAAATGTGACATTTTTGTTTTTAAACATGCATGCATGAGTCACTTTAATCTACTTTTGGCTGTTTGCACTAAAAATGGCTTCGTTTAAGTTGCTGAAAGTGTCTAAAAGAGGTTCAGTCATGTATTTTTTTCTCCTCTGCCGAGCGACCTGCTGTAAATCAGGGCTTCATTACACTTCCAGATGGCAGCTGTTGTCATGCTCTGAATCCAGCCAGGCTATTTGTTTCTGTGTGATGGTAATGTGTCGATGCTGTATTGACGCTCTGAGATGCAGGTCACGGCCCTCCGAACAGACTGACACAAAAGTTAGTTGTTCTTGTCATGCAGCGTTGAGACTGTTCTCATCCTTATTCGTGCGTGAGTCCCGTGTGTCCCTCACAGACATCTCATGCTTCATCCCCACTCTGTGATTTCAAGTCTACGCACCGCTGCCGTCACAAGCAGATTTATTTCTCTAATGCCATGCAGCTCAGAAATGTGTTGTTTTAGTATTATTCATTCACTAATATAGCGTTTCTAATCTTTTGAATTAGCTTTTATAATTTCACTTGACGTTTTCATTTTAGGTTTAGAAATATGGTTTTGTTTTTATATTTATATTTAGCTTTAATTTATTTTTATTTCAGTGTTTTAGTCAATTTTAGTACTTCAACTTTAGTTAGTTGCCAAGGCAATAAGTCATTTTTTGTGTAATGTTTGGGTTTTGAAATATAGCTGAAATTAAATATATCCTATGTTTTATCAATATAAATAAAATACATGTTTATAATATATTTTATAAATTATTAGTAATTATAAATATAAATGATAATTTATTTTAAATATCTCAACTAAAATGTAATATATTTTTAGTTTTGAAATAAAGCTCTATTTGTATATATTGTTTTTTATTATTATTTTGTATTATTGTTAATATATCATACATTTTTATCAGGGGATAATTGCTCTATTGACATTGTCCTTTTGTGTTCTTTTCGTTATCAGTATAGCGGTGATTTGAACTTTCCTATTCTCCTTAAATGAGAAATATTATTGAAACATACAGTAGTATATATAATCGTATATTATATAACTATTATAATAATAGTTACCGTCTTTGGCGTCTTTAGTCATAAGGTCCCAGTATGACACCTCCAGAAGTCTTTGTTCATGAGTCGGTCGAGCGTCATGCTATGCATTAGCTGGGTATTTTATCTTTCTTTCCCTTCTGCCGCCGTCTGAGATGACATATGTTACTTTATGCCTGTGCACTGTGCACTCTTGAACGTCCCCCTCTTAAGCCCATTACCGCCGGAGGATAATAGGCCGTATGCTTCAGACGTTCAGCGACTAACAAGCCGCTCCATCACCTCCTCCAGGAGACACACACTCCTGTGCTTTTAATTGAGATTTACTGACAGTCCTGCGTGTCGTCGTTCATTTGCGCGTCTCTAATCAGCACGTGGGCGATCGTGAGCTGGAAGAAACGAACTGTTGGATGGGTTTTCAGAACCGCCGCTCGGGTTCGATGTTTTCTGATCTCAACGGGAGCCTCTCTTTCGGCCCATCTGCCTCCAAATGAGCCTCTTGTTTTGCTTTTTTCCAAACATCCTGTCATGCTTTTTAGGGCAAAAGAGCCAGAATACAGCCCTGCCATTACTGACACAACAGCCATCTGCAGCAGTTTCTATTAGCAACACCAACGCAGGGCCAGACTTGAGCGAATCTGTGTGTTTTTGTGCTGGCAGGGGAGGAAGTGCTCGACGGCTCTATCAGACGGTGTTGGTGATGTAATGTGCTGGTGATTGCTGGAGCAGGTGCAAACAACACATTAGATTGCATGCGGTACTTAACATTAGTGTTTTTAAAATAACGCCACACTAAAAGCAGTTGCACTTAATGGTGCAGTGGAGTTGAACGGTGTTATGCATCAAACACTAATAATGTAAATCCTGCAGTGTGCATGGTGTTAACATGATTTGCTCCAGCAAAATTGAATCAAAGTATGTTTGCAATAACAAAACAATGAATCTTTTATCATTTACATGAGAAAAATCATGCAACACAAACAGCACACAAATGCTTTCCGTATGGTGTGTAAATGACTGCTTTGAATGTATTATATCAATGCTGGAAGAAATTGTGATGAAATATACTGCTATTCAAAGTTTAAGGTCAGTAAGATTTTTTTTAAAGAAATTAATGCTTTTTTTTCACAAGAATTGACCAAAAGTGCCTGTAAAGACATGTATAATCTTAGACAAATTTCTATATATATTTGCATAAAAAACAGCTATTTTAAATTGTAGTAATATTTCACATTATTACTGTTTTTACTGTATTTTTAGATAAATAAATGCATCCTTGGTGAGCAGAAGAGACTTCTTTCAAAAACATTATGTACTGACACCAACTTTTTGAACAGTATTGTGCAAAACCTGCATAGACCAGCCTACGCTGCTTTTCTAGTCTTAAGTGGTTTTCTTAGTCTGGTTTAATGCAAGCTAAGCTGGTTTTTAGCTTGTCAGTCGAAAGTGCCCAAAACCTCTTTGAAACAGACTAGCTTAGACCAGCAAACCATCTAAGGCTGGTTTACAGTGCTTTTTCTTCATTTTTATTTATCTATTATAGCACTAAGATCAATGTATGAGTTGTATTGTGATGCTACTCCGAGACAATGAATGTTTCATGACCGTTCTTGCCAGAAGTTGCATTGAAAGCGTTCTAGTTAATGCTTTGATGTGAGAGTAAATGAAACTGGAGCATCTTACAGCCTCAAAACATGTTATAAGTGAACCGCACAATTGAGCTTGGTTCATTTGGACCATTATTATCATTTGCATATAGTAAACACTGACTGGCTGACTGTTTAATTGGTGAAAATGGGTAATTGCACGGTACATGTCCTAGTAAGTGCCAGTTTCTCATACACACCAATCCGTGCTCTGACCCCTCGTATACTCCCAGATTTCGCCTTGGTTAACCCGCTTATGAAATATACAATCACTTATTCTGCAATCAAACTTCTTGAAGGAATTACTCTCTGATTAAGTAACAAATGAGGGGATTTGCTTTCTTTCCATTTGCACAGTTGAAACGGCTTTGCTAGATTCTCCATGGGCTTATATTGGCCCTTTTTCTTAAGATAAGCCTGTCCAGGATTTAGCGCTTTTTAGACATTTTCTCCTAAACTGCACCCAAGCGTGTGATGTTTTTAGATGTGAATGCCATGAACATATATTCTCTGCTGGTTGTTCTTCAGAGACTTTTAAATGAAGTGCTTTTAAATTATTTGCAGTGGGGTCGGTATCTCTTTCAAACAGTACACCATTATGAACGCTTCACAATGAATGAGTACAGCCTCTATTTCGGACTACATGTGTGGCATATTTATTCAGAATTAGTCATTTACTAATTATGAGTTGGGCTTCCAGATCTAATGATAGATTCATTCAGTCAGAGATGATTCATACGATTCATCTAAACTGAAATGCATCATTAGCTTTAAGACTGGCAGCAGCGGCTCATTTCTTTCATGCATTTATATACTCCTTGAAATGACCTTTTAAATAGTGTTTGAAAACTTTTAAGATTTTAGTCTTGTTTAACCCTTTAAGAATCCAGCGTACCGCCGGCGGGACGCCTAGTGGTGACAGGGTGAAGTCGTCAGACACAAAAACTCAACAAAAAAAGTTGAACATATCATATGTCCACGGAAAGCTGAGATTCTTGTGATTTCAACTATGTAAACCATTTAAAGATACAATAAACACAGCATGTACAATCAGTGTCTTTATCAGACCACTTTTTGTTGACATAATGCAGACATGCATGATAGTACAGACATACATAGGAATAACACAGTAGGGATGCAATATAACACCAATATAAGAAAAAAAACCACAAATTAAATAATGTACTGTGTACAGAAATAGAAATATAGGAAAAAAAAATATTTAGATTATAAATATATATGTAATTTTAAAAGTGTACACATTTTGGATTCTATAAATAAATGTCACTATAATGTGTTTATGCTTCAGTTACTATGTGTCAGCAATTATTGACAGTGAATCTGGATGAGAAACTGAATAGCTCTAAGTGTTAACCTTTCATTAGAGACCCAAAATGATGACTGTACATTAAAGCATTCAGAATTACAGCATTGTATGTGTCGTTGCTTACAAAGGGTCGTTTGGAGTCTCCAAGTGACTTTTTTTTGGAAGCGTCTAGACATAAATTTGATTAATAAACGTGTGTAAAACACAAATTTTCTTAATATATTGTTTATCAAATGGAAATTTGGCTTGGTAAGGCTTCATTCTGTGATCCCAATGTATTTTCCAGTTCATACCTCCCAGCTATAGTCATCTGCAGGCTTCTATTTACAAAAGAAATGCAGGCGGAATTATATTTTTTTTTTTTTTAGTGTATTCAAAGTGCTATTACTCAATATCAGTAAGACTTAAATTGATTCTGACTGTTGAGAAACAAACCTCAGAGTGTCACCTTTCAAAGGAGACCAACACCATGCATATCATCCAAATGGCTCAAGAACAGCATGCAATTTACTTTGGGTGTGCCTTTTTTAGGCGTTTTAGGCAAATTTTACAGGAATCGTAAAGGGTTAAAGGGATATTTCACCTAAAAATGAAAATGTTTTCACGTTGTTCCAAACCTGTATGAGTTTCTTTCTTCTGTAAGAACATGAAAGATGATGTTTGGAAGAAAGCTGGTGACCAAGCAGTTGACGGGAGCCATCGACTTGCATAGTATTTGTTTCACACTATGGAAGACGATGGCTATCATCTGCAGTTAGTTACCAGTAGTCTCTGATATATGGAAGAAAAAACTCATACAGTTTTAGAACATCTTGAAGGTGAGTAAATGATGTCAAAATTGTCATTTGTTGTGTGAAAAGAGAAGTCAAATTGGTCGTGAAGACCTATTTCATTTTGACTTCCATTTGCATTGAATAACAAAAATCACATTTTGACTTTGAAAATGATTTTGAATATTTCTAGAAATGTCGTTTTTGGCAAATCTTTGAGAATAATCAGCATGTACCTTTGATCTGGAAAACAGCATGCATAGCCAAATCGTGTGTTTAGGTATTATTTAGCCAATTATACAGCAAAGCAATGAATGACTCACTTTTGACATTAAAAATTATTTGATTTGATTAGAAAAATTGCATACTGTCTAACATACCAACAGCCAAATAGCTTTTTTTTTGCCATTCTTTGGCATGGTTGCATTCAAATCTGGCTCCAATCTAGTATTAAAAACCCGCTTTTCTTTCAGTCAATTCCAATGGAGACATGTTTTTTCGAGCAGCATTTCCCCTTCGATTTTTGACTTTGAACAACATACATGATCATTTGTTACATCACCAAAAACTCTATTCCAGCTCAGTCTCTCAGTCTTCAGCATCGTTCTTCTGGAAAGCTCTGCGTTGCTGGTGTGGAAGCAGAGAGGGTAATGGGAGGGTGCGAGGGCATGCTGGCCTTTCAGAAAGGTCGGTCGCGGACCGCAGAGAGCATGTGTGAATGGCAGACGCCCCGGCGGGAGCAAATGCTTCATTGTCCATGTTCTCCCTGAGCTTTTGAATGCCCACAGGAACACTGAACATTGTTTATTTCCACAAGAACCTTTCAGAGAATGTGCAGCTAAATTTAGCCACTGGGTCACGTCAATTATTGCCACCTTTTATTCAGTGTTTTGGGACCGTATGGACTTTTAATGATCATAATGGCTTGATGGACACAATAACTAGCCTTTGTAGTCAATAAATTAGATAATGAATGAATTAATGATTATGGTTATGTTAAAATGGATTAATAGCACACACTATATACTGCATTTAGTTTAATGTATTCTTTATAACCTAGTACACTGTATAAAGATATTTTTATTTGGGCCTCTAAAAAATGTGATGGCTTTTCCAAGTATGAGCTCTATATCCGTCTTAGGGTTATAACTAACTAACTAAAAAAAATACTTTAATTTTAGAACATAAAATAAAATATTAATATATATAATTACAATATATTGATTTATGATAATAATAATTGTTTAGTTTATCCCTTTAGTTTATAAGTGCAAACATTATTAAAACTGAATAAACTTTAAAATTATTGATCATGTTGATAATTTAGAGGACTTTAATCAAATATGATACAATAGGCTTTAATAGGATTAAATGTGGCTGTTATACATTTTTATTCAGTTTTGTGAATTGTTTTGGCAAAAATTGTTAAAATATTTGTGCTTAATTGTGGTTGGTTGTAGGAGTACCACATTCAGTTTGCACACTGGGTACGGTATGCATACTGCTAAATTGTTAAATATGGTAATTAGTCCATTTGAACGCATCCGAATCAGATTTTTGTATTGCTCTGTTGTTGGTGCGGTTTTGTCTTGGACATACAGTCTTAATAGAAACTTGTTTTTAACTTGTTTTGTCAGTGCATGCTGCTTCTCTTAAAATCCACTTCCTGTCATGATCGGTTTCTCTTCGTTAGCACTATAGCTTGTGCTTTGACAAATTGTGTTAACAACCAATTAGTGTGATTTGTAATGTGCTTGTTTGCCGTCAGTGTGCAGTGAGACTGAAGGGACCGAGAGAAAAAAACGCTTGTTGATTTTGTTTCAATTTCCTGAATTTCCCTCAAAAACTTCTACCAAACTTTCTACCACATCTGTACTCGTTCTTGATGCATTATATGTGTTCCTGTGTGCAACAGGGTTTTGAGTCCGTTCGATCATTTTCACAACATTCATTACTCCAGTTTTATCATTTACGGCAGAGCATGTCAGTGTGTTGTTTTCAGACTCAGGCGATTCGTAGAAATCTCTTTCATGAGCTCCACATTCGGCGAATAAATCACATAAACAGATCTCAGTGAAAGCTCAAACAGGCACTTGTGATTTTCAGCAATTTTCCCAGTGCCGCCACAGGCTTTCACAATGACACAGTAGAAAATGAGCCATCATCTGCTCTGTTCTCCATTACTGATATTACCCCATTAATCAAATTAAGTATACCCTGAAACCGTACAGTCTCTTTGAAGAGCACAAGTGCAAAACAAGCCCAGCTTCACTACATTTGTATTCGAGCTTTCTGCTCCTCCCGATGATTTGTTGAATCTAAAAGGCTCGTTCAGAAATCACATGACATTACATTTAAATAGCATATGCCCACCCATCACTACATATATTTATTCATATTTTACATATATCTTGCATATATTTTTGTGTACATTTATATATTTTATACGTACATATACAGTGCCCTCCAAAAGTATTGTAACAGTAAAGACAAAATTGCTCTGTTGGCTGTGGATTCAAGACGTTTGCTAATATGATTAAAAGATGAATATGAGACAAAACTACAGAATGTCACATTTTATTATTGGGTGATTCGACTCATAGATGTTTTTACCAGCTAAGAGGTTCAGCACTTTTAGAGTTTCATCCCCCTATCTGATGTGAGCATAAGTATTGGGACAGTTGCCTCATGGGTCTTTCTAAGTGATCAGCTGTGTCCTGTTGCATTAATTCTTCAGATATTAAAAGCAGGGAATGTGTCGTATCCGTTATATCCATTGCTTCTGTATTCTGAATCTTGCATTCGAAGATGAGGGAGCTGACTTCGAGAGAAAAGCAAGCAATTTGGATGCTAAAAGAAAAGAGGAAGTCAATTATAGCTCTAGCAAAAACAAAGGGGCATGGAGAAATCAAGAGTTTGGAAACCACCAGCGACACCAGCAACCAACAACGACCTGATCGGCTGAGAAAACAACAGTAGTTGATGACAGACCAATCATAAAAGCTGTGAAAATGAACCCTAAAAGACGTGTCTGTAAAATCAGCAACAACTTCCAGAAAGCTGGGGTGATGCTCTGACGATCTACTGTCCTCAGGAGACTCTGACACAGAATTACAGATGCTACACAGCAAGATGCAAACCTCTGACCAGCACCACAAATAGATTAGAGTTTGCAAAAAAGCACAAAGGTGAGCCAGAAGAGTTTTGGAACTGGGTTTATGGACCGATGAGACAAAGATGAACCTTTATCTAAGTGATGGGAAAGCAAAAATGTGGAGAAAAAAAGGGAACTGCAAATGATCCCAAGCATACAGCCTCATCTGTAAAGCATGGTGGAGGTGGTGTCATGGCATGGGCATGCATGCTGTCTCTGAAACAGGCCCTCTCATCTTCACTGATGACTTGATGTTTGATGACAGTAGCAGAATGTATTTGGAAGGGTACAAAACCATCTTGCCTACCAAGTCGAAGTCGACTAGTCGCTGATGACGTCATTAATGAACAAATAAGTCTGGAGCTGTGACAAACACCTTGTGCACAGATATGAAATATGACAGCGCTGCCCACATGACTATTGCACCTATAACAGCTTATTTTTATCAGTTCTTTAGTCTTTGGGTCGTTATATTTCTCACAGATTCCTGCTCGTTCTAAATCAGATACAGATAAGTAGTACAGTAAAGATTACAGTTCATATGAATGAATGCATTAGTGAGAGCGGTTGCGTGTGAATTAATTCTACCTGCAGCGTGTCCTCTACTAGTAGTGAAGCTTTGGGATTTAGTTATTAAGAAATATATGCTTGAACTTTTCAGTTTCTAAGCTATTTTACCAGAGAAATCACAGAACAGTGTTGACAATACATTTCCACATGCTGAATGATTCTCTGCGTGTGATCTGCGTGATTGTGTACGCGCTATGTCTGTAGCTATGTGTGTGCGTTACAGTGCAGCAGCGCATTAGATTAGAACGTGATTAACTTACCTGTACAATAAGCGGTTTAAAACCTGCATTCTGACGTTCAATTTCCAGCATCCAGTAATATAATCACACATGTCTTGTGGAGCGCATTCAGAGTATGAATTAGTTTGTAATTTAACTGTTTGGAAACGGTGCATAAATGTGGATTTATTATCCTATTGCACCTCTATAGACCGGCGACTAGTCGACTTCAAGCTTAAAGCGTCATGACAGAGCACTGAAGTCGATTAGTCTGTGCACCCCTAGAGTGTATATGTGTGTGTGTGTGTGTGTGTGTGTGTGAGTGTGTGTGTTGTGTGTGTGTGTGTGTGTGTGTGTGTGTGTGTGGTGTGTGTGTGTGTGTGTGTGTGTGTGTGTGTGTGTGTGTGTGTGTGTGTGTGTGTGTGTGTGTGTGTGTGTGTGTGTGTGTGTGTGTGTGTGTGTGTGTGTGTGTGTGTGTGTGTGTGTGTGTGTGTGTGTGTGTGTGTGTGTGTGTGTGTGTGTGTTCACAGACAGTGATGCAAACTAAATTATGACTGTTTTTGGTGTGCGAAACCATGTAGATCAATGGAAAAAAGTGTTATACAAGTGTGGAGTTTGCGTTTTTAAAATGTGCATATGAATGATGAATGAATATGCATTTTATGCACTGAAGTGGCAGCTGTATGTAGTTTACATACCCATTCTGGGCAGTATGTGTCTCCTGATGTCAAGAGAATGTATCTGTCGTGTTTAACACGCCTTAAAAAAGCCTTTCAGAGCACATCATGTTGAGGAGATTCATGAAGACGTGTGCTGCCTTGACAGCTCCTCAGTCATCTCTCTCGTTCTTGCCTTAGAGTGCGTTTAAGGTTTATGGCGTCTTGCAGGAGTTTGGACGCTGTGTCCACAGCTGGATGTGTCCACCTGTTCTCCGGCACATCTGCGGTCCCTGCAGGCCTGGCAGAGGTAGAGCACAGACGCAGCCCTTCGGTGATCCACCGATGTGACAGAAACAAGTCAAGTGTGACTTCCTCGCCCAAACGCACCTCTTGAGTGGCAGAGAGAGACGCTGGGCTATTTTAATGCGATCTGCTGACTGTCATGCATGTATGCATGAAACCGTCCTGCAGCGCTCTGTACGTGACATAATGTACCACGTCGTGTCACATGTACGATACTCTCCTGATAGAGGATGGAGAAGTGTTAACTACAGCTCGCTGTTAATATTTATATTTATGATATGTTCTGTATGTTTTGTTGTCGATTACATATTTTATGTAAGATTTGTATGGAAGCCTGTTGCTGCCACTTTTCCTTGCAATTATGAATTTACATCTTGCAATGCAGACTTTTTTTATCAGAAATGCATGCTATAAACTCGGAATAGTGAGAAATAAAGTCAGAATTGTGAGACAAACTAAAGTTTATATCTCACAATTTCAACTTTCTTGCAATTGCGAGTTTGATTTGTATTTCTGACTTTATCTTAGTTTACATCTCGCAATTCTGACTCTTCGCTCTCAGAAATGAGTGATGTAAACTCGCAATTGCAAAAATGTAAGATTTGCGGGACAAACTAAAAAGTTTATATCTTGCAATTCTAACTTCTTTCTCTTAATTGCGAGTTTATATCTTGCATTTCTGACTTTTTACTCTTAATCACAATTTTTTTTCTTGCCATTCTGACTTTCTTACAATTTTGAGTTTACATCTCACAATTCTGACTTTTTTTAATTGAGATATAAACTTGCAACTGAATTATAAAATCTAAAAAAATATATATTTCTATACAGCTTTATAATGCACTCGGGGCTCTAGACTCATTCTTCCCACTGGTTGCATTTTTGCGACTGACTTTCTCAGTTGGTCGCACGAGCACATAATTTGGTCGGAATTTTGTATTATTTATTTTGCTACAACATGGGATTAATCAATGCATGATGATGAACTTTTATCATAGTTTATAGAAATATGGTAACGAAAAGTGTTCAACCCGTTCTTTTTCATCAGTATTATTTGCGATTTTAAATTTTGTGAACTTTTTTCGTGCACTTTCACTTTAAAATTCGCGATCTTGTAGTCTCGTTTTACAAGAAAAGATAATTGTCTGTTTGGCTTATATCTATACACCTTTCACTTTGTAAGACTAAAACAAAAGATGGAGTCATTGTTATTCTTAATTAAAAAGCACAACAAAAATAAAACAGTATGTTACAATGACAAACTAGCTTACATAACATTTATTAACAAAAACGAATAAGACGAGGCACGGCATAGGACACATCACATGCTGTATCATATACCGACTAATAAATTACAGAATGTTTAGCAAACACTGTGGAATCAAATAAATAATAATATAAAAAATCAAGGAAAACCTCCATAGCGTAACGTGAGGTAAACAGCAAAGATAACAAGCTTTTCAAACTAAACTAAACTGGCTGTCGCTGACAGGACTTGCATGTTTTTTCCTAGAAGAACACCAGCATGTTCACCTTCTCTGGTTTAAGAAGTGGTCTTTTACTTTAGTTTGAAAACCACTTCCTCCGTCCGCTGTGCGCGCCTTCACGCTTGTGCTGACCAGCTTTTGCTCGTGCTAAACCAGGCTCCACTGAAGCGCTCGCACTGAAAGCGCATCTCTTCACGCGATCAGTGAAATCTGACTCCTGCTACAATGTGCCACGGCTCTGCAGCGCGCGCTGTATGAAGCAGACGCTTTGGAGCAGCGCAGACCACGCACTCGCACAAATGCGACCACGTCAAATTTTAACTCGCACATTCTCAAAAACATTCACATATGCAACCATTTTTGGTCGCAGTTTAGAGCTCTGGCACAGTTTTGAATTTATAACTCACAATTGTGAGTTTATATCATGCCATTCTGAGAAAAAAAAGTCAGAGTTGTAAGATTAAATAGTTGCAGTTATTATTTATTTTTGAATTAGTGACGGAAACAAGCTTCCATAGGTTTGAGAGAGTCAAGACCAATCCATTTTAAAGTTGCTTCAGATTTAAACCACTTCACTGAATTAGATGAAACGGTTTGATTCATTTTCACAGATCAGTTCTTTTGAACAGTTTTTAAGGTAGTCACTTTGGTTCTTGAAATAAGATGCTTTAGCAGAGGCAGAAGCCCACACAGGCAAACTGAGCGTCTGGACGGATGATGGATTGAAAAGCAGGTTGGTAAAGTGATTAGCATCCTTCCAGGGTGAGTGTTGCCTTAGCAACAATAAATTAACCAGTGAACCGCGCCGAAACCACAAACACGGCTGCCCCAAATGGTATCAGCATCCAAAGTTTTGTCATCAATCAATTGAGCCAATCATATCGCTCTCGGCAGGTTTCGAATGAACAGACTTAGAGATGAGAAGCACAAAAGACACTGAAGACCCAAGGATCTCGTTCACCTTGGACGAGGGACAATCAAAATGCCCATGTGAACCTTGGGCCGTTACTTACATGAGCTTTAGGACAAACGCAGGGTTAAACGCTTTCAAAAAGGAGATTAGAAGAAGATTTCAATCTTCAGCAGAGAGAGCATATAACAACATAAAGACACATAATCCTGCTTTAGGAAACACTATATGAGGTCATGCTAGGCTACTAAAGCTAGAAGCTACAAATCAAGCAAACCAAGGAAAAAACACTTAATAATACTATGCTATACGATTGTTATTGTAAAATATAAACTCTCTCTCTCTCGCGCTCTCTCGCTCTCTCTCTCTCTCTCTCTGTCTCTGTCTCTGTCTCTCGCTCTTCTCTCTCTCTCGCTCTCTCTCTCTGCTCTCTCTCTCTCTCGCGCTCGCTCTCTCTCGCTCTCTCTCTCACGCTCTCTCTCTCCTGCTCTCTCTCTCTCGCGCTCTCTCTCGCGCTCTCTCTCGCTCTCTCTCGCTCTCTGTCTCGCTCTCTCTCCTCTCTCTCTCTCTCTCTCTCTCTCTCTCTCTGTCTCTGTCTCTGTCTCTCGCTCTCTCTCTCACTCTCTCTCTTGCTCTCTCTCTCTCGCCTCGCTCTCTCTCTCTCTCTCTCTCTCTCTCTCTCGCGCTCGCTCTCTCTCTCTCTCGCGCTCCGCTCTCTCTCTCTCTCGCTCTCGCGCGCTCTCTCTCTCTCGCTCTCTCTCTCTCGCTCTCTCTCTCTCGCTCTCTCTCGCTCTCTGTCTCGCTCTCTCTCGCTCTCTCTCGCTCTCTCTCGCTCTCTCTCTCTCTCATAGCTTTCAGATGATGTATAAATATCAATTTCAAAAAATTTACCCTTATGACGGGTTTTGTGGTCCAGGGTCACATATATAAACACACATGTTAGATTTATAATATAATGTAATTTATAATTTACTGTATAATATATTTTAATTATAATATTTATGTAATTATATTTATATTAACATTTATGCAACTACATATATATATATATATATATTATATTATGTATATTGAGCCTATTTATGAATAGGCTAAAAACATTTTGAATTCTATCTGTTTGTTTTCTTTTTATTTAATATACAATTAACAAAAGCAATAAAGGACTAGCTTGCTCTATTTTTTTCTATTATATCTGTTTTCTTTGTATTCATTATATAATAAAAAATAACCCTTGCTACATGTACTGCGTTAAGCTAACTGAGCTTTGTTATAACACTTGCATTGCTCTTCTGTTGGTTTTGATTGCTTCCGTTGTCCTCATTTGTAAGTCTCTTTGGATAAAAGCGTCTGTTAATGGCTAAATGTTCCTGTGGCTCAAAGCATTGCGTTAGCAGCGCAAAGGTATTCCAGGGAACACATGTACTGACAAAAAATGGTAATGCACTGTAAGTCACTTTGTAAAAGCGTCTGCTAAATGCTGTCATGGTGTACTTGTACTGTCTTCATGCTGAATTGATTTGGAAAATCCAGTGATTTTCATGCTTTAATGCATCTGTGTGAGTGTTATGTGAAGTTCTCCTCAACCTTGATTCGTTCGCCTCGAACCACGTCCTGAGCAGCATGCCTCAGTCCGTCCACATGTTACCCAGCAGCCCTGTGACTCTCCATGTGAGCGAGAGGCCTTTATCTGCTGTGAACGGCCTCCTCTGTCCTCTCACAGCTGTGTCTGCGTGTGACTGCCGCTGGAATTGTGTTTATTGAGACGCCTCATGGGTGGAGAGGAGAGACGGAGAGGGTGGGCGTATGCTCTTGTGATCGGGGCGTATGACTGCTGAGAGCAGCAGCACTGACTGCATGTGTGGATCGGTGATAAACAGCAGGAGTAGAGAGAGAGAGACAGACTGAGGTCATAGAGAGCCACCAGCGGCCCCTGGAGACACACACACAGACTGACAGACAGACATGTTGAAATTCTGCACCACCCCTCGCTCAAGGTGTGTAGCTGTGTGTGTGTGTGTGGTGTGTGTGTGTGTGTGGTGTGTGTGTGTGTGTGTGTGTGTGTGTGTGTGTGTGTGTGTGTGTGTGTGTGTGTGTGTGTGTGTGTGTGTGTGTGTGTGTGTGTGTGTGTGTGTGTGTGTGTGTGTGTGTGTGTGTGTGTGTGTGTGTGTGTGTGTGTGTGTGTGTGTGTGTGTGTGTGTGTGTGTGTGTGTGTGTGTTCGCTGCTGGGTGGATGTCATCTGTTGAGTTTTCATCTGGGTTACATCATGTCTGACTCTGTCCTGTTGTGAAATCAGACTCAAACCAGTCTCTGATGGCGAGTGCTGGTTTTGCATGGATTCTGAGACTGCTCAGAGCTGGTTTAGATGGTGCTGCCGAGTAGACCATTATGGTCAAATGGGTTAATATATAAGTGTGTGTGTTTTATAAATGATAACCTGTTTTAATAAATTATTTTATCATATATTTTATTTATTTAATAGTTTTGTTTTAAAGAAATGAATACATAATTATTGGGGTGGGAGTGAAGTAATATCATTAATTAAATTTGTATTATCATTTATTATTTTCACATTATTATAATTACTTTATATATTTGTTATTATAAATATGTATATTTATTGGAATTATAAATATTTATTTTAACAAAATTATAGTTATATTATTTATATCATTCTTTCTCACTATATTTTATTTTGAGAAAGATAAGGTAACTATATATATATATATATATATATTTCTTTATAATTGTATTGGTTATTCCGGTTTTTAATCAGATAAAGGAATAATGTATCACCTTTATTTATTTATTTGTTTATTTATTTATTTAACACATTTGTATATATATATATATATACATTTTTTTTTATTCTTCAATTCTATTAATATTTACATATTTTATATATAAAACAGAATTTATTTTAATTTCAATAATTGTATTACTTGTGTTTTTAGTAAAAAGGTTAGTTTTTTTGTTCAATCTTTTTACTCACATTATGATTTTCATTTCTTTTCACTGCTTGTTTTTAACTTAAGGACATGAAGCAGAAATGCTCCGTGCTGTTGTAATAAAGTAGACATACACACATGACAACACTTCAGTTAAATTCTACATGTTTAATATTGTGGCAGCTAGAACATACCCTGCATCAGTGTAGACTGTGACATAAAACAGTGAATGCGCAACAGTTAGCAGGCCGTGCCTTCATTTCGTCCTCTCGGTTGGTGACCGTGTTCTGTGTTGTTGTCTTGTTCAGATGGTCTGATGTTTAGCAGCGGGGCAGCACGTGCATCCCGTGCTCATTTCAATCATTTCAATCATCGAACGGCTCTTTATCGAGTCTCAAAGTGTGAACAGCAGTCTCACATGTCTCTAATTCCCACAATTTCTGTTTCTTTTCTCTTCTGCAGTCACAATGAGCGAAAGGTGACCTGCAAGCATCCCGTCACAGGCGTTCCTTCGCAAGACAACTGCATCTTTGTCGTCAGCGAACAGTGAGTCCTTTATTTCTCTCTCTTCGTTTCCTGCAGCATTGAGTCAGAAACAGAGCGCTTTGTCTGAACTTCACACAGGAATCACATTCATGCTGCCTAATCTGCGCATTTTGGGCTGGATTAAATGTTGGCTTAATAGGGGTATAAAGAAATGTAAAAATGAGATAATTGAAGTGTTCATATTTCAGAATAAGTCAAAAGAGAGTTTTTCTGGGTCACACAGCACATTTATTATTTCCCATTAGTCTGCTGATGGGTGCATGAGTTGAGTGAATCTTACAAAGATATGCTCAGAATATTATATAAATACATTTTGAGGTAAAATGTGACCTGTCATTAGAAATGCTTTAATGTAAATTTAATAAAAATAATAATAATTTTCAGTATGAAAACTATTTAATAATAAATTGTATTATTATGAAAATATATGTATATGATTTAGAATTTCTATTTTTTCAGTATAATTATAATTAATATTTATTTAAATATTAAATAAAATGATCTCTCTATGTAATTTATTTTAACATAAAATAAAATATATTTTTCATAATTTCTTTTTTAAATATATTTTTTTACTCCAGTTTTTTAATTACATTTAAAATAATTGATAATTTACTTTTTATTATATTTTATTAATTTTCTAATTAAAATATTTACTTAGATGGGTGTAATGAGAAATTGGATATCACTGTATTATTTTTTTATTATCCGTACCATATTATTCAAATATGTAGTTTTTATTAAATTATAATTAATGATATGCATTTTAAAAGGTACGTGTGTATTTTTTATAATTATATAAAATATAATTATTAATTTAATATATTTGTTTTTTGGCACCCATTTGCACTGATGTACAATATAATTTCTTTGATTTTTGATGAAGCAGATTTTATTGTAATTTGCTTTGCTATTAGGATGAAACAATGTATTTGCAATATGCATAAATGTATAAATATATGTATGTATATTATATGAATGCATAATTTACGTGTATGTATGGTGTATATATACTTATTGCAGGTCATATTAACCCCAACATCATATCATTATATAAATGTTTTCTTGACCTTTTAAATAAGATTCATCCGAAAGCGTTACTATTCCCGGCCCGTCTGCTAACGGATAACGTGTTACTATTTGTGTGTGTGTTTGAAAAGAGTGAGCCACTAAATAGTCAACACACCCCCACATTTTCACACGAAGCCACTAGCAATTAACAGGCCGGCAGTTAATGAAGAGCTGGGAAGATGATTATACGGCAGTATATCCGGACTGGAGTCATGACTTTATCCAGCTCTGCTCCTCTTCACAGCTCACCTCTCCTGTCCAACACGCGCTGCTCTCCTGATAATAGCCCTCAAACCGCTGTCAAACTCATCTCTAGTCTTTATATTGCTCTCTTTTCTCCTGCGTCCTCTAGCAAAGTCAACAGCTTCCCTCCGTTCCTCTGCCGTTTATCCAATCTCTGCCGTCTCTGTTCACAGATAGTGACTAAACAGTGCCGCAGATAAACCTCAGATCCGCTCGCTCTGAGCAGATGATGGGAGAGACTGAACTCGGTTGGGAAAGAAACGTTTGTGCAGCAGATATCTGCATCTGATGAAGACGAGCGGCAGGAGGGTTTGTTCACTCGCGTGTTGTTTCAGAGCGTTTGACTTTGTTTCTTCTGTGGAAAACAAAAGATGTTTCCTGTGTCTTTTTCGTATAACAGACACGTTCAACCTCCAAAGATGAGATAAAATGACAAAAAAGCATTATAAAAGTTGCCCGTATGACTTGTGACATTATTGTGGGTTGGATTGTTGACTAAATCTAGAACTTGTTAAAAATCATTAGAAATTAGAAATGATTAGAAATTAGAAAGTTATAAATTAGAAAAATATTTGAACAAAAACTTCAATTGAAATTTTACTTAACTAAAAAAATATGGCTTTGTGTGTGTGTGTGTGTGTGTGTGTGTGTGTGTGTGTGTGTGTGTGTGTGTGTGTGTGTGAGAGTGCGTGTGCGTGTGTGTGTGTGTGTGTGTGTGTGCGTGTGTGTGTGTGCGTGTGTGTGCGTGCGTGTGTGCGCGTGTGTATATGCCATCGCCGATGGCTGATAGACATCATGATGTTGCACCTGCATCGTTCGTGACCCCCCCCATACCTCCCCAATCCGCCGCATCCCAAGACCGTGTACGGAAAGAAAATGACGTGTTTTTTGAGAGTGCTTAAACTCGTGCTAGACTTAAGTCAGTCATAATGTTCTTTGACAATGAAAGTTATTTGCTCTCATTCTCTATATTCGCTGTTTAAATAACTGTGGAAAAAAATTAATCCATTACCTCATTCGTGAACATCCTCCTTCATAGCGCCATCAAGCTTCGCCTTTGTTATTGTTATGAAAATGCGATCTCTAGTGGCGAAAACTTTCATATTGTACCTTTAAAACTATGGAGCGGCAGTACAACACATTTTACAAGATTAGATGTTTGTCAAGATCTGCATATCATTCGTCATCGTCCCGCCAAAAAACAACCTACAGTCGCTGATATTTAGTGCTGTTGAATGTTTCGTCTGCACTTTATCAGAACTACCTCCTATCTACAGAATAGCAAGATGTTAAACTTGTGTTTAGAGAAAACGAATCACATAATATATTATGTTACATTTTATGTACTGTTACATTTTCACTGTTTACAATGGCAGGGCCTTCCATCTTGTCGTTTTCTGATTGCACTTTCACCCCAAAGGGGAAATCCAGATCACATCCCAGATTAAAATCCCCAAAACTAATAACAGTGGCAAAAGCACACATAAAACAAATGCACAAATCTCTAAACCTTAAAGTAAAATGAAAAAGCAAATTGACAATATAAAACTCAAATCTGCCTTATGTTTTAATGTGTGGATATTATATTTTTGGTCAAATAAACTCCAACTAATAGAAATGACCGTAGCACATATAGTATAAAACAAAAGCACAAATGACTAAAAAACTGAAAATATAAAAGCTATTAATAAATACTAGTCTAATAGTATGTAAATGATACTATAATGATTGCAGGTCTTCTGAATTGATCAAGTCATAAACACTGCTTTTATAATGCTGTTTTTTCCATCCTCATTGTTAAACATCTTTAGTTTTCTATTGAAGAACGAACTTCACACAGGTTTGAAACAACACGAGGGTGAGCAGACGATGACAGCTCTTCACTATTCTCTTCTGGGTGAATTATTGATGTAATGAGCTGAATGTGAAGTGTTTTGAGAGCGGACTGAACTGTAGCGTGGCAGATAATGAGAGATGGCCGTGTCTGCTTCATTTCTTCTGCTGATGATGATGGCGAGACCCTTTTTAATACCGCTTTCAATTATCACCTCCATCTTGCTTTTCTGTGAAGTCGATGTTAATGAGATTTACACTTATTTTTACTCTGACGTGAGAAAGTCTCACTCTGAGGTGTGCGTGCGTTTGTGAGACGATGACATGATGTTCACGCAGGTCTCCATTACTTCAAGATAACGCAGAGCTCCTGTGCTTGTGTTGATTGCTTTGTTGCAGAGATTTAGAGAGAAACCGCTTGCTGTTTTTGCAGTTTTGTGGCAAAAGAAATCAGAAAGTAAGAGATTGAGTTGTTTGGGGTATTTAAGGTATTTTAATTAGACGTGAAATTGAATTTTTGGACATTTAGCTCCTCGTATGTTTCAGTTTTAAGGCCATTGGTTGTCTTAATCAGCCGGAGTATCGACGGTTGTTGAGATTAATGCATCTTCCCCGTATGAACCACTTACGACTCGAGAGACTGAAGACAGCAGTATGTCTCATCTTCTAATTTGCACAACATACATTTTAAAATGCATATTATTTGTAAAATAAATTCTAAGCTTAAAATGCACTTAATTTTAATTGGACTTTCACAAAAGAAAATCCTTTTATATATATATACAGTGGTTTTAAAAGGACAGTTTTCGTTTGCACAAAATAATTTAAAAATGTATTTAAAAATGTCCACATTATAAAATGTTCAAACTATTTTTTTTTTACAATTATATTATTATTTTTCATGTCATTTTTATTACATATTTTATTTCAGGAATTTAATAATAACATTTGTATAATGGTTTTTCAAGATTGAAAGTGTGGGTTTAGTGGTAAAACAGGAGGAGTTTCAAATACATTTGATGTATTTGAAAAGTAGTAAAATTAATAGTTATAATAAAATGTGACATTTTTATTGGACTTTCCTGTAAATATTTAAACATGTTGCACACTAACTATACTTTATTTAATCTAATGTAAAAAATGTTTATACATCTCTTAAAATATCTCAAATTCTGTATGATTTTTAATATTGGAAATGGCATTTTAAACATTTTTAAACCATGGTTACCTTTTATATTGATGTCCATAACTTATTAGTGATAATTAAACCCAGTCATGTCAGAAAAGAGCAGGTGGGAGATGCAGTGCTAATCTAATGTAGCGCTGGAGCTTCACTTCTGTTACTCCTGATCTGTTTTTAACTTCTGTTCGTGTGATTTCACACAGCACTTGTTACGAGAGCCAGTTCACTACCCTCGTTTCTCATCGTCACAGAGGAAGCTCATTAATTTGCGCTGTCATTTTTTTCACCCTCCTCATATTTCCTCATTCTGTGGCACTCTGTTGATGTATGAGGCCGGTGTGTGCCGTAATAGTGCTCGCTGTGCCGTATAAACTCCGACTAAAGCGTCAGACGCCCTCCTTTACTGAAACAATTAACCGTGAAGTTACTGTATATTTGGGTGTTTCTTTAACTACTTGTAGAAAATAAACTCTCCTACAGTACACTTTTCACACTATCTGAGTTTTCACTATCACACTTTATAATATGTTCAAACAAGTATGCATGTAATATTTAATCATATTTACACACTTAATTGGAAATAAATTGCAACATTAATTGGATAGTAAAAAATATTCCTAGTATTTTTTTATAAATATTTTTCACACAAAACATTTTGAAATAGTTTAATTATTTTTTATCATAACAGTAAAACATTTAATTTTTTTATAATTGTATTTTATATTTTAGGATTGCAAGTCTAGATTTAGGGATTTAAAACAATTAAATATAAACATAAAATGCATTTGAAGTTTAGTACAAAATTATATTGTAGTAAAATGTGACGTAGTAATTAGACTTTCATATAACAGAGAGAAAAAATCACTTTTTTATTAGTTTTATTAGCTTTATTGTCTGGAAATGAGTTCCTCATCACATTTTTCTTTGCACAAAATATTTTTAAAGAGAAAAAAAACACCCAGATTATAAATGTTCATAGCTAGACATTTATTTATCCTAAATACACTCATGAAATTGAATAATATTTGCACACTTTTTGCTAAATTTGAAACTTGAACTTGATTGGAAATCACACAAATTTAATTAAAATGTCACAACTTAATTAGACATTGGTGTAGCAAAAAAAAAATAATATATATTTTAAACTGTTTAAAATAACTCAAGTTAAAACACCCTTAATTATCTGCATGTATTAGCATCATGATTGCAGTATATCACAGCTAGTTTAGCTGAAGGTTGTTGTGCAACAGATTGAGTCGCCTTCAGCAACGTCACAACCTGCCAGACGTCCAGCTGAGATGAATCAGACCCGTGAGGCGGCGGCGGGGTTTTGGGGAAACCTTGAAGCAAAAACTACCAGCGTCAGTGTAATTAAACAGAAATAATCTGAGCCGTATGTCGATCAGTGTTGTCATAGATCCAGTATCTCGAGGCTAGTAATTTTGCTCTATAATAATTTCTTCCACAACACCTTCACTCCTTTCTCATATTAATTCTCTTATTTCTTCTCTACTGTTTCCATGCTGGAAAATCCATCTAGCCTAACTAACCAGGTCAACCTTGATCCCACAAGCATAATGACCACCTAGAAACCATATAAAACCAGTGTCTAGAATCAGAAACTAGTTTTAGCTGGTTTTTCCAGGAGGGTTGCCAAGAATCTTCTTCATTTCATGGTTTCAACTAAATAAAACCAGCATCTACCATCAAATGTTGGATTTAGCTGGTTTTTCCAGGAGGTTTGTCATTTATCATCTTCATTTCTTGGTTTCAACTAAATAAAACCAGCATCTACCATCAAATGTTGGATTTAGCTGGTTTTTCCAGGAGGTTTGCCATTAATCTTCTTCATTTCTTGGTTTCAACTAAATAAAACCAGCATCTACCATCAAATGTTGGATTTAGCTGGTTTTTCCAGGAGGTTTGTCATTAGCTGGTCATTTCTAGTTGGATTTAAAATAAAACCAGCATCTACCATCAAATCCATTTAGGTTTGTTTTCCTTCTTCATTTCTTGGTTTCAACTAAATAAAACCAGCATCTACCATCAAATGTTGGATTTAGCTGGTTTTTCCAGGAGGTTTGCCATTAATCTTCTTCATTTCTTGGTTTCAACTAAATAAAACCAGTATCTACCATCAAATGTTGGATTTAGCTGGTTTTTCTGGAGGTTTGCATTTGGATTTCTTGGTTTCAACTAAATAAAACCAGCATCTACCATCAAATGTTGGCTTTAGCTGTTTTCCAGCTGTTTGCCATTAATCTTCTTCATTTCTTGGTTTCAACTAAATAAAACCAGCATCTACCATCAAATGTTGGCTTTAGCTGGTTTTTCCAGGAGGTTTGCCATTAATCTTCTTCATTTCTTGGTTTCAACTAAATAAAACCAGCATCTACCTCAAATGTTGGTATTTAGCAGCTGGTTTTTCCAGGCCATTAATCTTCTTCATTTCTTGTTTTTCCAGGACCAATAAAACCAGCACCGGTCTGGGCTTTAGCTGGTTTTTCCAGGACCAGCCATTAATCTTCTTCATTTCATTGGTTTCAACTAAATAAAACCAGCATCTACCATCAAATGTTGGCTTTAGCTGTTTTTTCCAGGAGGTTTGCCATTAATCATCTACCATCAAATGTTGGAAAAAATAAAACCAGCATCTACCATCAAATGTTGGATTTAGCAGGAGGTGTCCATTAATCTTCTTCATTTCATGGTTTCAACTAAATAAAACCAGCATCTACCATCAAATGTTGGATTTAGCTGGTTTTTCCAGGAGGTTTGCCATTAATCTTCTTCATTTCATGGTTTCATTGTTGAATGCGTGTCATAACTATAATTTGAGTTTTAAAAACCCCAAATGACTATGTATTTAGTTCATTTTCTTTCCTTTATTCTGTTTTCTAGCCTGAATTGTGGGAATCTTGTCCATCCTGTTTTAAACAGGTAACGCTTTGCAGGGATCTCTTCTCTCAGCCGCGGAGCCTCCATTCATCTCTGGTGGTTTTGCCATTCTTTCTCATTAATTCTGCTCAAACACTAACCCAAGGCGCTTTTTGAACTGGATTGCCTGATATCCTGCTTTGCATCGCTAATGTGGAGATATGCAAGATTTATTTGTGCCGTCCGATTTGTCTTAGCTACATTGAAACATGAATCTCCTTGTGTCGAAGTCGCTCTCAGTCAGGAATGAATTATGTTGTCCTCAGCCGCTTCGGCTGGGGTCCCGTAATCCCACGCATCACGACGAGACGGAGCACTTCGAGTCTGTAAACAGTCCCGTCAAACGCTGGCCGGAGATGAAACACTCATTTGTCATGAGACACAGTTTAACACGCAGCGCCGTGGGGCTCGACGTACACGCTCCTCCGGTGGCCCCCTTCAGATCCAGAGCGATGCCATTCTGCTCGTTTCTGGCTTGAAGTGACAGGCCTTTGACTCTTTAACGCTAAGTTTGAAGCTTTTTATGACTGCCGTCAAAACAAATCGTGTCATTGGAAATGTCCCTGAAAATAATGAGCGTTGAAACTCTTAACTGGGACAAAAATGTTGTTCTGAAAGCAAGCAAGACGGGGAAAGTTCAGCTGAGGCCTGCTATCTTCATTGTGGCATTGTTTTTCAGGGCCAAGATACCCAAAAAACCCTAGAATGCTGCTTTACCGGTCTCTTTTTAGGGAATGTCTGGGATACAAAGTAGGACAGCTATTGAGGCATTCAGAGCAGGGTTATCATCGTTAACTAAAAGTAAAGCCATAAAATAAAGTAGAAGAATTTTTTTTTTTTAAATCTAATTCAAAATATGTCAGTGATATTAAAATAACACTTCTTCAAAGTCCTGTTTTACAGGTACGGTATAGCTTTACAGTCATTAGTCATCATGAAATTAATTTACTTTTCATTTTTTTATTAGATGTTCATTGTCTTATTTTGAATTATTCGCATTATTCTGAAGCTTTAAAAAAATCGGAATATTTTATATAAAAATAAATAACTTTGCTCCACTGATTTTACTGAAATGACTTTGATTTCTGTATGACATCACAAATCCCTCTCACTTTTCAGCCAATCCCCTTGAGCGAACATAAATGGGCATCTTTTCTTTCCTATCAAAATGAGCTCCCGCCCATTAAATGTCTCCGTTTACTTAGAAATACAACAGGTGGCATTTCTTGATGGCTTTAAAACCTTTGAAAACAAGAGCTCTGTAATGTTTCAGACCTACGATTGCAGGTCTAAACAAAAACATGCAGGTAATCTGACACCAATTTTGTGACACGTTCTTCCAGGCCTCCGAGTTTAACCTCCTCCAATGATGCTGCTGCAAATGAAAATGATGAGTTGAAGGGCGTGAGATACAAATGGTGGCAGACAGAGAGTTTTAAAGCCTAGCATGACTCACACGTTTTAGCCGATGACCTCCAGTCATCCAGCCCAGCCAACCCACAAACCCATCTGAGCATCCCCTCCGTCAATTATCTCTGGATTCGGCGCGCTTTAGCCGCTCTACATGGGGCTAATTTCACACTCGCTGCCACTCTTCCTCTAAAGACGCCGTCAGATGTCAGCCGAATGATGGCCGCCGGCGTGGCTACCGAGCGCACACTAAAGCTCATTATTTAAGAAGAGATTAATTAATGAACGCTAATAGCTGTGTTGAATGCTCAATTTAATTTGAGGTTAGTGGCCTGCAAGGTCGTACTTAGTTCTGTGTGCTCTCCTGACCCGGCTTTCCACCCTGTCCTTGCTTAAATGACTCCAGGATGGAGTTGTGTAATGTGTTGTCTTTTTCGTGGTGCTGGTGTGTGCGTGGCTGCCGACTGTTGTGACCATCTCACAAAGTGTCTCTGTGTCTGTTTTCAATGCAAAATCAGATGCTTGTGTCAAAAGGCAAGCACACATGCAAACGATGTTTGTTAAAGTAGTTCAGTCAGAATGTCTTCATTTACTCACCTTCATGTTGTTCCAAAACTTTGTGTATATTTCAGTGCAACTATAATAAGCACCCAAAAGCACCATAAAAGTAGTCGAGTCAACCCGTGCATGTCATTTAAAGTCTTCTCACGCTCTATCAAAGACATGTGCGAAAAAAATACTATTTTAAAAATCCTTGAAACAAGTTCACTTTTCCTGGGAAGCAATGCTGAGAAATCAAGACTTGTTTTCATAGATTCGATTATATCTTAATATCTTATATGAGGATTTAAAGGATTTTATATAAAGCATTCGAAAGCATCATAAAATAGTTATTTTTAAGTTACATTACATTACATTTATTTTATTTGGACTTTTTGTCCTGATGCATTTCTAGCATATTTTTCAACACTATTTTTTTTTTGACTTGTTCATACTTAAAATAAGTGTAATAGGACAACATGCACTTAAATTAAATTACATTTCAATGTTGGCCACTCGATTAAGAATCAACAAGTAACTTGTTTCTTTTTTTTGTTTAGTGGAAAAACTCTGTTTGCCCTCAGAGAGCTGGGACAGATGTTAAGATCTTCAGTGAATTGCTTCTCCAGTTTTGCTCTGTTCTTCACACAAAGCTATTGTATGACATCAGATGACTTGGGACCCAGTGCTTGAGTCATACGGGCCACTTTTCTGATGCGTTTGTCCTTGTTGAAGCTTGACATCTTCAGTTCTCCTTCACTTTGATTATACTGAGAAAAGCAGCCAGGATATTCTTCAAAACATCTCATTTTGAGTTCAACTGAAGAGATAAAGCCACACAGGTTTGAAACGGCGTGACACAGAAGTCAGTTTTGAATGAACCGTCTCTTTAAATGCACAAATATGCATTTAATCATCTGATGCAGTTTGTGGGACGCAAATAACAGACTGTTTAACCGCTGCTAGTATTCAGCCTTTTGTAAAACAGAAAGTGTTTTCCTCTTGCGACGTGACCCAGAAGCCAGTCAGCTCTTATTTCTTACCCTGGTGTTCTCTCTTCTCCCTTGCTCCAGATAGCAGCGCTTTCCCTAGACGTCGTCGCTCTACCGTAGCGTGGAAATATAGGGCAACCCTACGGGACAGAGCCTCCCGACTGAGCGTCCGTGTGCCGCGGGATTTCAGAGTTTATGGCCGTATTTATTGTGTTTTCACTGCACTTGTGTTAAATAAGATGGTGGCATTTGCTTTACAACCTTGATGTTCCTGGCGTTGGGTTTGCTTTCGGCCTTCAGCTTGACTGGGTCATAAACTGCGTCTGCGGTATGTCAGAGGCAGAGCCGGAGCTGGCAGGCCATTTAAGGTTGTCTGTTGTGTGGGAGTAGATCAGCGGAGACGTGGAGTGAGTCATTGCTTTGATGCATGGGGCCTGTCTCCTATATTTCTCTCTTTCTCGTTCTGTCTCGATGCTGAAGTGCTCTGGCTTATTAAAACAACCGTTTAGAGGTCTGAACTTCCTGAGTGTCTCGCAGAAGCTCCAGAACTTTCCTCATTTCCTTCACAGAGTCTTCTGGTTATTTTAAATCTGATGTCAGGTGTGGCTTGCTGTCGATTACCACAAACAGTCTTCTTTAATTGGTCAAAATGAATTGGTAAATTTGTTGAAGCAGTTCTTCTTAAAAATTTTATTTGTGCTCCAGACTAGATTTCTATCATGCAAAATTACTTTGAATCCTGCAACGAATGCTGGCAACAGAATATGTTATTATATTAATATATTAGTCTTCATGACTACTGTTTTAAATAAATTATAAATGCAAATAATATTCATCATGTAGCTTTGAAGAGTGCATTATTTATTCTGAGCAACAGGTAAATCTGTAATTTGATTAAAAATCCTTCCAATTCATATGCAGTAATTTTGAAATATTACTTGTGTGTTCTACAATATGTTTACATTTATATTTATTCATTACATAAATATACATGCAAAATAAATGCATGTTCAAAAAGTCAACAGAATTCATGAAAATGAGATTTAAGGACCCTTATTTATTTATTTATAATATATAATCCATGGTGACTTTGCATGCAGAAAACAGTTTAATATATCTTGCTATTACTGCTTTTCTGTTTTGCTTCCATTCTGAGTTTCTTTACTGCTTTTGAGTAATGTATTGTCTGTAGTAGTCGACAGCATGCAGTACATACTGTAAATAACCCAGAATCTTCCCATGAGTCTGAATGATGTACAAATTAGATTAGTTTGTGATGTTCCTCCTCTTGTCTTCCCCTCACCTCTTCCAGACCAGCGACCAAAGCACCAGCGGCTGAGAAGAAAGAACGCCCAACCAGCACCATGAGCGAAGCGTCGAACTACACGGGCGGCTCAGACTACACCACACATCCCAGCAGCCCCACAACCAGAGTGAGTCACTAACTAACTCACTCACTGACCTTGGCCTAGTTCCAGCATGACAGATTGGACTGTCCCGTCATGCATCAATAGCATGTTACACAATTATTGTCCTCATTACTGCACATTTGCTTCATTGCCTTTGCTCTGTGATAGAGTATCGGTAAAATGCAATGGGTTAGGATGGGTGACTAGTTGTTCAGCTAGTCTCAAGCAATCATTGATGTTTTTCTCTGCACCTTCATTCATTCAATCTTAGTGTTTCCATCATGCATTTTAATGCAATATCTTGCATAAAAAATTGTGGATGGTGTCTGAGAAGTTTCTAAATCAGACTCCTTATTTAAGGCTTTCAAAAGACTAGTCGACTTGTCATTCAGACAATCCACCAAAAATATAATTTTGCACATGCCTAAACTCTGTATAAGATAAAAACACCCAAACAAGACAAACAATTCATGAATGGCTGTGGATCAGGACGCCAGCGTTTCTCAAATCAATAAATGAACATGCATATGCATACAGTATGTACATATATAAATTAGGGTTATCAACTTTTTTATCTAATTAATTACCCAAATAAAATTTTTGGCTAAGACGCCCCCCCCCCCCTCCTCAAAAAAAATCCCAAATAATTTAAAGTCATTTCTGTGTTCAATTATAAAAGTATCAAATAGACAAAGTAGCTTTGGAAAGAAAGATTTTATTTGATTTACCATCAAATTATTTTTTTTTTCAGAAGCTGTATCTGAATGAGTATTTAGGTATATTTACGGACCGTTTATTGCAGCTTTGAGGTGCATTTACAATTGCATAAATTAGGCCACTAATGTAATGTTTTTTATTAATTGTAATTAGTTAAATATTTCATTCTTTATTTAATTGTTTATTTTAAATTAGTTTTTACATTAATTTAGTAATAGTATTATTTATTTATTTTATATATATTTATATAAAATGATACTCTAAATAAGAAACTAAAACGGCCAGTAGGTGGCAGTAAATGTCTTGGATAATGAGTGAGTCATTCAATTCATTCAAACTGAATTATTTCGAAATGAAGTAAATTATAATTTTTTATGAATGAGTCATTAAATCATTCTTTCACCTGATTTGTCCAAAATGTGGATTTATTTAGAAACAATACTGCTGTCTGTTGATCGGAGATGCACAGAAGTTCTGCTGTGCATTTATAGGTAATATTTTCATTGGCAAAATTGAGCAAAAACAGACAATAATGTGTCTAAAATAGAACACAATATGAACTTCGAATTTATTGAACTGTTGTTGAATTGAATTTATATAAATATAAGACAAAAACTCATATTTATATATTAATACAGGGGCATTAAATGTGTGTTAAATGCCTTAATAAATGTAACGTGTTATTTTTACCTAATTAATTAAATGAATGCACTAAATCCTAGTGCATATATGAATACATGAACACTTATATTCATAAGGCTAATTATTTTCTCGGATAATAATGTCAGTTTGTCTCAGAAGATGCTAAGATGATGAAGCGAGACTGGTTTTTCATTCTGAGCATTTATCATTGGAGGGGTCGGTGGACATGAGCAATCGAAGTCCAGAGATCAGCGACTTGCTCGTCTGTATGGTTGTGTCTCATTGGTTGGTTCTGTATGGTTGTGTCTATGGTAACTTGCTCGTCTGTATGGTTGTGTCTCATTGGTTGGTTCTGTATGGTTGTGTCTATGGTAACTTGCTCGTCTGTATGGTTGTGTCTCATTGGTTGGTTCTGTATGGTTGTGTCTATGGTAACTTGCTCGTCTGTATGGTTGTCTCATTGGTTGGTTCTGTATGGTTGTGTCTATGGTAACTTGCTCGTCTGTATGGTTGCGTCTCATTGGTTGGTTCTGTATGGTTGTGTCTATGGTAACTTGCTCGTCTGTATGGTTGTGTCTCATTGGTTGGTTCTGTATGGTTGTGTCTATGGTAACTTGCTCGTCTGTATGGTTGTGTCTCATTGGTTGGTTCTGTATGGTTGTGTCTATGGTAACTTGCTCAGCTGTATGGTTGTGTCTATGGTAACTTGCTCGTCTGTATGGTTGTGTCTCATTGGTTGGTTCTGTATGGTTGTGTCTATGGTAACTTGCTCATCTGTATGGTTGTGTCTCATTGGTTGGTTCTGTATGGTTGTGTCTATGGTAACTTGCTCGTCTGTATGGTTGTGTCTCATTGGTTGGTTCTGTATGGTTGTGTCTATGGTAACTTGCTCGTCTGTATGGTTGTGTCTCATTGGTTGGTTCTGTATGGTTGTGTCTATGGTAACTTGCTCGTCTGTATGGTTGTGTCTCATTGGTTGGTTCTGTATGGTTGTGTCTATGGTAACTTGCTCGTCTGTATGGTTGTGTCTCTTGCTCGTCTGTATTGGTTGGTTCTGTATGGTTGTGTCTATGGTAACTTGCTCGTCTGTATCTGTATGGTTGTGTCTCATTGGTTGGTTCTGTATGGTTGTGTCTATGGTATGGTTGTGTCTACTTGCTCGTGGTTGTGTCTGTTGGTTCTGTATGGTTGTGTCTCTTGCTCGTCTGTATTGGTTGGTTCTGTATGGTTGTGTCTATGGTAACTTGCTCATGTATGGTTGTGTCTGTTGGTTCTGTATGGTTGTGTGTCTCATTGGTTGGTTCTGTATGGTTGTGTCTATGGTAACTTGCTCGTCTGTATGGTTGTGTCTTGCTCGTCTGTATGGTTGGTTCTGTATGGTTGTGTCTATGGTAACTTGCTCGTCTGTATGGTTGTGTCTCTTGCTCGTCTGTATTGGTTGGTTCTGTATGGTTGTGTCTATGGTAACTTGCTCGTGTATGGTTGTGTCTGTCGGTTGGTTCTGTATGGTTGTGTCTCTTGCTCGTCTGTATGGTGGTTCATCGGTTGGTGTATGGTTGTGTCTATGTATGGTTTGTCTATGTCTTGCTCGTCTGTATGGTTGTGTCTCATTGGTTGGTTCTGTATGGTTGTGTCTTGGTAACTTGCTCGTCTGTATGGTTGTGTCTCATTGGTTGGTTCTGTATGGTTGTGTCTATGGTAACTTGCTCGTCT
Organism: Ptychobarbus kaznakovi; assembly: GCA_027422405.1. Classification (NCBI taxonomy): domain Eukaryota; kingdom Metazoa; phylum Chordata; class Actinopteri; order Cypriniformes; family Cyprinidae; genus Ptychobarbus; species Ptychobarbus kaznakovi. The sequence goes on from CM049795.1 coordinate 44,004,991, forward strand.
GTATGGTTGTGTCTCATCGTTGGTTCTGTATGGTTGTGTGTATGGTAACTTGCTCGTCTGTATGGTGGTTCATTGGTTGGTTCTGTATGGTTGTGTCTATGGTAACTTGCTCGTCTGTATGGTTGTGTCTCATTGGTTGGTTCTGTATGGTTGTGTCTATGGTAACTTGCTCGTCTGTATCTGTATGGTTGTGTCTCTTGCTCGTCTGTATTGGTTGGTTGGTTCTGTATGGTTGGTTCTAGTGTCTATGGTAACTTGCTCGTCTGTATGGTTGTGTCTCATTGGTTGGTTCTGTATGGTTGTGTCTATGGTAACTTGCTCGTCTGTATGGTTGTGTCTCATTGGTTGGTTCTGTATGGTTGTGTCTATGGTAACTTGCTCGTCTGTATGGTTGTGTCTCATTGGTTGGTTCTGTATGGTTGTGTCTATGGTAACTTGCTCGTCTGTATGGTTGTGTCTCATTGGTTGGTTCTGTATGGTTGTGTCTATGGTATCGTTAGGTTTTAACTTTACTACTTTTATCGATACTCATCTCCGGTATTTAACGTATTCTTATCGGTTTTATGTATATATATATATTATATATATATATATATATGTCAGATTAGGAGCATTAACATTGCTTTATATACTGAAATTAAAATAAATATTTAATTAAGTAAATATAAAACATAAATTTGTTGGTTCACCAGTGTATGGTTTTTATATACATAAGTAAGTACAGGAACAAAGAAACAAAGTATGAAAATATACAATTTGTAATAAAACTTGAAAAAAAAGTGCTCATGTCTACTAACATTAATGTTCATGCTACAAAAGTTGTGTCTGTAAATGATCATGCATGTTTTCACTGTTGATAGTTAATGCTTATTAAAGTTGGTTCTGTATAACTTTATTCAGGTGTGTGTTTTCTCCTTGCGTTTTGTTCTTTGATTAACATTTGATGAAGCACCAGTCTGTCACTTTAAGACAAAATATTGACTCATCTCCAAACTATTCTTGTATTTAAGACATAAACTGTTTTAAATTAATAATCTCCAAGCCGGCCGTTTTTACATATTTTGTGTGTATTTCTTGTTTGGGCACCCGAAGCTCAAAGTGTACTTTGTTGTCAGTTTTAGAGCGCGCAGGCACGCACGCACGCACACACACACACACACACACACACACACTGTATGGTGTGTGTCTATGTTTTATTATCAAACATGTAGCCATTTAGCAACTGTGCTCATCTGACAAACGATTGATGGTTGTGTCTCATGGTGTGTTGGTTGTAAGCTGTATGGTTGTGTCTATGGTAACTTTCCACGCTCTCTCTTCTAAATTGCGAATAGCAAAAATCGTGGCCATTTTGACAAATGTTACATAAATATTAGTTTTCACAAAGTCTAAAAACAGCTGGCAACTGGTATTTGAATTTGTTTGATAATAGAATTTGATAATGTGTATATATAGCTAATAGTGCATGTACTGTGTTTTCTTAATTTCTCCAATACCGCACTTCATACGTTTCAAAGGCTATTATCGACAATTACATGTCTTTCATAATTTAGCAAAGAGTTAAATACCGCGGTGTTGGCCGTTCTTTTTCAGGACCTCTGCAATTGTGTCTATGGTGCTCTCAATCAACTTCTGGGCCAAATCATCTGTATGGTTGTGTCAACCCATCTTTCATTCACTTCTTGGAGTTGTCAGTTAGTGGTTTTTGTTTGTCCACCCGCCTGAGGATATGGTTGTGTCTATGGTAACTTGCTCGTCTGTATGGTTGTCTGCTCCATGGTTGTGTCTATGGTAACTTGCTCGTCTGTACCAAACTGGTTGTTGTTCATTGTTGGAAGAAGTTGTTCTGTATGGTTTCTTTATTCATGTGTGTTTTTGGGCTTGTGATGGTCCCTTGGAAGAAGCAACCCCACACATTGGGTTTCTCATGCTTTACTGTTGGCATGACACAGTTGTAGTCTCTTCTCCTGATTTTTCCAGATGTCGGAAAGGGGCTTCATCTGGTTCTTTGCCCCAGTCCTCATCCATTCACGATACTTTCTGCAGAAGATTGTCCCTGTGTTTTTTTGGAGAGAATGGCTTCTTTGCTGCCCTTCTTGATCTTCCAAAAGTCTTCGTCACTGTGCGTGCACTCTCACACCTGCTCTGCCATTCTGAGCAAGCTCTGCATGGTTGTGTCTCTTTAGGAGACGATTGGTTGGTTCTGTATGAATTGTTGTGTCTATGGTAACTTGCTCATCTGTATGGTTGTGTCTCATTGCAACGCAATTGGTTCTGTATGGTTTTCTTTGTCACCATGGTTAACTGAAGAACATTGTATCACCCTCCTTTTAACATGTCAAGTCTGCCATTCTAACCCAATCAGCCTTAATGATCTGTTGTGCTCGTCAACATTCTCACCTGAGTTGACGATTACTGAAATGATCTCAGCAGGTCCTTTAATGACAGCAATAAATGCTGGAAAGGTTTTTTTGGGATTAAGTTAATTTTCTGGCATCTGAAGGACTATGGTTGTGTCTTCATCTGATTGGTTCTGTATCTTCATAACATTCTGGTTGCAAATGTATTATAAAAACTTAAGCTTGCTCAGCAACTTTTCCAATTTCCAATATTTATGTAATTCTCAAAACTTTTGGCACGACTGTATGGTTGTGTCTGGTTGGTTCTGTATGGTTGTGTCTATGGTAACTTGCTCATCTGTATGGTTGTGTCTCATTGGTTGGTTCTGTATGGTTGTGTCTATGGTAACTTGCTCATCTGTATGGTTGTGTCTCATTGGTTGGTTCTGTATGGTTGTGTCTATGGTAACTTGCTCATCTGTATGGTTGGTTCTTGGTTGGTTCTGTATGGTTGTGTGTTTTTGGGCTATGGTAACTTGCTCATCTGTATGGTTGTGTCTCATTGGTTGGTTCTGTATGGTTGTGTCTATGGTAACTTGCTCGTCTGTATGGTTGTGTCTCATTGTTGGTTCTGTATGGTTGTGTCTATGGTAACTTGCTCGTCTGTATGGTTGTGTCTCATTGGTTGGTTCTGTATGGTTGTGTCTATGGTAACTTGCTCGTCTGTATGGTTGTGTCTCATTGGTTGGTTCTGTATGGTTGTGTCTATGGTAACTTGCTCATCTGTATGGTTGTGTCTCATTGGTTGGTTCTGTATGGTTGTGTCTATGGTAACTTGCTCATCTGTATGGTTGTGTCTCATTGGTTGGTTCTGTATGGTTGTGTCTATGGTAACTTGCTCGTCTGTATGGTTGTGTCTCATTAGAGCGAGACCAATGACAGATATGCTCTCTTCAGATTGTTGTCCGTGTGTTTTGGCTTCTGTTAAGCAGTGTTTTAACTTTCTGAGAGTTCATAAGCGCTGTTGATTCATAATGCATGCGCTAAACGACTTCACTAGTTAGTTGTAATTATTTACAGCTCCATCGTTGAATATGGTTGTGTCTCATGTATACAGGCATTGGTTGGTTCTGTAGGTTGTGTCTTGAGCCCTGTATGGTTGTTCATTGGTTGGTTTCGAGTGTCTATGTTTCTGAGGTTGTGTCTCAAGTCTCTCCTCTGTATGGTTGTGTCCCCCCTGTTTTGCAGCTGTCCAGGTCCTCATGGTGTGTCTAAACTTGCTCGTCTGTATGGTTGTGTCTCATTGGTTGGTTCTGTAGTTGTGTCCACAACTTTGGCAAGAGGTCCAACTCCATCAAGAGGAACCCCAATGCCCCGGTGATGAAAAACGGCTGGCTTTACAAACAGGTTTGTGGCTCTGGTGCTCCAACAAACCATTAATACACCTTTGCATATGTGTGAGAGAATCTCATGTAGGAATGTACACACAAAATGTAGCATTGTAAAAATTCTAAGGATTTTTGACATGTTAAAAACATTTTTATGACAGTTAAACACATTAGGACATATATTCTCATAACTGTAATACAGTAAAAAATTATCATCAATCAACCCCTTCTGATATTGTACTGTTTTATTTTATTTATTATATTTTATTTATGTTTATTAAATATGATGTTATTTATACGTTAATATTCTTTTGCTTTGCATCGTGGTACTTTAGAGAACATCAACAGGAAAAAAAATTGGGGGGGGGAATTCGCTTTTGGAACGTACAAGTACTCGCCGATACCGATGCCAGCATTTTTTGTGGTATCGGAGGAATTTCCGATACTAGTATCGGAATCGGAACAACCCTAGTTTTAAGTATACTTAAATTATAAGTAATTTTTTAAAAGTCTAATAAATGTTAAAATTGATAATTCAGTTATACTGTAATGCTGAATGACTATAATCAATGGTTAAATATTAAACAAATTATATAGAGACATCAGTAGTATTGGTATCAATAATACTGTCCTTCAATTATGAACAATACTGGCCTTTTGTCAGCCAAAAAGTTGGCATTAAACAAATATAAAAAAATATACTGTCTTTGTTGTTTGTACATTAATTTGAAGATTGAATGTGAAATTATTGCAATATGAAAGTATATTTAAAACCTTTAATGTTACATAGTAATGATTAATGATTAATCGCGATTAATTTCAGAGAATGTGCGATTAATTAGTTAAAAAATATTGATTGACAGCACTAATATATAAATGCATATATATATACAGTATCTCACAGATGTGAGTACACACCTTACATTTTTGTAAATATTTTATTATATTTTTTCATGTGACACTGAAGAATGACATTTTGCTACAATGTAAAGTAGTGAGTGTACAGCTATAATAGTGTACATTTTCTGTCCCCTCAAAATAACTCAACACACAGCCATTCATGTCTAAACCGCCGGCCACAGAAGTGAGTACACCCCTAAGAATGAGCATGAAAAGATATAATAAAATATTTACAAAAATGTGAGGGGTGTACTCACTTCTGTGAGATACTGTGTGTGTATGTATATATTAAAGAAAATGTATTAAAAATAATTACATTTGTATGTTTTTATTATTTGGTTTTCATTACGGTACTGATATGCATTTCCATGATATTCTAATGTAGTTAAACAAAAAAATTCTATATAGCATCATGAAAATGTTATTTTTGAACCCTTATGGTTTTTTAGCATTATAACTATATTTTCCTCACAATTAAGCACATTCAGCCTGAGATTCTCATTACTGTAATGCAAAATTAAATTCAATAAATCAATGAAAATTACATTTGGTCATTTTGGTCATAACATGTATATATAAAACATTTTATTTTATAATTATTATTACAATTATATATTAATATAATTTTGTTTTGCATGATTCTAATGATATGCATTTCCTTAGTACTCTAATGTATTAAACAAACTAAAATATAGTTTTTATATCACAGTGCATAATCAACTGAGATATCAGTTGAACAGTTTTGATGGTTATTTAGTTGCTGCTGGTCAGGTTTTCTGAGATTTGCCTGCACTTAAAAGCTTATCCATCAAACGCTTGATCTGCCTGTGTTTTTATGCAGGCCTTGCATGACTCCACAAGCACATTTTGTGCTTTTGCATCATATCTTTAACAACTGCTTCTCATAAAAGGCAGATGGAAATAAACACACAAAGCGTTACGGCCGTGTCAGTAAGCTGAGCGCCTCTTTGTGTGTGCGATCGCTGCGCCAGCGTTCCTTTGAAAGCAGCGTGTTTCCACGAAAAACACGACTTCAGAGGATGGTCTCTCCTCTTCCCCAAACATCCTCCATCAAAGCTGCTCCTGCAGCACAAGCAAAATCATCAGGCTTTGTTGTCTGAATTAAAATGTACATGCTTACACGGTGCAAACATTAACACGACAAACAGTAAAACACGAGGGAGGAATATGAATATGATTCATGCCTCAAATAAACGAGTCGCCTTAAAAAAAAAAAAAGAGAGTTTCCGTTCCGGAGAACAACAGCAAACAAAGCAGAGATATTTGAGGAAAATAAACATGCATCGGATAGGGGCGGGGCTTTCTGTACTGCTCTGTGATTGGTCGGCTGGTTTGATTGACGGCTGCTGTGCTGCTGGATTTTGCAGGACAGTACCGGGATGAAGATGTGGAAGAAGAGATGGTTTGTTCTGTGTGACATGTGCCTCTTCTACTATAGAGGTGAGTCGAGTGTCTCTGTTTACAAACACACTTTAATTTGCACTAATGATCATTTGACTGAGCAGCTCTCTTGTCATGGAAGGCTTCTTCACAAGTAAACAACTAAATGGATATAAATGTTGAAACGAATGTAACTTGTTTCTCTGTTCAGTTATACAGCGTTGACAGCGGTCACTATTTCAGTGTTATTTTAGTATTGTTTAAATACTATTTTAGTTTTTAGTCACATTTAAAAAAAAATATTTTTTATATTGTCATTTTAATTTTATTTATTTTTTAAGTTCTAGTAATTGTGTAATGCCTTTGCCTTTAATTTTTTAATTCACTAATTTTTTTAATAATTCTATGTTGCTTCATTTGTTTTTGTTTCAGTTTTAGCCATTTTATTACTTCAACATAATTTCAATTTGTGTGGATTAGTTTGTGGATATTATAGAATAGGCAACATTTCATTTCAATTTTAGTCATTTTAATACTTCAGCTTTTTAATTTAGTTAGTTGCATTTCTAATTTTTTATTAGAAAATTAGAAAATACATTTTTGATTTTTGTCTAATATTGAAATTTGTATTTATTTATATTGAAATATTTATTTCATTTTTATTTCAATTAACTTTTTTCCAAAACAATTTTTATTTCAATTTGAGGAATTTTAGTACACCTCTCCTTTTCATTTGTTTTTCATCTAATATTATTTTTCATTTTTATTTTTATATATTTATTTTTGCTGTATTTCAGTATAATTTCACTCAGTATAACAAAACGTTTTTTTTTTTATATAAATACATTTTAAATAGTTTCAGTTTAGTTTCTCACTAGTTCTCAATATAAATATTGAACTGTTAAATATTGTGGTTGACCAATCAGAATCAAGTATTTTATATAATAAGCTCTCACAGTATACACAATGAGCGAGATGCATGGACACAATCCAGTTTGAGCCCAAAGGTGTCTCGTTTGACGGGTTGTGCTGCAAGCTGGAGTCTCTTGAGGACGCTCTCTTAGATCTCCATAAATTGTGTTATTAAGCAGTCCGGCAGTGCGATCAGATCCTTCTTTCACAGCCGGACCCATGAGGGCCGAGGCTGTTTATTGTCTGACAGAGAAGACAGAGCAGTATTCTAGCCACGCAGCAGACGTGCTCAGACTGTCTCTTCATATCCTCCATCTCTCTGTGAGTCCGTATCGACGGCTCAGGTTAAATGTTGCATGTGTATGTCAGTGATGAAGGACAGGTGAAGCTCTGAACGGCCCTGACTGAGCGATGCCACCGAGAGCAGATCACTGACGCCCCCTGTCTGTGTCCGCTGCTACTGCAACACTCATCCTGCGCTAGCTCATTGTAAGATCATATGTAAGGCATGTGATATCTAATCACACATGGCGTTTCTACAGATGTTTATGAACACTTATTTTCACTGACTGTGGTGTAAAATATTTGTAACTAATTAAAAAATGGGGATATGTGCTAAAATCAACACAAAATAAACATTCACTCATCTTGTTTAGCATGACTGACCAGTGCACGTTGTACGCATTATAACATTTGTCCAATTAAAATAAAGTTTAGCTTTTATCTAAAAAATAAAAATGAGCATAGGTGGTGACTAATAAGACATTTTGAATGTCAGCTAGGTTTGGGAACTAAAAACCAATACATTTAAAAACAAAATCTAATTTTGGAAAGAATAAAATACACTACTGTTCATCAATTTTGGGGTCTGTAACATTTTATAATTTTTTAGTTAAAATTAATTCTGTTGCTTTGAACTTTCTATTCTTCATAGAATCCTGACTAGAAATTAAAAATATTGTATTATGGTTTCCAGAAAAATAAGCAGCACAAGTGTTTTCAACACTGATAATAATCAGAAATGTTTCTTGAGCAGTAAATCAGTATATGAATGATTTCTGAAGATCATGTGACACTGAAGACTGGAGTAATGATGCTGAACATTCAGCTTTGATCACAGAAATAAATTGCATTTTACTATATATTCATATAGAAAAGAGTTATTTTAAGTTGTACTAATATTTCATAATACTTTTTTCATCAAATATAGAGACTTCTTTCAAAAACAAAGAAATCTGACAATCCCCAAACCATTGAATGACAGTTTTTGTTTGTTTAGTATTATTGTTTTATATTTAATGTATTTATGTCGCCTTTAAAAAGAATGAAAAGTCATTAAAAAGTGTGTAAACACTTTTTTGCAAGAATTGTTTGCCATTTTTATTATAGAACATCTTTCATCATTTGGCAGTATGATTATATACTTTGGCAGTATATATTTTTTTTATACTAAATCTTTCTTCCTCTGAAGTACTGAAGGAATCGTTAATGGGAAATATCCAGAACGATTGTTTACCGCTCCAGTCCTAATGACTGTTGGCTGAGGTTTTGTGCAGAATTGTTCATGTTTGTAAGACATCTGCTGCTGAAGTTCCTCTGAGCTTTGAGTTTTTTTGGCAGTATCAGTATGTGGTTTCCCTAAAGCCAGCACGCTGAGTCTGATCTTGACGAGAGAGCTGATCATCTCTCTGTGTTTGTTTGCTGTCAGTGATTCAGCGAGGCGTCTGCTGTGAGCCACCGGCGGCTTTCTTCACTTCTGAACGTCGCCTCATGGATCTCCAGAACTCAGTGTGTGGGATGTTTCCAAAATGCAAAAACTTGCTCCATGTAACTTTTAAAAGACAATTGCATATCATAGTGCTGAAATATTCTTTATTGGTCTCTATGGCAGAGGAATAGCAAGCATGTTAGTCTGTTGAGTTGATGAGTCTGCATCACAAGAATGAATATCACCCATATTTCTGGTTAGGAATTCAAACATCTATACCATGTATAGATAACATAAACATACATGGCCATGTTATAGATATAAGGATGTTTCAGTGACTCTTTCTTCAGCCAGTAGGTTGTGACAAGTGTCTTTATGAGTGGGTCATGTATTCACTCAGTCGATTCCTTCAAAAACACTGATTCAGGAAATCACCGAATCTTTCATGCAACCAATTTGATTCATTCAGGGACAAAACAAGTGACTGTTTTTATAAGAAAATGATTGAATCTTTCATTCAACCATTTAAATTCATTCAGGTATGATACAAGTGACTGTTTTTATGAGTGAGAAGTTCATTGACTCAATCTATTCCTTCCAAAACACTGACTTATTCATGAGCAAAATATATTTGTCACCTGTAGATGATTGAATCTTTCACTCAACCGATTCAATTCATTCAGGAATGAATCAAGTGACTGTCCTTATGAGAAAAATGATTGAATATTTCAGTCGATGGGTTTTATTCACTCAAAAATGAAACAAGTTGTCTTTGTGAGAAAATGATTGAATCTTTCACTCAACCAATTTGCTTAATTTAGGAATGAAACAAGTGATTCTTCAATAGTAAATCGTTGAATTATTCACTCAACTGATTCAGTTCATTTTAGGTCTTTAAGTGATTCATTGAATCATGTATTCAGCAGATTGATGTAAACACTGATTCATTCATTGAAACACTATCAGGAAAGCCACTACTGTTCTACGGTTAGGTTTGTTATTGTTGTTATATATTCTGCTTATTGAACTGTTAAAAGCATTATCACTCATAATTGTGCTGTTGGCCTGAATTTCATTTGTCTTGAGACGTGCTGTTATTCTTCTAAGCCAGTGGTCTCCAACCCTGCTCCTGGAGAGCTACCATCCTGCAGATTTCAGCTCCAAACCCAATCAAACACACCTGAAGCAGTTAATCAAGGTGTTCAGGGCTACTTGATAATTACAGACAGGTGTGCTGAAGCAGGGTTGGAGCTGAAGTCTGCAGGAGCAGGGTTGGAGACCACTGCTCTAAGCGACCTGACGAATGATTAAAAGGCGGGTTTTGCAAATAAATGTAATTTTTTTGTGACTTGAAAATAATGAATGGCATAATAGCTGTTTTTGGCATTACTACAGTAAATAGTAACGGTTAACACAGCCGTCACTCTGAATTGACTCTGTCAGCAAGCAACTCTTGACAGATTGGTCGCAGTCTGCAATCAAAATGATATAGTTCACAGTCGAGAACAGTCACAACCTCATTGACACGCTAGGATGCACACAACCCTGCAGTTTTCCCATCAGCCCCGCCGGACTGTCTGTTTACCCAAACCCCTGCCGAAATAAACACCCAGTCATCAGCTGCAAGTTTAACAGGTTTCCTGGCAGCCGCCTAATATATGCTAATGTTCTCAATGTCTCTTATCTTTGTGTCTTCAGATGAGAAGGAAGAGGGCATCTTGGGAAGTATCCTCCTGCCCAGCTTCCACATCTCCATGCTGTCTGTGGACGACCACATAAGCAGGAAATACGCCTTCAAGGTCAGAGACGCATTCACAATCTCTCAAACGTGGCCATGTTTTACATGTACATGTGGTTTGGTAGAGGGCAGGGGAATAAAAGAGTTGAAACACTTCATTTAAACGGATACAGTCGATAGATGTTTACTTTTAGCTTTAGTGTTATAAATGAACATTTTTAAACCGTCATCACATGCTTTTTCTATCATGTGAACCAAGCACCTGCTTTTTTATTGGCCACCATTTGAAAAGTCATTTAAATGTAATGCAGTATGAAATTTTAGGTTCATTCTACATATTGTAAATTTTTTATATTCAAACGAACTAGCAATGAATGATTTATATACTTTTTAAATGTTTGAGGTTGGTAAGATTTTTAAAAGAAGTCTCTGATGCTCATCAATGCTGCATGTATTTGATCAAATAAAAGCATTCATTTCTTTTAAAAACAAAAACTTACTGACCACAAACTTTTGAACATGTATTTATAAATTAACCTAGATTAATAAACGCAATAAAAATGTTGTTCATTGTTTGTTTCTAATACCAAATTGAATCTTATTACAACATTTGTACTTATCTAATAGCTTATAAAAACAAACCTCGTCACTTTTAGGAACCTGACTATTTCCATTAAAAGCATTAGAAATATTACGCTGACTTCAGGCCAGAAAAACTTTTTAGTATCAACACGAGAATGCAAGTTTAGCCAGATTTAGTCTCTCTCTCTGGGGTCGGATTGTGTGTTCATCTGTGAATTTAATCAAGTCTTGAAAATAAAATCCTGCCATCCTACTCAAGGGCGAGAGTTTGGCTTTAGTAAAACATTATTAACTTGAGTTAGACCAGTTTCCTGACACAGGTTTTAGCTGGATGGCACTTTTCAGCAGACGCTGCATTTTTGTGTCTTGTTCTGTGAGAGTTTGCATCTCAGTGGAGTCATTGACCTATTAGTGCAGGTATTTTCATGTCGACTCATTGATTTTTCTCTATTTCACAATGGTGTGGCTTGTCCTCCGTGAGGATTTAATGAACTCGAGCATCAACGTGTTTACTGGATGGAGCTTTGCTAATATGGTGAGTCCTGAGTTTGCACAATGACACATTAACATACTTTACCGCATTAACCAGAAAACATCTTCATCCTTTCATTATCTAGACCTTGAAGGAATAGTTCATCCAAAAATGAACATTTGCTTAAAATGCACTCACCCTAAGCCATCCAAGATGTAGATGAGTTTTTCTTCATCAGATTTGTAGAAATGTAGCATTCCATCACTTGCTCAGCAATAGATGCGCTGAAGTGAATGGGTGCCGTCAGAATGAGAGTCCAAACAGCTGATAAAAACATCACAATAATCCACAGCACTCCAGTCCATCAGTTAGTGTTGGGGATTACTTGTGGATTTTGTGTTTTTTTTTATTAGCTGCTTGGATTCTGACGGCACCCATTAAGAGTGTATCTCATAGAAATGTATTTTGTATGCTGCCTATGTAGACTGAAACATCTCACGCGGGTTTATAACGGAGTTCTTGCTAACTCTTCTAAAGCGATGAGTGTTCGCTCTTTGAAGCCGATATAAACTGTTGTGAAAGACGAGTTGTAATATCCAGACAAAAGCTGTCAGAGTCGAGCAGTCAGACAAACTCCTGAGGGGCTCTGAACGATGGGGGTCTGTCAACTCAAATCCTCCTGACCAAGATCTGCTCACTTCTGAAAGACTACTCAAGCATTATTGCATTTTGTGCCGCTGACACCAGCTAGGACACCCAAAGCAGGTATTTATTGGTATTCACCGTCCACTCTTTTTTTTCCCTCAGGTTACTGTGTTGGTTTTTCACAACTAGGCGACGCATCCAAACATGCGGACGTACTATTTCAGCACTGACACAGCCAACGAAATGGAGTCCTGGATGAAGGTTATGACGGATACAGCATTGGTCCACTCTGAGCCAATCACAAGGTCAGAAAACTAGCTTCGGTTTACTCTGAACCAATCAGAAGGAAAACATTAAAATCTCTTGTACCGCTTCAATGACATTTACAGTGGTTAATTCCCCAGGTTAGGAGTGCAAAAAGAAAACAAAATAAGTAATGAATAATATAAATGATAATAAGCAATAATAAGCAATAATAAAATAAAATATGATGTTTTTTTATGATCAGTAATACTGTCAAAATACGAATTATTTTTAATGCAAATTAATATTTTTTTAAAAGCAAAAATAACAAAGAAAAACACAAAGTTGTTGTTTGTAATCAGCGATAATGTGAATTGTTAATCCTTTTATATATAAAATATATTTGTTATTCTGGGTTAAGAAATTGTTTTAAGCCAAATAAAGTTAAATAAATAAAAAATTAAATAAATTTCATCAATTTAAAATAAATAATAAATGAATAAAAAAACATCTAGTTCTTTATGATCAGTAATGATGTCAAAATGTTAATATTTTTTAAATGTATATTTTTACCCCAGTTTAAGAAGCAGTTTCTAACAAGCAAAAGATGTAATTGATAATATAAATATAACTTAAAATCATTAATAAATTGGTTTTCTAGGTTAAGAATGATTTATATTGTTGTTAACTTGTCTTTAAGCTGCCTCAGTAGAAACCACTTCAGCGTTTCCTCTTCACTCTTGGCACTCTTTATAACGGTGCTTTTATCGTATCTTTTTGAGCTTCTAGACTAGAGCCGCTTCTATCCCGAGAGAGTCTGACGAGCAGAGATCTTCACAGCTTTATAAGTGCAGAAGATGTTTTTGAAACTCTGTGTGTCTGTTTGTTTCATTACAGCTTTTAGCACAATCACAGATGCTGAAGAACTCTCTCAGACTAAAACACTTGCTTTTTTCGGCAACAGGGATTGAAATTGAACCGCAGCTCACTTTTCATAGAAACAAAGTGACTTTTATTAAGAGACACAAATGTTTGGTCAGAAAGAGCTTGCTTGTTTTTATTCTGAAATGCTAATTTACTTCTCTCGCTCACTAGCTTTTTGTTCTTTCTCTTTCTGCAGGCTTGAGAAGGTAAAGGTTGACTCACGCAGCCCTCAGGAGATGAACAACATGCTGAATCACCGAGTCCTGACCCGACCCGAGATCCAAAACAACGAGAGAAACCGTGAGACGCTCCGCCAGGAGGAGAAGAGGCAGAAAGCCATGGAAGCCAAAGAGAAAGACGGCAGGGTTAGCGAGCAGAAAGATGGAGATCGATACACCCTCCAGAGGGACGCGGACAACTACACTCTGCACAAAGATGCTCAGAGACTCACTCTGCAGAAGGACGGAGACCGATACATGCTGCAGAAAGACGGAGAGAAATACGCCGTCCACAAAGATGGAGAGAGGTACCTGCTGCAGAAGGACGGCCAGATGTACACGCTACACAAAGACGGAGACAAGTTCACGCTTCAGAGGGAAGGAGAAAAATACGCCACGGCGAAAGACGGCGAGATGTTCCTGCAGAAAGATGCGAGATGCAAAGACCCGGAGAAACCCGTCCCGCCGTCGCGGGAGGGCGAGAAATACGGCTTCCAGAAAGAGGGTGCTGTGGAGCGGCCGCTCACCAAGATCAACAGCATCAAACTCCAGCCGGCTCAAGCGGCGGCCATCGCTGCGGCCGTCTCGTCCTCCAGACAGCTCCAGAGCGCAGCGGGATCCGGTCAGTACAAGCTGGCCCAGGTCAACGGCTCTGGGGAACGTGGAGGAGACCGAAGCCCCGGAGACATGAGCAACACGATGCCCCAGAGGATGATGGTGCCGCCACAGTCCACAGAACCAGAGCGAACCCTGAGCAGAACCAACTCCATTCAGCAGCTGGAGCAGTGGGTCCGCACGCACCGCGCACAGACCCCAGACGACGACACCAGGAGGTGAGGAATAGTGGTTCATTTCAAGCTTATATTGCTATATTTTTATTTGTTTGTGTGTGTGTGTGTGTGTGTGTGTGTGTGTGTGTGTGTGTGTGTGTGTGTGTGTGTGTGTGTGTGTGTGTGTGTGTGTGTGTGTGTGTGTGTGTGTGTGTGTGTGTGTGTTGCGCATGTGCGTGTGCGTGTGTGTAAAGTTCCATTAATGCTCTAATTAATTTTAGCCTTCTTTTTAGTGTGGTTGTGATGATCCCATGAGAAACTAGATTGTACGTGACTTTGTAGACTACACTATAAATAATTCAAACTTTACATTATAAACTACAAACTTTACAAACCAGACGTACTACATGCTGTGCAATACACATTTTTACACTATGCACAATACAATCTACACAATATCTAATTTACAAACTACTTTCATTACTAATTATACAGAACTCACTTTAGAAACTACATATAACATTTTACACATTAAAACTACTTGCATTACAGAGTACACAGTACACACTTTAAAAACTTTACAAGCTATATGTAACGTTTTAAACATTAAAACTACTTGCATTACAAACTACATGTGGCTTTGTAGACTAAGCACTAAATATGACAAACTTTACATTGTGAGCTAGAAACTTTAAAAACCCAACGTACTTCATGCTACACAATACACCTTTTACACTACACGGTACAAACTACAGGTAACTTTACAAACTACTTTTATTACAAAGTACACACTTCAGAAACTTTACTAACGTTTTAAACATTAAAACTACTTGCATTACAAACTACGTGTGACTTTGTAGACTACACAATAAATGTACTACATGAATACACATTTTACACTAATACAATACACAATACTAATTTACAAACTTTACATTATGAACTACGAACCTAACAAAACAAACATTGCAAAAACTTTGTTACAAGTTAAACGAACTACGAACCTAACAAAACAAACATTGCAAATTGTACAAGTTAAACGCTACACATTAAAAATTACACAATATACATTTTACAAAATGCTCACTTTGCACATCAACTGCACAATATCAATGTTATCATCCCTGCTTGACAAACTATACAGTATGCACTTTACAAGCCAAACATAATACAAGCTACATACTGTTTTACAGTACATGCTGTGCAAACTACATGTATACTTGTATTACAAATTACACAGTACACATTTTACATGCTTTACAAACCAAACGCATTACAAAACATAAATGTTTTAAATGCTACACACATTGTAAACTACACAAAACTATATTTTACAAAATGTTCCCTTTACAAACTATACACATTGTCAGGCTCACAATACATGCTTTACAATCTAAACACATTGCACATTATACGTTTTTTACAAACTACTTAGATTATGAATTACAGTACAAACTACACAATTTACATTTTACAAAATACTCACTTAACACTTACATGTTACACATTAAACGTATTGCACATTAGTTTGTAAAGTTTTTATGTTGTAGTTTTTTACTTGTAGTTTTTAGCATGTATATTGAGTAGCTTGTAATGTTTATCTTGTAAACTTATTTTGTAGTTTGAAAAGTGTACATTTTACAAAACAAACTACACTATTCACAGAATATCAACTGAATAATATGCTTAACCATCTACACACATTACAAACTGCAATATAGTTTGTAAAAGCAGGTATTGTGTAGTTTTTTAAGTTTTTAGTAGTTTGTAATATTTGTGACTTTTATATGTAGTTTTTAGCATGTATATTGTGTAGCTTGTAATGTTTAGATTTGTATTATTATCTTGTACTTTCAGTGTACAATGTTTGTTTATATTCCTATATATTCTTCTCAAATGAAACATTAGAAACTTACCAAACCAAAAACGTTACAGGTTATAAACTTTAAAGGGTTAGTTCACCCAGAAATGCTCTCATTACTTACTCACCCTCGTGTCGTTCCAAACCCGTAAGTCCTTCGTTTTTCTTCGAAACACAAGTTAAGATATTTTGGATGAAATCTGAGAGCTCTCTGACCCTGCATAGACAGCAACACAACTGAAATGTACCCAGACCCAGAAATGTAGCAAGGACATGGGTAAAATAGTCCATGTGACATCAGTGGCTCAACTTCAATTTTGCGAAGCTATGAGAATACCTTTTGTGTGCAAAGATATAAAAATAGCATAATTTATTCAACAATTCTTCTCTCCGAGTTACCATCTTCTGTCATTTTGGAGAGTACCACGATGCATGTGTGCGCTTTCCCCAGAACGTAATCAGCGTTGTTTCTGTTCGGGAGAAAGCACGCGCGTGCTGGATGTAAACAACGCTGATTACATTCTAGAGAAAGCGCACACATGCGTCGTGGTACTCTCCAAGTAAATGTATTGTGTAGTCTGTAATATTTAGTTTGTAAAATGATTTTTTAGTTTTGTAAAGTGTGGGTTGTGTTGTTTGTCATGTAGTCATATATGCTTCTCAAACTAAACCCATTACAAACTACACAATATGCACTTTACAAACTACTTTACTTTTTGAGGGCATATATAGTTGTATTTTTGTACTCTCCGTCTGTCTGTCAGAAAACAAACTATTCATGCATCTTTCTGTCTGTCTGAGTTTCTGAAGCATCAGGCCTTTGACAGCAGTGCCAGAGAGCAGCAGTGCTTTCTCTCCCACTCTCAGTCCCCTGATACATCCGCTCCACAACAAACTCCAGCGTCTGCAGGCAGTGTTCCTGCATGAGCTCTTTATCATGACCCAACAGATATTTTTACCTCTGCCCGGTCTCAATGCCTCCGCCGGCCCGGCCCGGTTATGTGGGAGTAGCACATGCTGTCAGGTGCCATCCTCCGTTTAGCCGTGCAGTGGCAGAGTCGGAGGACGTGTGTTTGCTTTGCTTGTCTCGTCCTCCTCTCCTGATGAATAAGTCATGGAGCTTTGTGAAAATGTATTTCAAAGTGGATCAGAGCTGCTGTCAGTGCAGGAAGAGGAACAGGAAGGCGAGCGAGGAGAGAGAACGGCGCCGTGTGTTCGTGTTATTTAAGATGCTGATTCATGCTGATTATCAAAAGGCATTGGTGAAGCGGCTCTCTGCTCTGCCTACATGCTCTTCAGAAACCATCATCAATATTTGTGCAACTCATGCACATATCACAGCTCTCTCATAGACCGCCGTCAGGCTCGCTTTTGACAGTATTTCTTGCATATGCACGTCCTGAACCAATCAAAAACTTTTTCCAAACTCTCAGCAGACTGCGTGGTTGCATGCCACAATCTGTATTTATTTTCTTAGGCAGCAAAATGAATTTGAAGCTGTTTAATTTGACTAAAACAATGCTCAAAATTCAGGACTCAATTAAAAGCAGCGAATACAAATAAAACTTCAATCACATTTGTAATCAGTCATTTTATTTGAGATGAGAGCCCTTTGAGCAGTTGTGCAGCGTCACTGTTAATTTAATCAGCTAAATTATTTTAAAAAGATTGTTTGACAGGGTTTTTGGATTTCATCAATGATAACAAATGTGCAAGGATGATTAAAATATTGTAATTATACACTGATTAAACTATGGCAAATTTAACTCTGCACAATATTAACAATGTTAAAAAATAGAAAATGTTGTGGTATTGAATGTTGTATTTAGTGTAATAAGTCTCTTTAGTATTATAATTCTCTAACTAATTTTAAATTGTTCAAAATTAGTTGTTAAATTAGTTAAGTTTTAGTTGTATTTAGTTTATTAAATCTTAATGCATGTTTCAATTAATATTTTTAAATACATGGTATTACAGTATTAGTATTATAATGTTCTGTTTAAAGAATTAAAAAAAATAGTTTGAAGTTTGTAAAAATAATTTATACATTTTCGGTGCTGTATGTTTAATATTTTCAGATATAATATTTATTATAATATTATATATTATAATTAATAAGTAGTTCTCAATGTTGTATTTAGTTTAACAAAACTTGTTTATTTCATGTTTTAATTAATATTTGTTTATTTTTTTTCATATTTTTTTTCCATTGTTTAACATTAGGTTTGTATCGGTGTCACATATTTTTGTCATTTTGCATATTGTCAACTAACATATAATTTTTGATGAATGGCTAAATTGACATGCCATTTTAGAGTAACGTTGACTTGAATAATTATGATATAAAATATTGACTTAATTTAGAAGATATTTTCATTTTAAGAATATGCCTAAAACAGGTGCCATAATATGGAAATATTTCCAGTGTCAGTGGTTTCTTTGATTACAATGAAAGCGATTATATATCAATACTCCTAAATTGTGTTCAATTAAATAAACGGAGCGAAACTAACTGCTGTAAAATGTAAAAGTAGATTAAATTAGGTTAATGTTGCCAATGCTCTACACCGTGGTAGATAATTGAGCTGGTTTCCGCATCCAGCCAACATCGTTTGGAGCTCCTCGTGTTCAGCAAATTGAGACACGACTTTTGTGGTTGTGCATCTTGGCAGTCAGAGCTCTGTATTGATTTCTGCTCTGTCAGTACAAGGGTGCACATGTAACGGATGTATGCCAGTAAGGGCTGTGTGTAAACCTCACTCTCCTGACCTCAAAAAGAGGCACTCTAGCGACTGACGCTAGAGGCTGTAGCCTTTGGCCTCCTTGGTAGAGCGCCCGCCTCCCGCGACGGAATCCCGGGTTCGAGACCCGCTTGGAACACGAACGAGTTGAGGTGGTATGGACCCGGGAGGGGGTGTAACATTGGTGCCGTGACCCGGATGGGAGTGAGGTTTAGGGGGGTGAGTGTAACGGACGTATGCCAGTAAGGGCTGTATGTAAACCTCACTCTCCTGACCTCAAAAAGAGGCGCTCTAGCGACTGACGCTAGAGGCTGTAGCCTTTGGCGTTCCTTGTTAGAGCGCCCGCCTCCCGCACTGGAATCCCGGGTTCGAGACCCGCTCGGAGCAAGAACGTTGTGGTGGTAGACCCGGACATGGACCGGACCCGGGGGGTAACATTGGTGCCGTGACCCGATGGGAGTGAGGTTTAGGGGGGTGAGTGTAACGGATGTATGCCAGTAAGGGCTGTATAAACCTCACTCACTCTGACCTCCTGAGGAGGCGCTCTAGCGACTGACGCTAGAGGCTGTAGCCTTTGGCGTTCCTTGTTAGAGCGCCCGCCTCCCGCACTGGAATCCCGGGTTCGAGACCCGCTCGGAACACGAACGAGTTGTGGTGGTATGGACCCGGGAGGGGGGTGTAACACACATGCCAGAGCTTTTAATACTGCCTATAAAAATGGCAAGCCGATCTCACCAGCTCCTGGTAAAGAGTAACTCCCAGTACGGTCTTCAGAAAGCGCCCTGGCACACGTGCGTCATGTCCCTGTTTCCTGTTGCTGATGCATGTATGCTGTTATTATTTCTGCTCGATCGGCAGATGACGAGTGATGAAAAATTAGAGGTGTTTGATGATCAGCCGGAGTGAAAGGTGAAGGCTTTGTGCTGTGACGAGTATAAGCATGGCACTTTTATCGTATACTAATGAGTCAGTGCTTAATTATTGCCTGCAGCACAACGGGAAATCATCACAAAGTCAAATCTGGGGCTTATTAGCATAATTGCATTATAAACCTCTCTTCAAGTGGAGTTGTTTTGTATATCGTTGACCTTTCTGTGACGCCAATTTCTTTGTCTTCAAGCATTACGTCCTACTAAATCATATTTAAATGAATATAGATTTAGTTGATATATAATTTAATGTGTAAATGAAAAGAAATTAATAAATATATAAATTAATATGATTCGCTAAAATCTAAATTTACTAGCCCATTCACACACCGTGTTATTTATTCACAACAATAAATATTTTAAAATCTGTTCTGAGATAAAAGTTGTTTTAAGTTGCAATAATTTTTCACAATATTCATGTTTTTAAAAGATTACTATATTTATCAAATGAGAATCAAACAAACCCTTTAATGTTTACATAACA
>CM049795.1:44030245-44040245 GCA_027422405.1 Ptychobarbus kaznakovi
ACATATTTAATTCTTCACATGTATTTATGTACAGATTTGATACTCCCTGGACCAGTGTCATTTTAGTGTTCATATGCTATTATATTATTCCTACATTAGTTGAATCTTTTATATTGTGATTTTTCATTTTAAAGTTGTATTAACCTTGTTATGCTTAATTGTATATGTATTTTTGTATATACACATTTTAGTTAACAGATTTTTTCCTTCCTATTATTTATATAGTATAGTATTACATGCTATATAGTATTTATTCATATTTTAAATTAGCTTTTTTTATTACGTTATATCTAAATTAAATTATTATTAATTTAGTTGTGCTTGATTTTACGTTCTTGAATACAAATTTAAACATGATTTAAACTTATTTATATACTATTATAGTATTTATTATTTTAAAATAATGTGTATTTTTATATTTTTAAGTTTAGTTTTATTAATTTTGTGCTGCTTAATTATATATGAATGTTTGTATATACGTATATATAATTTCCAATTATTTATTTACAGATTTTCTACTTCATATTATTTATACTATTTATTAATATTTTGAATTAGCATTATTTTATTTTAAAATTTTTTTGTTAAAGTTTCAGTAATTCTGTTGAGCTTGATTTTCCATTCTTTAAAGCAAATTTAAACTTAAACCCTAACTTAAACTTATTTAGCTACTATTATAGTATTTATTAATATTTTAAAATAATGTTTATTTTTGTTTTTATTTAATAATTTTTTTATTAAATTGTTAGTGTTGTGCTTGATTTTCCATTGCCTATAATTAGTCTCTAGCTCGAGAACCCGGTCACTTCATGATTACTACACTAGTTTACAGAGCTGGTTAATCGTGTTGATGAGATATCACAGGCTTATGTCAGTCTATCCAGCACATGTCCTCTGTATCAAACATGGCCTGATTTCCCATAACCCCCTTCACGACGGCCCACACTAACGCTGCTCCTGTCGCCCGCTGCAGCCAGAGGAACTGACCCTGCTGCTCATCAAGCTCCGGCGGCAGCAGGCCGAGCTCAACAGCCTCCGCGAGCACACGCTCGCTCAGCTAATGCAGCTAAACCTCGATGCCGCCAACCCAAAGGTCAGCCTGTGCATCCCAGAGTGAAGGGCTTGTTAGACCCCCCACCAAACCCTGGCCACCCCACAACCCAGCCTGTCCATTTCCAAGTCTGGTGGTTTCCCATTGCTTCCGCATGCTGCTGTGGATTGGATGATGTCCTAAAAAATGTGTTTCAATGCCAGATTTAGTGCACATTAGCGGTCCAAGGTTTGGAATAATTACGATTTTTGAATGACATCTTTTATGCTCACCAAGTAAATACATAGAAATACAGTAAATAAGTAATAATGTAAAATATTTTACCTTTTAACATAGCTTTTTTCTATGTGAATATATGTTAAAATGTAATTTATTCCTGTGATGCAAAGCTGTATTTCCAGCATCATTACTCCAGTCTTCAGCGTCACATGATCTTCAGAAATCATTATCATATGCTGATCTGCTGCTCAAGAAACATTTCTGATTATTACTAATGTTAAAAACAGTTGTGCTGCTTCATCATTTTGTGGAAACTGTGATACGTTACCATTCAAAAGTAAATAATTATAATTTATAATTATAATTTCCCATTTTTTGTTGAAAACAAACATACAACTATATACTGTATAAATTATGACTACATTACAAGAGATTTCTAATTCAAATTCATTTCTGTTGTTTATAAAAAATATATAAACTTAACAGTTTCCACAAAAATATGAAGCATTAACTGAGTATATTAGACTGATTCCTTAAAAAAATTAATAAACTTAACAGTTTCCACAAAAATATGAAGCATTAACTGAGTATATTAGACTGATTCCTGATTCCTTTTCTGAAAAACTTAACAGCTATGAACATTAACTGAGCATATTTGAAGACTATGAAGCATTAACTGAGTATATTAGACTGATTCCTGGGTTAACTGGAGTATTCTTGCATTGCATCACAGGATTGACATATTTAACTGAAACATATTTAATATTTCGTAATTTGACTGTATTTTTGATTCAATAAATCTGAGTTATTCCGAGCTTTTGAGCCGCTGTTTGGAGAAACGTCTCTTCTTTCCTCTAACATGTGAAGTCCTGTAGGTCTGGATCATGTGTTGTGCGGCTGCTGCATGCATCTGACGCCGTTTGAGGAACATGATCAGCAGAAGCGGTGTTTCTGTGTGCAATCCTCTTTTGATAGCTAGATGTTTTCTGTGGTGGACCCTTTTATGTGCACGATTGGCTCTTTGGCTTGCTTCGTCCCGCTCATAAAGCTGCATGATGAACTTGAGGAGAAAGTGGAGTTTGAGTTGTTCTTTTGCACTTCCCCTGCTCTGAAGCCCACGTCTCTGGTTTTCTCTCTGCTCTCCTCTCATCTTCTTTCTCTCGCCGTCTCTAGAGTGAAATCCTTTCCCATCACCTACAGAGGAATCTCATGTACTTGGACAGCCAGGTGAGGGCCTTTGCTGTTTCTCTCTCTCTCTCTCTCATGGTCTTATTTCTCTGGCTACTGTACTTTTACTGCAGCACCGATCAAGCTCGAGCGTTTTCTCTGTTCTCGGCCCTCGGTGCATCTGCTGCAGTTCTGTTGGAATGCAGATGGTGTCTCTTAAAATAGCAGTTCATTTAAAGCATTTTTAGCAACCAAACATGAAGCTGGATTCATTTGTATTGTTTAGTTTGTCAGGCTTTATTCTCAGAGGTAGCCTGCCGTGAATGTATTGTATTTTTCATTTAACTAATAAATCACAGCAGTAACCCGTCTATTTTTAAAGCCCTTGCTTGAGGAACAGCTCTAAGAATTGACAGAATCAATATATATATATATATATTAGACATAAGCAAGTATTCAGTAACTAACAGAATGAACAACTCATCCATTAAAACATTATGATATAGTTGAATAATTTTACTTTTAAAGTGTACTCATTTGTATATATTTGTATGTTGCTTTAATTGTTTAGTTCAGTTTTAGTTTGTCATTTTATTTCTGTAACTTATTTTAGTTGCAAAGACCATATTTATTTTTCTGTTCTTTTGAGGTTGTTCAATAATTATATTTTATTTTATTTTTCATGAATGTAGTTTAATAATTCTGTTATGTAAATGTGACCCTCTCTGTGAAAACCCAGCTAAAGTCATTTTTTGTGATTTACTGTGTTCTTCATAAAATCATCCTTCATAAGGTAAAGAACATTCTGTGAAAATATAACCTTCATATCTTTAATATTGACTGAGTAAGGCCATGTCATAGACTGAAATTATAGTGAAATTAATGGAAGAAATCAAACTTTGATGCTCATTATCTCATAATTAGATTGTGAGACTTTAGCCTGGATTTCACAGAGAGGGTCACAAATTATAAATATCATTTATATTTATTTATATAGAGATTTTCTACTCTCTTGACTGGTGTTATCTTATTAGTATTTATTTTAATATTATTGTATTTATGTTTATTACAATTTCAAATGAGCTTTTATTTTATTTTCAATTTCAATTTTTTATATTAATTAATATTTCTATGTAGCTTTTGTATTTTTAGAATTTGTGATTTTAATTTATTTTAGCTTCAAAGGCAATATTTGAATATATTTAAGTATTTTAATATTTAATGTAATATTCAATATTTTTTATGTAAGGTTCTTTTCAGTTACTGAAAATGATTTTTAGTAGTTTATTATGTTTTAGTTGTAGTTAATAACAACCCAGGCTGTTGTAGTTTGAAGTTTCCTGTAATTCTTACATAATAAGTCAAACTAATACAGCAAATGTTCTTCACTTTCTTTGACAGGAACCATTTCTTGTCCTTGTAACATTGTATTGCATTACTGAAGTGCACACAGTCATTATTCTGCAGTAGACGTGATATTTGTGAGGGTCAGAAGCTGTAAAAACACAGTGCTTTTGATAATTCCTGTTACTCCTCCTCGTGCACTAGATGAAGGAGAATGAGCCAGTAATCTTCATGATTCACACTATGATTGAGAACTCGGCGCCAAGGCCACAACTGTACCAGCAAGTAAGGTCTTGGAACACACGGTTATGCTCCTCCCCTCTCGTGTCATAGGCCCCGCCTCTTTGTCGAAGCTCCACCCCCTCACTGCCCCATCCTGTGTCGGTTTCGCTCCAGCACATCCCATTGGTTCTCCTTGTTGTTGTTGTTTTCCTGTTGAAAGTGGAACTAGTGTTGGCATGGCTTGACCGTTCCGTGCGAATCACAGCTGCTGGTGCTAATGTGCCGTTCATTAGCAATGGCTTCATCCTCACGCCGGCTTTCATGTGACTCGCGTGCGGCCTTTTGACCTCCAAAAGAAAAGCATTGCACAGGTGTTATGAGCTTTAAATGCCCATTCACATCAGATGAACACTGCAAGTATGAAACTTTAACAATCCTTCTTTAAAAAATAGAGAAGTCATGACTAAAACCATAACGACACAGAGGAACAATATCACTAGAAGCATTATTGTTGGAAAAAACGACAAAAACATTGACAGCCAATCAAAATCCCACCCAATTACTAAAGTATTTAAAGCAACATCGTTGAACGAGCCTTCAGTAACCAGAAACCCCATGATGCCGTGCAAGCTGTTAGGTGAAGTCAGCGAACAGGTCAAAGTTTAAACTGTCATGTTGCAAACAATTCTGACTGAATTAAGGATTTATTGACCATTAAAGCTATTTGTTTTGCAATGGAAGATATTTAATAAACCTTAATTGTTGTCCTTATGACCGTGGGATTATGCTGATATGAGTGAAACTATAATAAAATACTAATAATCCCATTGTTATAAGCACCAACATATAGTTTTATTAAAAATAGTGCAAAATACAGTTTCACTTGTAAGAATAATGAAAACCGGCCAATTCATTTTTATTTAAACTTAATGTAAATATAGTTATATTTTGTACTTATTAATTTTAGTAGCCTTAAATTAAGACTTTAAATTACAAATAAGACTTAAATGTTTCTTACTAGCCATTGAAACTGTATTGTGAAATATTTTTATTAAACTGTATTTTTGTGTATTTTATTAGAGTATCACTCTAATAAAATCAGTTACTAGCTAGATATGCAGCATCATATAAGCTAGAAAAACACCAAGATTTTGTACATCAAATATTCATGTACTCATGAGCTTAATGTGAAAAATATTGATGAAACACTCAGACATTAAGTTTCATAATAATTACAAAGAAACCGTAAGTAACACTGAATTAAACATGACATTTTGAAATAGTTTTTCTTGTAAAAAAAAAAAAAATTGAAATAATTTGACTTGTGGCAAAGAAACTTGAGAAGTAAAAATGATTAGATAACACAATTTGGAACAGATAAATAGCGTGAGTTACTTAAACCAGACTGTTGTTGGTTTCAAGTGTTGTTTAGAGAATAATAAAATAAGATGATAAGAATTTAGAGCATAATAAAGACTTTATTAGCCATAATTATTTCTTACTAGCCATTGAAAGTGTATTTTGTAATACACTTGTATATTTTTGTGCTTATGACAATGGGATTATTTCACTTATTATTTTATTATAGTTTCCCTCATAGCGTCAGATATTAGCTAGAAAAACATCAAGAATTTATACATGAAATATTTAGGTATGTTCATATTTTTTATTCATTTTAGTAGCTTAGTGTGAAAATATTCCGTAAATGCACTGAACATTCCAAAAGTGTAATTATTCTTAAGCACAAAACTTAAAGACATGCAATCGCTGCAGTTAGGTGAATATCGTGAGTGGCTTCCAGCAGACTGGTATTCTCAGTGTTTGTGGAGCTGATGAAGTTAGCTGGTTATGTGCTGGAGGATCACATCTCCAGTCTTGAGTTGAGATTTCTCCTCAGATCTCCTGCAGCAGCTTCCTCACACGGTGAAATCCTGTAGAGTCCCTGCTGGCCCGCGGCCGGACGTGTGAGGGCTTTCGGGTTTTCATTAGTCACACTAACTGGAGCGCTGACAGACGCGACCGAGGGGACGGTAATTACCCCGGGCCTGTAGGGAACATCTACTGCAGCAGACTGACCTCCTGAAACCTCCCAAATCCAGCATACGATCTTTTCTTTTAAATCGTCGCTCAAACTCTGTGTTTGTGTGCCTCTGGTGTCCCGTAGCAGATGTGAACGTGTACGACGTGAGCGCTGTTAACAGTTTAGTGATTTTATTTCTGCTTTCAGCACACCAGATGGTGCTGAAGCAGCTTTATTTCTGTGATGAGTTTATTCATATCTACATAAACTCATCCAGCTGTGGAGTGTGTGTGTGTGTGTGTGTGTGTGTGGTGTGTGTGTGTGTGTGTGTGTGTGTGTGTGTGTGTGTGTGTGTGTGTGTGTGTGTGTGTGTGTGTGTGTGTGTGTGTGTGTGTGTGTGTGTGTGTGTGTGTGTGTGTGTGTGTGTGTGTGTGTGTGTGTGTGTGTGTGTGTGATGCGTGTGTGTGCGTGTGTGTGTGTGTGTGTGTGTGGGTGTGTGTGTGTTGTGTGTGTGTGTGTGTGTGTGTGTGTGTGTTGTGTGTGTGTGTGTGTGTGTGTGTGTGTGTGTGTGTGTGTGTGTGGTGTGTGTGTGTGTGTGTGTGTGGTGGCGTGCGTGCGTGCGTGCGTGCGTGGCGTGCGTGGCCGTGTGTGTGTGTGTGTGGTGTGTGTGTGTGTGTGCGTGCGCGCGCGCGTGCGTGCGTGCGTGCGTGCGTGCGTGCGTGCGTGCGTGCGTGCGTGCGTGCGTGCGTGCGTGCGTGCGCGCGCCCGTGCGTGCGTATGCTGCAAAAATTTTTTTTCTTACTCAGTGTTTTTGTACTGTTTTCTAGTACATATATTCAAACGTCTTTAATCCAACATATATTTACTTAAAAGATATTAAAGTTTAAAAAAATAGTTTTACACAAAAATTATCAGTAACACTTTACATGAGATTTATAATAATTATAAATTATTTGTTTTACAAATTTAATCATTTTTTATATATATATATACCACACACAATATATATTATATATATATATTATATATACACATAAAATATATACACACACATAAAATATATATATATATATATTAGAGGTGGGCATTTAAAATGATCATACATTTATTCTGCCGAAGGCATTATTGTGTGCTATACATTTGTAGAACGGGTTATATTAGACCAGGGGCTCTTATCTCCTGTTTCCAATATGCATCACAAACTTTAATCTCTTCCCGTATATATATCCCGGAAGAATATATCCCATATCCCGTGTTTGTTTGTTGTTGGGGTTTTTTTTGCCGATATAATTACAGTAAAAATATAGTACATTTTGTTAGTTGAATAAAAACTATGTTTTGTTATTATATTGAACTTATAGGTGTGGCATAATTTAGCTTATTTGTTTTACTTTTATAGATATATTTTTCTCATTTTTAGATATATTCAACATAAAAAGCGCATCCTGTTTGCTTAAAACGTTTCGTTTGTTAATCTACATAAAATGTTAAGATGCATTCATATTTCGTACATAATATATATGAGCGGCCATTCATACATACATCTTTCAGTTGTTAAATGATAGGTGAGCTTACATGAATGCACTAACACAGACCAGCCGTAAATATACTTAATTGCACTAAAAATCGTTCTCGCCCCCTAAAAAAAATTCACAGGGTGAAAGTCAGAAATAACCCAACTTTGTGTTAACGGCGATTTATTTGAAGAAGAAAAAAACGGCCCACCACTGATTTTATACATATATATATATATATAAATATATAAATATATATGTATTATAATTATTATAATTTATTTATTTATAAATTTGTATGTTATATCATAAAATATTTTTTTTGTTCTTAAAGATATATTCATATATCTTCCATATTCATTAATTACATAATATATTTTCATGTGAAATATTTTCACTTACTAAAAATAAAAAAATTCACACAGAAATAGTGTTAATTTATTTGAAGAAGAAAAAAATTATTTTGTACATAAAATATTAAAGTAAATTTACTTGAAATATTTTCACTAGCGTTTTTACTTAAAGTATATGATGCATTATAAAAGTGTATTGATGCATTAATTATGCCTTGTAACAACCATTTTTAGATGTAACAAGAAATCTGCTAATATTATAATGCATTTTAACTGTTTACAATTATTTATGAAAATATATAATGCATTATAACAAACCTTTTATAATGCATTATGCATAAATGTTTTAAGTGAAGTGTTACCAAAATATCATAAATGGGGTCAGAAAAAGAAACTTGAGCAAGTTTATTTATCTGTCTCCACTGGCAGATATTTAATTAATTTATTTATTTAAGCATTAACCCTTCCCTAGTCAAAAAATCTTCTAATTTGTCTTCTCAAGTAAATGTTTTATTATTCAAGAATATTTAGGTACTTGTGCTGGAAAACAAGACAAAAATACAGAGTAAAGAAATTATTTTCTCCAGTGTGGATCCATAAAAATATATGTATATATATAAACTTCCATCAAATGCTCCCGTTTGCCTCCTCCTCCTGTTTGGATGGAGTTTGCATGTTTAATGGTGTCAGTCCCAGTGCTGTTGTATACGGTGTGCCTGTATCTAAAGATCCCTGCTGCACAGCGCCACACATTAATATTACACCAGATGCAAGTGTTAGAGGAGTTACTGAAGTTACTGTTACAAAAAAGTTCAATGGGGCGGGGCCGACGTAAAGGAGCGAGGCCGGTGGAGTGATTGCTCAATTAGTCCCACGGAAGAGCTTACAAGGAGGAGTTTGCCTTTTTAGTTATGTTTTGTGTACATTTGGCCATATATTTTATCATTTAATGATGTTCGCGCGGTTCCCGCCTCCTTCTGCCCGTAGTAAGTGCCAAAACCCGGGCGGAAAGGAGGGACACGCTGCATGATCAACGGGCAGCAGGAAAACGGAGACCGCCAGTGTACGGTGGTGCTGGACAGCAGTGGGACAGGCTCCGTGCTCCTGGGTCGAGGAGGGGTGGCGTCGCTTGCCGGGAGGCCGAAGCCTCCATTGGGGAGGAGCGCTTCGGCTGCCCTCGATGCGCAGTCTAGGCATCGGGCCGTCCAGCGGCGTATAACACTCCGGGAACCGGAATAGGTTTTTTTTTCCTCTCTCCCCATTTATTATCCCTTCCGTCTCTTTTCTCTCGCCTCGTCTGTCCGTATCGCCGCGGCCGCCCTAATCAGAGGGGGGAGGGGGGAGTATCATATCCGAGGGGCGATTACATGGGGCGGGGCCGATGGGAACGGAGCCGAGGCCGGTTGCTCTCATTGCAGCAGATGAGTCCTGAAGAGAGAGAGAACCAGGCCTATTTTAGTTTTATGTTTTGTGTGCAGAGGGCTGCCGCTTTTCTGTGTTGTTGTTATTTTATCATTAGAAACTCCGGTTCCCGCCACCTGCTTCATTTACCTCGTACAGATTATTTTTTTGCCCGAGGAGCTGGACACAGCACAGGCTCGATGTAAGCCATATAACACTCTAGATTTGTTATATAATCTCTTTCTGTCAGCTGATCGTACAGAGAAAGCACCTTGCAGACCCGAGGAGCTGATTATATGATTATGATTATATGATTACATTGTGACAAATATTATTCAAGTTTGTGCTTCTGTTAAACATTCCAAAAAATGTATCATACAAAAAACTGTTATATTCAGCAATGTATCATTAGGAGTGAAACTTGAAGCATGAATTATTAAACACAAATCAGTTTAAAATTAGCAAATGATTAAACTACTTTTCGGGCAAATTTAAAATCTAAATATTTATAAATTATTATTTAGTTTAAACATTAAATACTGTAATTCATATTAACATTTTAACATCTTTTAAAAAAGACCCATTTTTTATTTTATTTTAATCTTTGCCAGCTAAGTTAAAAATGCTGTTGAATAGTCGACAAGATGTATTATAGCATGTTAGTGGATGATCATTAATTAGCAACGTTCAAAGGCATGAATAGAGATGA
>CM049795.1:44045245-44052745 GCA_027422405.1 Ptychobarbus kaznakovi
TCTGTGTCTGTCTCTGTGTGTGGGTGTGTGTGTGTGTGTGGTGTGTGTGTGTGTGTGGTGTGTGTGTTGTGTGTGTGTGTGGTGTGTGTGTGTGTGGTGTGTGTGGTGTGTGTGTGTGTGTGTGTGTGGTGTGGGTGTGGTGGTGGGTGTGTGTGTGTGTTGGTGGTGTGTGTGTGTGTGTCTGTGTGTGCTGTCTCTCTGTCTGTGTCTCTGTCTGTGTCTGTCTCTCTGTCTGTGTCTCTGTCTGTGTCTGTCTCTCTGTCTGTGTCTCTGTCTGTGTCTGTCCTCTGTCTGTGTCTCTGTCTGTGTTCTGTCTGTGTGTCTGTGTGTGTCTGTCTGTGTGTCTGTCTCTGTGTCTCTGTCTGTGTCTCTGTGTCCTCTGTCTCTGTCTCTCTGTCTCTCTGTGTGTGTGCAGACGGAGCCGCCCAGCCAAAAGCACGTCCAGATCCAGAAGGAGTTGTGGAGGATTCAGGATGTGATGGAGGCGCTGAAGAACAAACCCAAGAGGAACACAGAACCCAGTGAGAGAAGCAGAAACACACTCAAACACACTCACTGATAATCAACAACACGTCACTAACAGACACGAGCAACAGTAATGACTTCAGATTTCTGCTTGACCTCAGCATGAAAATCACACTGTTTTTACCTTTTTATAATCTGGAAATGCTCGTATATTATTTAAGATTTATTTTACAATAAAAATATTGTTATAATTATATGAAATTATATTTGTAATAATTTGTATTTATTAGTAATTTGCAATAACACAAGACTTTTACTTTTTCTAATTTCCATTGTATAACTCTATTTAGTTTTATACTTTAATATGTGTATTTTCAAATCTGTACATATTCTATAAATATATATTTTTTCATATTTTTTTTTTTCAGTAATTTCCAATAACACAAGGCAAATTATAAAAATGTTAACCTTTTTCCAATTTCCATTGTATAACTCTGTATTTAGTTTTATACTTTAATATGTGTATTTTCAAATCTGTACATTTTCATGTATTAAGATTTATGTTTGAATTATTATTTTACTTTTTACGTGAATTTTGTACATATATTTTTTCATAAAAAAATTATTTACAGTAATTTGCAATAACACAAGACAAATTATACAATTTTTAACCTTTTTTCCAATTTCCATTTAATATTTCTGCATTTAGATTTTTACTTCAAAATGTCTTTTTAAATATTACATTTTCATGTATTAAGATTTATTTTACAATTATTATAGTTTTTACTTGTTTTTTAATCGAGCAGTTATTATTCGTTATTTGAATATTTATATACTCTTATAGTATTTATTAAAAAAAATATTTTATTGTTTATTTACATTTTTGTCATTTTCATTAGTCTGTTCGTTTTTATATCTCCGTTTATCTTGAATTTATCTTTATTTAAACTATAGTTTTAGTGATTTTAGTACTTAAACACATTTTAGTTAGTTGTTAGGGTAACATTTCTAATTTTCATCTAATATTTATTTATTATTTAATTCCAGTTTTCATTTTAGTTAGCAAAAGCAACACTAGCAGCCATGAATTGATGCAGGTTTTACCCTCCTTCTTCTGTGTTTATAGGTTTTCCTGGCGCAAACCCCCTGTCAACCCTGCATAAAAGTGAAGTAAGTGATTGTTCCAGACATCATGATGATAATGTAATACACACACACACACACGCACGCACGCACGCACGCACGCACACACACACACACACACACGCACGCACGCACGCACGCACGCACGCACGCACACACACACACACACACACACACTAACCATCCTCAGGGCGAGTTGACCTGTATTGTGCTGCTGCTGTGGTTGGTTGTTGGCGGTGACTGTCGGTTGTGTGTAGGGGTCAGACTCGGTGCCTCCGCGTCCTCCTCTCCCGTACTCGTATGAGGGGGGAGACCGGCCTCCTCACGCGCCCCGCACCACCCCTCACCGGCCCGAGGACCGCAAGGCCGCCCAGCGCAACGGTGCCCACAGCGTAAGACGCAGCTGTGACCCCCTCGCCCATCCCATCCCATCTTCATTAACCCATCGCTTCAGAAACACAGCATCAGTTAGCTTTTGACTTTAGATTGTGTTTTTGTTAGCGATAGAAGAATATATCTGAAAAACACAACCGCTTTGTGTTTATTCCCCATTATCTGTGGATATTCAGTTATTTCTGCCTGATGTTATTCATTTTCACTGACCACCTATACATCATTTAATGTCATAAACAATTTATGACTGATTTTTTAAGAAATCTGTATTCATTTTTACTGACCACCTATATATTATGTAACATCTTAAATCATTTCAGCCTGATTTCTTTCCAATTTTTGTTGACCACCTTTACAGAATTTAAAATCATTAACAATTTCTGACATTTGTTTTGTTCCATTTTGACTGACTACCTAGACATTGTTTAACATTATGAATAATTATTGCCTGATTTCTTTCAAATTTTTACTGACTACCTAAACATGATTTACCATCATACACTATTTCTGACTGACATTTCCCCCCAAGTTTTGTTACTAATTCATACTGATCCCCTATACATTATTTAACGTCGTCAAACGTTAAGAAGTAGAACCACTACCTATACTTTAGACCAGGGCTTCCCAAAGTGGGGTTGGTGAACCCCTGGTGGTTCCTGAGGGAATTGCAGGGGGTTCGTGAGTTGGTACAGGGTGTGCTCACAAGTGTATACCATTAACAAATTAATAATAATAAAATAAATTAAAAAAATTAAACTTTTTGCAAATAAATTTTACAGTTTTATACAATTGTCATGTAAATGTTAAATCTTAAACTTATAAAATTATTCTCTTTTTGGAAAACCCTGTATTTAAATAATTATTGTGGAAAAAATGTAATGCATTGTAAATTAAAGTAATATGATTTTTTATAATTTTATGAGTGTAATAATAACAATAGCTATATAAATATTGCTTAAATGTTAAGCTGAATGATAAAAATAAATGTTTTTAAAATTACACATACAACTGTGCCATTAAATTATTGAAATATTTACTTAAAATATCAGGGGGTACTTTAAGTACATAATTTATGTCAAAGGGGCTTTAGCTTATTTAGTGAATAAATAAAAAAATAAATCAATTATGTATATTTTAATAATAATACCAATAAGAGCAACCATTAAAAATGTCTAAATTAAATAATATTATTTATATTTTATTTCGCCTATTTGAAATATTAAATTGCATCAATTATGTGCTTGCGTTATATCAGTCTTTAGATGCCAGCTTTTGAAGGAATATTTCACCATAAAAAGCAAGTTGTGTCATTATGTACTCATCCTCATATCACTACAAGCTTGTATGGTGCTATTTATTCCTCTGTAATGATGAAATAGTTCACCGTTTTCATTTTGGGCAGAATATTCATGTAAAAAACTTTTTTAGGTTTTTATTTCAAGTGCTTTTTGCTTTTGAACGCTCTTGGTTTTTATCAAACGTTCACCCTTGAGCGCTTCCTGTAAGACGTTCAGTAGATCAGCAGCATTGCGTAGGTCTGTAGCTCATCCTTTGTGAAGCTTAGTTTGTTTTTATTCCTATCTTAATGTTGTAATCCGTGATGATAACCTTCACGTAACGCCAGCAGAATGGGCGCGTCTGGTCTGGTAAATCATGTGTGAACCGGTGAAATCTCTGCTCTCAGGGGCCGGACTACAGACTGTATAAGAGCGAGCCGGAGCTCACCACCGTAGCCGAGGTCGACGAGAGCAACGGCGAAGACAAATCTGAGCAGACGGCAGAGAAAGAGCCGCCCGGCGCCACTAAAGGTGCCTGAAACACATCAAACATAACTCTTCATCACTTCAGGATCTCTGTATGTCACGTACAGTCCTAAAGGTCTCTCGGGTCTCTGTCTGTCAGGTGTAGTTCACCCCGTCGGAGTGGTCAGTCCCAGGACTAAATCACCCATGCCTGAATCCTGCACCATCGCCTCTTATGTCACCTTGAGGAAGATCAAGAAACCTGATCCCAGAACAGTAAGCGTGCAGTTTATGCTGTGTACTGCTTTACAAATCATATGTTTGATAGAATTAAATCTAGATTTTCTAAGGAATGTTTGACTTGCATAACCAATGGTTGGTTTAGCTTCCAGTTATCGTCTGAGAAATTATCTTGCATTTTAGATGCAATTTTATATATTTGTAATATAACATAAGTTAATAAATTAATTTGTATGTTTGTGTATATTTTAATAAATTAATATATAATATAAAATTAATATAATTACATTTAAGTTAATACTTAATCATTTTTTATATTAGTTTTAATAATATATTTTAATATACATTTTTATACTAGTTTTTGTAATTTTGTTAATGTATGAATATATCTAAAATATTTGCATACAATTTATATATTCATATTAAGTGTGTGTGTGTGTGTGTGTGTGTGTGTGTGTGTGTGTGTGTGTGTGTGTGTGTGTGTGTGTGTGTGTTGTGTGTGTGTGTGTGTGTGTGTGTGTGTGTGTGTGTGTGTGTGTGTGTGTGTGTGTGTGTGTGTGTGTGTGTGTGTGTGTGTGTGTGTGTGTGTGTGTGTGTGTGTGTGTGTGTATGAAATTGTACTATATTTAATATATTCTTAATATTAATTATTTTTATATTAATATTAGCGCTGTCAAATGATTGATCGCAATTAATCGCATCAAAAATAAAGGTTTTTCTTTACATGATATATAATGTATGTGTACTGCATATATATTTATTATGTATATATAAATACATGCATGTATATTTCAGAAAAAAATAAAATATATATTATATTTTATATATTAAATATAAATATAGACCTGTAAATACATGTAAATATTTTCCAAATATATACTGTATGTGTGTGTTTATATATATACATAATAAATATACACAGAACAATATATTATGCAAATAAAAACTTATTTTGGATGCGATTAATCATTTGAAAGCACTAATTAATATTACTCCTGTATTAATTATGTTGGTACTATATTATTTGTAATTAGATAGTATTTTTACTATATTTTATTAAATAATATTTGTATGATAATTATACATAAAAAAATTATTTTGCTTAATATAGAATTTTAGTATTGTACAAGAATATTTGTTTAATATATATGTATTTGTTTATGCATATATATAACATACACATTTAGTTTGTTTAATATATAGTTTTTGCTTATTATTTTATATTATCATTTAAGTATATATATGTATTTGTGTATGCATATACAGTGTAATATGCGTGTGTTTAGTCCCAGCCGCAGGACCGTCCACGCAGTGCGGTGGAGCACATGAGCGGCGCTGGCGAGGTGGGCCGAACACGCATGAGTGTGGAGGAGCAGATGGAGCGAATCAGGAGACACCAGCAGGGGGCGCTGCGTGAACGAAGACGAGAGGACGGATCGCTGTCCCGCAGCCTCTCCTTCACCAAAGACAACCCCTACTACACCCTACAGGTACCAGAGGAGTTTATGTGCAAGGCTTGCAATTTCTGCATTTTAAACATGAGATATGGTGTTATTGGCTGGGAGTTTGTTTACTTCGAGGACAGAAATATGACACTGTGAACCTTGTGTGTTAGTTGACTATGATCTGAGGTTTATAAATGCTCGGCCATGACCTGCACTGTCTCTCATGAGAGAAGCAGCTCAAACTTAAGGGGGTCGCACACCGAACGAGAAGCGCAGCGTCGCATCGCGCCATGTCTTTAAAATTCGAACACATTGTTTTCTATGCGTGTACGCACACCGGCGGCGTCATTCGGCGTCTGTCCGCGGTGCCCAGCAACGACTCAGAACGCTGTTCAAATTCCTGCCGCGTCACAGAGCGCCATCTGCATTGTTTTATATTAAATAACATCATATTTGTCTCAAACCGTTGTTAATACATTATACCAAGATACCACTGCTGCAAAATACTCTACACATTAGTTTTACAGCTTGAATAAAATGTATAATAAACGGAATCCTTTTAATCTTTTATATTTCTCTTGAGACACATTTTTACATATGCAAAATATTACAGTATAGGCCTATGTAACAATTGTCTGTCGTGATTACTTTCACTGTCGTTGGTTGCTATTCACTGTCGTCGTTTGCTACCTACTGGATATACCAGGACACAACCGTTACAACACAATTCAGGTAATTTATTAGTATAGAATGTGCGCGTCTGGTGTGCGATTCGTCGAGTTGTCCTAGACGCGGCGCTGCGCTTCTCATTCGGTGTGCGACCCCCTTTACATGAATACATCAGTAACGGACCGTCCGTGTCACATTCCCATCATGCCTCTGGTCCGGAGGGCTCCTCCTCTCATAAACCTGCTCTGTCCGGGCCGCGCTGTAATTCAAGAGTCACTGTGCTGCCCCACAGCGCTGCACTTTGCAGGTTTCCGGCTCGCTGCGTTCCTGCCAGGCTTCAGAATGGACATCTGTGAAGCGTTTCTTGTTCATCGCTTCCTCTTCTGTTCCCTCAGATGCGCAAGAAGAGCCCGGCGATCTCTCCAGATGAGCAGGGACGACCGCAGAGACACGTCGCCTGAGGAGCAACCACAGCTGACGACCAAACCGACTCATGCAGAAGAAAACTGCAGGAATACTGAAGATGTGGAATCTGGAAAAGACAACTTGAAGAACAAGGTACATATTCATACACGCAAACAAACATTTCCAAGAACAGCTTTCCTGGAAAAACATGAAGTATGAAAATAATATGTACAAAATAATTCTAGTGCTGTCAAACTATTAATCACTATTAATCACATCCAAAATAAAAGTTTTTGTTTACATAATATTTGTGTGTAATGTGTATATTATATTTGTATATATAAATACACACACATACCCAGTATATATTTTGAAAATAGTTATATTCATATAATTTATATTATATATAAATATATTAATATATAAACATAGCATATTTTTCTGAAATATATACATGCATATGTGTGTATTTATATATACATAATAAATATACTCAGTACACACAAATACGTTATGTAAACAAACCTTTTATTTTTGGATGCGATTTAATTGTTTGACAGCACTATTAATTACTTTTTTAAATTTATAAATATTTACAAATATATATGAGGAAAATAAGTATTTGAACACCCTGCTAGAGAGAGAGAGAACGTAGAACTGTGTGAAATCACAATGTATGATTTTTTACTATTTATTTGTATGATACAGCTGCAAATAAGTATTTGAACACCTGTCTATCAGCTAGAATTCTGACCCTCAAAGACCTGTTAGTCTGCCTTTACATTAATTATTTAATTTATATTATTTATATATTTAAAATAAATATATATCATCATGAACTATGTAAATATCCCTCACAGTGAGCACTCTGTAGGGTCCCTGTGAATGGTGTTTGTGTCTGTGCTCAGGAGAAAGCGGCTGTGTCCCGATCGGTCTCCCTTAAAGAGTCTCTTCTGAAGAGCGCGGGTCCTAAACCAGTGCTGAACAAGGACCAATCA
>CM049795.1:44057745-44118193 GCA_027422405.1 Ptychobarbus kaznakovi
ATGTATATACTGTACACCACACAATGAGCAGAGCAGAGACGCAGAAGAGGTTATGTATCAGAGTCAATATGCAAATGTTCATATTTCATCTGTTTTATATCATGTGAAATAAATGTTGATGTTCTTATATATATATGAAAACTTTCAATTTCTTTTTTCTGTCTGATTATTGGAGTTTGCACCTTATGAATGATAGTAAATTTGAATAAATATACTTTATATATTTAATTTTTATTAAAATACTTTCAATTATACATACATTTTCTTAAATATTTATTTTATTTTTATGTATTTAATTTAATAAAAAATACATTAAATTATACACATTTTCTCTATATATTTTCTTAAATATGAAATTTGTATATAATATGCAATGTTTAACTTCAAATTAAAATAGTTTATATAGCAAAATTAGTAAATTATTCATTAAAATATATAAAGTGTGTTCAAAGACGCTGCTAGTCATTAGATGTTTGTACTTAATGAGAGTTTCTGCCAATGTTTTTGTGTGCGTGCGTGTCTCTCTCTCTCTGAGCGTGTGTGTGTGCGTGCGTGTCTCTCTCTCTCTCTTGAGCGTGTGTGTGCGTGCGTGTCTGTCTGTCTCTCTCTCTCTTTGAGCGTGTGTGCGTGCGTGTCTCTCTCTCTCTTTGAGGGTGTGTGTGCGTGCGTGTCTCTCTCTTTGAGCGTGTGTGTGTGCGTGCGTGTCTCTCTCTCTTTGAGTGTGTGTGCGTGCGTGTCTCTCTCTCTTTGAGCGTGTCTGTCTCTCTCTCTTTGAGCGTGTGTGTATGTGTGTGTGTGTGTGTTTGTTGGGTGGGGGTGTAACCTGAATACACACAGACTCATGGGAACTCGTGTCACGGTGGGGACCTAAATTGAGGTCTCCATGGGTACAAAAGCTTATAAATCATACAGAATTAGGTTTTTTTGGAGAAAGTTAAAATGCACAAAGTTCCCTGTAAGGGGTAGGGTTAAGTGTAAGGTTGGTGTAGGGCGATAGAAAATACAGTTTGTGCAGTATAAAAACCATTACGCCTCTGGAGAGTCCCTACAAGGATAGCTGACCAGACTCTCTGTGTGTGTCTTTACAGAGAACACTCTCCCAAAACTATACAATTAAGTGTAGGTTAAAATATTGTGTTTCTGCTATTTTGTACATTTATGCATTTAGCAGACGCTTTTATCCGAAGCGACTTACAGTACATTCCGGCTATACATTTATTGTCAGTATATGTGTTCCCTGGGAATTGAACCCACAACCTTTTGCGCTGCTAACGCAGTGCTCTACCACTGAGCCACAGGAACACATATACATTTGTATATTGTTCTTTTGTTGTCTCTGTCACTATAACAAATTCCTCGTATGTGTAAACACCTGTCCAATAAATCTGATTCTGATTAATTAGGTGTTTTGTCACCATCTGCTGGCTTGACTGGCAGTACTGCAACACAGAATAGCGCCCTCTGCTGCTCATATATATATATAGAGAGAGAGAGATTTGGGGATTCTGTGCCTTGCTCAAGGGCACCTCAGTCGTGGTATTGAGGTGGAGAGAGCGCTGTACATTCACTCCACCACCTACAATTCATGCCGAACCGAGACTCGAACCTGAGTCCCACTCTCTAACCATTAGGCCACGTCTTCCCCCTTAAACAAAGTTATCTGCATTTAACCCATCCTAAGTGAACACACCCGGAACAGTGAGCAGCCATTTATGCTGCAGCGCACGGGGAGCTGTTGTGGGTTCGGTGCCTTGCTCAAGGGCACCTCAGTCGTGGTATTGAGGTGGAGAGAGCGCTGGTTATCCACTCCCCCCCACCTACAGTCCCTTCTGGACCTGAGACTCGAACCCACAACCTTTGGGTTACTAGTCTGACTTTCTAACATTAGGCCACGACTTCCCCTATGTAACGTTGTTACGTACGGATCATTTATCATCAACGATCATATCATTTTCAGTGTTTCATAAATGTGCACCCTCTTAGTAAAAATGTAATAAAATGCTTATTTATTCTTTGGCCTCAAAATGCTCCAAACACAGTTAATGCATGCTCTGGGTATTGATTCTCGTGCGTAAACCCCATAAACAGGAAACTGACGCCATCTAGTGGTGTTTTCCAGGAAGAGAGGTTAAACGTCAGAAAGGTTGATCTGACTCACGAGATTTCCTAGATTCGTGTGATAATGGGGTGAATGATGAGTCTGGAAACCCCCTCCTGAGACCCGAGAAAAGCTGCAGATCAGAGGAAAACCTGTAGACTGATTACAGTAACACTCGCTTCCGCTGCAGCTTCTGCGTATTACACGGGCTTATTACTAAACAATACATCACACTTTTCTTATATATGTTATAATACAATGCAACAAAGTTATTCAAATGTTTGCATTAAATGTAACCATCAAGTACAGAAATCGTGAATACATGTGAGTGCACAACCTAAACATTATTTGAAATTAATTTGTCAAAAGATTATATATAAATATAAAACAAATATGGTTAATTTTTTATTATATATGTATCATATTTAACAGGTAGAATCAATTTATTGTGTTTTAGGAAATAACAATAACAATGCCAACATGTTTTATCAATAAATTCAGTCTTTTAATAAATGTTTTTACACCACTTAGATTTGTTTAAAGTACAATACTTGTTTCAAAGTAGGCTATCTCGAGTATGAATTAATCATAATATACTAATTTAAATGATTCAGCTTTTCGAAGAAGCTTTCAAATAACTAAGGAATTTCATATTTGCATCTAAATATATCTTTATTGTGTTTTATAACACGGTTATTATTGTATTTCACTTCTTAAAGAAGTGGACACAAACTAATATTAAATAAGTTTGGAATTAAAGGCCTCCTTCTAAATGAAAATAAGCAAGATTACTTCGTCATTTCGTTTTTTTATGGAAATTTTTCATCTTTATCTTGTATAATAATTGACACTGGACCACAAAACCTTTAATCTTAAGTATATTATACAAAACATATGATTTTTCTTTTATATCAAAAATCATTAGGACATTAAGTAAAGATCATGTTCCATGACGATATTTTGTAAAATTCATACCGTGAATTTATTAAAACTTCATTTTTGATTAGTAATATGCATAGCTAAGAACTTCATTTGGACAACTTTGAAGGCGATTTTCTCGATATTTAGATTTTTTTGCACCCTCAGATTCCAGATATGCCTATTCAAATAGTTTTATCTCAGCCAAATATTGTCCCATCATAACAAACCATACATCAATGGAAAGTTTATTTATTCAATCTCAAATTCACGAAATTGACTCTTGTGACTGGTTTTGTGGACCAGGGTCACATTAGTGTGGCGAGCACGTGGAAGCATTCATAATAAGCGCGACGTCACACTCGCTCCTCCCCGCGCGCGCCCCCGATCAGCCTCCGGCAGTTCAGTTTCACGATCCGGTCGCCGAAAACCTCCGCGTTTCTTCCGTTTCCCGTCGTTTATAACCCGGCCAGACCGCGCGCAGACGAGCGGAACCAATGGCTGCGATTACTTATGACGGTTCCGAGCAAGAGTCGCCGACCCCGAGCGAACAAAACGGCGACGGGAGCGAGTCGGGCCTGCGCGCCGCCGATCCGGAACCGGCCGTTAAGATGGACGCAGCGGAGACCGACGAGAAGCCCAACGGACGCGAGTCTACGGAGCAAAAAATGGAGGAAGCCACGCGGGGAGACGGCGGCAACGACGAGGACGGCGAGATCGAAGCGGAGCCGGAGAAAGAGCCGCAGAAGAGCCCCGGCTGCGCGGACGGAACGGCGGAGCGGATGAAGAGAGAACAAAGGGAGGAGGAGAGCGCGTCTTCACCGGCGGAGAAAAACAGCGTTAACGGCGGCGGAATGAAGCGGCGAGCGAGTCTGGAGATGATGTGCTCATCCTCCGATGGAGAGCCGCTCAGCCGCATGGATTCAGAGGACAGGTGTGTGTGCAACCAAACATCGGCTTAACCGATATTTTACCGATATATTCAGCTTAATCTGTCGTTTAAAGGGTTAGTTCACCTTCAGTCATTAATTACTCACGCTCACGTCGTTCCAAACCCTTAAGACCTTCGGATGTGACCCTGGACCACAAAACCAGTCATAAGGGTCAGTTTTATGAAATTGATATACATCATCTAAAAGATGAATAAATAAGCTTTCTATTGATGTATGTATATATTGTTAGGATATGACATCATTTAGCTGAGATACAACTATTTGAATATCTGGAATCTGAGTGTGGTAAATAAACATCTAACGTTAAATATCGAGAAAAACGCTTTTAAAGTTTTCCAAATTAAGTTCTTAGCAATGCAAAATATACTTTTGATATATTTATGGTAGGAGATATGCAAAATATCTCAATGGAACATGATCTGTACTTAATATGCTAATAATGATTTTTGGCATAAAAGAAAAATCTATAATTTTGACCCATACAATGTATTGTTGGCTATTGCTACAAATTTACATGTGCTACTTATGACACAAATGAAGATATTTTTGATGAAATCTGAGAGCTCTCTGACCCTGCATAGACGTCAACGCAACTGAAATGTTCCCAGACCCGGAAACATAGTAAAGACATTGGTAAAACAGTGGCTCAACTAACATTTTGCGAAGCTATAAGAATACTTTTTGTGCATAAAGAAAAAAAACTACATAATTTATACAACAATACTTCTCCCCGAGTTACAGTCTTTCGCCATTTTGGAGAGTATGCGCTCGTATGCGCTCGCTTTTCCCAGAACGTAATCAATGGCTGCGTACGAAAGCTCTACAATGTTGCCTTCGGGGGCAGCATTCCAAGGCATCGAGGCACATCTGAATCCAAATTCTGCTTCTCTTCCTGTCTCCGGAGGTACCTTCTTCTGATCGAATTTTGAAGGCAGCTTCAACGTGTCCTAACTACACGCGACGCCGCGACACGCAATAAAAGGTATCTTTTCTATGTTAATCAGAGTTTTTGTTCTAACTAGCCGCGTTGGCGACATACGACATTTCTAATTTAGTAACAGTTTCTATTTCTGCGACGTCACGTCTGGAACAACAACATTTAAACTAATGACTAATGGTGATAATCTCAGGTACTGATTATGTGCTTTATTCAAAGTTAAACGTGTCTAATGTGAGTTTGAATATCTTTCTGAGTGACCATTATACTGAAAGCATCTACAAATAGTTTACCTCAGATCTTGAAAACCGACAAGCGTATTCCATGACACAGATGTTATCTGTCACTCCGTATGTACTTTTAATAAAGTTAAAAGATTAATATTTATGAATTAGATGATAAACATATCCATTTCGTTGCGAGTGCAGTGCGCTTTCAGGGAGAGCTGCCCACACACGCTTCTGATTGGCTGTGATATTTGATTGATTCTGTTGTAGTGTGAACAGCCAAACTGAGTTTCGCTGGAACCCTGTCGCGTCACGTGTAGTTAGGACACTAGCCCTGCGTTCCATTCGGAAGGGCTCATCCCTATGCCCTAATCAGGGGACCAAACAACTGTGTTGAAGTGCCCCTCTCCATCGTCATCACGCCCGCACGGAGGCACCGTCATCATGCAAAGATTCTGCACAAAGGATTATGGGAGCCCGAAGTGTCCATCAGCTGTACCCTTCGAAATCCTTCATTACGAAGGGCCCTTTGAAGTGGCTAGTTTTGAGCACTAGGGTTTGGAACGACCCTTCAATATGGCAGCCATGATTGTTTGCACTCCGAATTGCCCTTCGGAGGGCGATGGATCCCGTTTCGTAGATGTATCCTTCGCTGCCTTTGATATCCCACAATCCTGTGCGCTCCGTTCCGTGATGGTTGAGCTAAAAAATAAAGATGTCGTCTGAAAGTTGCGTTTTGTGGTCAGTTTGTGTGTAAATGTATATTTCTGACTAACTGTTTGCACTTTTGATGTTATTTCTAGCAAGAAATCAGTATTATAGTAATTAAATATTGATTTAGTTATCACCAAAACTCATTCTATTTTGTTGTTCATCATTAAACCGCCACGCTGCCTCGGATGCCTGTCCAAAATCAGTTTCATGAGGTGCCTTCGTGCAAAAACGCTGCCTGCAAAGTCATGGCCTCATAAGGCAGCAAGTCTTCTACCTAGGCTTTCGGGCGCAGCCAAAGTAATCCGCATTGTTTCCGTTCAGGAGAAAACACACGCATGCTGAACATAAACAACACTGATTACGCATGCGTCGTGGTACTCTCCAAAATGGTGGAAGACGGTATGGAGCTCTCAGAGGTCATCAAAAATATGAACATAATAATAATGGCAGAAATAACAACTATATTACTAACAGTAATTCATGTAATATTCACAAGGCTTATTGTATAGTCTTATGGTCATCTATTTTCTGTTTACTTGGTTATTTTGGCAAAAAGCAGAAATTAAATTAATATATGTTCTGCCAATACGTGGTGTAACCATTAAAAAAAGAACAAAAAAATCATAATATTTAGAAAACATATTTTATAGTACTATATTAATTCATTTAGTTAGTTATTTTGTCAAAAAGCAGAAATTAAATAATACCTGTT
This sequence comes from Ptychobarbus kaznakovi, assembly GCA_027422405.1. Classification (NCBI taxonomy): domain Eukaryota; kingdom Metazoa; phylum Chordata; class Actinopteri; order Cypriniformes; family Cyprinidae; genus Ptychobarbus; species Ptychobarbus kaznakovi. The sequence goes on from CM049795.1 coordinate 44,064,305, forward strand.
CTGAAAATATGGCATATTGTGTAGTCTTAAGGCCATTTATTTACTATTCTCTATTTGATCAAAAACAGAAGTTAAGCAAACCTATTTTTTTTTTGCAAAAACATGGTGTAAGCATCACAAACGTACCAAAAATCATTATATTCATAAGACACGTTGTAGTCTTTATAGTCATTTTTTGCTATTAGTTATTTGTCAAAAAGCAGAAATTAAACTATATGTTATGCAAATATTTGGTATAACCATAAGTACAAAAACAATAATAATACTCAGGGCATAGTGTAGTCTTATGGTCATTTATTCACTACAAGTTATTTTATAGAAAACAGAAATTAAACGCATATTATCTCTTCTGCATCATGTAACCATCAAAAATGTACAACAAAATTATTATTCATATTATGGTTATTTATGTACTGTTTATAGCTATTTAAAAAAAGCAGCACTTAAACAAACAATATCGGTTCTGCTCAGTTGTTGGACACTTGTGTATGTCATAATGCAATGTTTATCTATATTTGTATTATTAGTTATTGTTATTAAGGCAATTGTATTTCTACAGAGTTGTTTGGAATCTGAATGGTTGCACATGTGTTTTCATGTCTAATATAAGTTAGAAAGAAGTTGAGAAATGATCTAAACCACACATTACATAAGTAGCTTCAGCTGTTGTTTTCTTTAGAAACTCCTTTATCTGCAGACGGATGAGTGGCATGAGCTCTGGTGTCAAAATGCAGAAACAAACCCGTTCAATCACTTATTAGACACAAAAATAGTGTATAAATCATAATAAAGCAATGTTTATCCGTCTTTTTTTCATTTCTGTTAATGTTATTTGTGTAGTTATCTAAATGGTTGTAAATGTAAGCTACATTTCTCACTTGACAAGGTTTAATTAACACAACACTAAAGTTACATGACATGCTAAGGCTGTTTTTTTTGGGGGGGGGGGGGGGGTTCATTAGAAACTCGTCAGTTGTGTCAAAAAGCAGTATATGTTTGTATTGGTGATAAAATAACATCAGTGTATTTTTAGTATTTATATGTATAACAATCTCAAATGTATTTTAGCTATATTTGAGTCTAATTTGAACTCTCTTGCCCTTTTGTCACTTTAGTAACTTTTTACTTTACTTTACTTTTAGTCATTTAGCAGACGCTTGTATCCAAAGTAACTAAAATTAAAAGTTAAAACTATACATATTATATATACACATTTAAGAAGATCAATTTTTAAATTAATAAAATGACAAATGCATACAACAACATTTCAAAACTAAACATTTAAATGAAAACAAAAAATAAAGCTAAAACCAGTCAAAATATTAAATCAAGAAAAGATATGAGTATAATAATTATTCTAACATAACACTAAAGGCCTATGTATACTTTTTTTACATAGTAAGAATTGGTTATAAAAACTAAAACAGAAGTGAAACAAGCAGTAAGAAAGAGGATAAATAAAAAGCGATACTTATATCCCTCTTGCTGGTGTCCCTGCCCGGTGGAGTCGCACGGTAGAGTCGATGGTCTTTACACTCTTCGGTCTTCACGAGGAGGACTTCACACGACGGCTGCCGCGGTATAATAACCTTTTTTAACCCCGTCTAACAAATCACTATTTGAATTCAGCTGAATACACTTTCCTGTTCATCACAACAAATGATAGTAACTAATTAATCCAGAGTATTTCTCTACCATAAAACTCATTTAAATGTCTTTGTCACAGAAACACAAGAATGACTTGGTGATGCTCACATTCATTGTATGAAAGACAGATCCAGTGAAAGTGAGATTTAGCCACAGTCACCATTTCAGAACTTATTCAGAACCATTTCAGAACTTAAAGAATCGTTTATCCATCAGGATGAAGCACAGACCGCAGTTATTGGCCCGAGAAGTTGATGTCGGCATGTTTTTGCCTTATCAAGTCAAGCGCTTTGCTTTGAATTGCTTTTACGTCATCCGGTGTGCTCGGACCCATGAGACCTTTCGCCATCTTTCCAGATCTCCAGGGTAATGTGGGTGCGTTTGTGTGTGTTTTATGGCACTTTCTGCCGAGGTGCTGGATATCAGCTGCATTTATCATGCCAGGGGTGCTCTTTTATTATTTGTCTTACTCTAATGGCACGAGAAAATGGATTCCTCGTCCGTCGCGCTGTAGACGGCCTGGCTCGCAGCACATGGGGAATCTCCGTAGACTATCTGCAGGCACGGTGGAACACAATGTATCAGGTCAGCCCAGGGGTGGAGGCAGGAGAAAGAGGGAATGTGTGTGTGCGGATAGAAATCCCTGCTCTGTGCCAAACGTGCTGCTTTGTGGAGCTTTCGCTGGGAATAAAGCTCTTGGAATCTGAGCGGAGGCCCTGAGCCCTGCTGTTCGGGCAGCTGGAGGGGTTGAATGTAACTTTTGTGCAGGACGTCTGGGAGAGTATGACCCAGACCACATGACAACTGGTGGATAAGACAAGACTTGCTTTTAAAGTGTAGCTCAGGTCTAATTTGTAAATGTTCATTGTCTTCAGATCCACAAGTAGTCCAGGTTATTAATCAGAAACGGGCGCAGAATTTATATTTCTATTAAAGGGATAGTTGACCCTAAAATGATCATTCCATCATTTACTCACCCTCAAGTTATTCCAAATCTGTATGGTTTATTTCTTTCTTTTGAACACAAAGAGTTGATGGTAGCCATTGATCTCCATAGTATGGGGGGGGGGAAGCACTATGGAAGTCAATCGTGACCATTAACTGTTCAACAAAAGAAACTCATACAAGTTTGGAACAACATGAAGGTGGCTAAATGACGGAATGTTTTATTTTTGGGTGAACTATCCCTTTAAGTGCCAATATTTTGCCCACCGGTGCATCTTTTTTAGCACAACAAATGGCATATTTTAGCTGGCTTTGTTCTCAACCAGTGACTAAAGTAAACACATTTGATTGGCTGTTGCATTAATGCACTCAACGTGTGTAATTGGTTATAATGCTGCAAAAACAAAGAAATCTTTGATTCGACGTGAGCAGGTCTAAATGTAATGATGCAGTCGACACTTCATTCAATTTCACCTTAATCACAACGGTCGTAATAAATTTAGTTTAGTTGTACGCAGGCATTTTTAGTCTCCTTATCTTTAATTTGGGGGACATTTTTGTTCATTTTGTTGGCGTTTATGCCTGAAGCCACTATTAATTTTCAGCCCTGACCACAAATCATTTGGATATTTTTTTAAATTCTCAATTACAATATTGATTTTGCATAAAAGTGGCATTTAACATACTGTTTCAGACACCTTGGAGCACAAAAGGAGATTTTAGGTGTAAGTTATACTGTTCTTTGTGGACTGGGTCATATAATGAGCTTTGCCTGAGGAACAGACCCAAATTGTATGTTGTTGTTATAATATAAAAATTATCAGGTTTGATGTCGGTGCCAGTACACCAGGTGTGCCAGCTTGAATATGTGAAGGTGTAAATGAGTTCTGAGAGATCTGGTGCAGGGGAACTCTGCTGGATGGGGCGTTTGAATAAAAGCAGGTGTTAATTGTTTGCTCGTCCTCTTCAGCCAGGTTTGAAATGAAATCTCTCACGTACATTTGTAATGTCTGATGGCTCCTGCACATCCGCCTAAAGAATTAAAAGACCCACATGTGTTGAGGTTTTAACCCACTTTGTAGTCTGTCAGATGAGTACCATGACCAGCTGCTTTCAGAAAAAAAACTGGTGCTAATATCTGTCAGATGAGTACCATGACCAGCTGCTTTCAGAAAAAAAACTGGTGCTAATATCTGTCAGATGAGTACCAGCTGTTTTCAGGAAAAAAAAACTGACTGTCAGATGAGTACATGACCAGCTGTTCAGTAAAAATAATGGGTCATAATATCTGTCTGATCTCTGAGGGGGCTAGACAAGATGGTGCTACCATGTAGCTTGCTTTCAGAAAACCATGCAGTCAGATGAGTAATGCCATGATCAGAAAAAAAGCTGCTTTCTGATATGGTCTACATATCCAGATGAACCAGATGAATACCATGACAACTGCAATTCTCCAGAAAAAAAAAAAAACTGGTACTAATATCTGTCAGATGAGTGCTATGACCAGTGCTTCAGAAAAAAAAATGGTACCTGTCAGATGAGTACATGACCAGCTGCTTCAGAAAAAAAACTGGTGCTAATATCTGTCACCATGACAGCTGCTTTCAGAAAAAAAACTGGTACTAATATCTGTCAGATGAGTACCATGACCAGCTGCTTTCAGAAAAAAACTGGTGCTAATATCTGTCAGATGAGTACCATGACCAGCTGCTTTCAGAAAAAAACTGGTGCTAATATCTGTCAGATGAGTACCATGCTTTCAGAAAAAAACTGGTGCTTTCAGATTTTAAAACTGTAGTGCTGACCAGCTGCTTTCAGAAAAAAAACTGGTACTAATATCTGTCAGATGAGTACCAGATGCTTTCAGAAAAAAAAAACTAATGATACCAGCTGCAGCTTGCTTCATGACCAGCTGTTTCAGAAAAAACTGGTGCTAATACTTCAGATATCTGTCAGATGAGTAGATGAGTACCATGACCAGCTGCTTTCAGACAAAAACTGGAAAAAAAACTGGTGAAAAGTACTACCAGATGGTACTTGACCATCTGTCTAATATCTGTCAGATGAGTGACCATGCTTTCAGAAAAAAACTGGTACTAATATCTGTTCAGATGAGTACCATGACCAGCTGCTTTCAGAATATCTGTCAGAAAACCAAGCTGGTGCTAAACTGGTGGTACTAATATCTGTCAGATGAGTCCATGACCAGTACCATGACCAGCTGCTTTCAGAAAAAAACTGGTGCTAACAGTGCTAATATCTGTCAGATGAGTACTATGACCAGCTGCTTTCAGAAAAACTGTCACTTGTCAGAAAAGTACTAAATGTGTACCACTGCTTTCAGAAAAAAAACTGGTACTAATATCTGTCAGATGAGTACCATGACCAGCTGCTTTCAGAAAAAAAACTATATCTGTCAGATGAGTACCATGACCAGCTGCTTTCAGAAAAAAAACTGGTGCTAATATCTGTCAGATGAGTACCAGCATGCTTTCAGACTAGTCAGATGAGTGACCAGCTGCCAGAAAAAAAAACTGGACTAGCTGTCAGAAAAAAACCAGCTGGTAGAAAAAAAACTGGTGCTGTCAGATGAGTAGTATGACCAGCCAGAAAAAAAACTGCTTTCTGTCAGAGAGACCAGCTGCTTTAGAAAAAAACTTGTCAGATAAGACCAGCTGGTTCAGAAAAAAAATGGTGTATATCTGTCAGATGACCAGCTGCTTTCAGAAAAAAAACTGGTGCTAATATCTGTCAGATGAGTACCATGACCAGCTGCTTTCAGAAAAAAAACTGGTACTAATATCTGTCAGATGAGTACCATGACCAGCTGCTTTCAGAAAAAAAACTGGTGCTAATATCTGTCAGATGAGTACCATGACCAGCTGCTTTCAGAAAAAAAACTGGTGCTAATATCTGTCAGATGAGTACCATGACCAGCTGCTTTCAGAAAAAAGAACTGGTGCTAAATATCTGACCAGAGTAACCAAGCTGCTTTCAGAAAAGATGAGAACTGGTACAAATAAACAGCTACTCTGTCAGATGAGTACTAGATGAGTACCATGACCAGCTGCTTTCAGAAAAAAACTGGTGCTAATATCTGTCAGATGTCAGACGCTCAAATACAACTGTTTAGTGATCCAATGAATGCATATGTCTGAAATATTAATGCATTTTATGTTCGTATTTATTTTTTGTGGAGATGGACAAGTCAAGCATTACTATTGTTCATACTTGTGAAAATTGATTTGAACAAGTCCCTGATGCAAAATATTATACTTTAGCGAATGCACCGTTTATGTGCATTCTTCAGATAATGTAAAATTCCAGTTGGAGGATTTTCATTTTAAAAAATCACTGACGTACCTGTGGGTTTTACAGCTGTAAACACTTCACCAGTAGTCAGACTGGCAGTTGGAGTTTGTCTCTGTGATTACCCAGCATCCTGTTCTCTGGCACATCCTGGGATTTAGCGTCAGTTGTGGGCAGTGAAGTCTGAAAGGAACCAACAGATGGAAGTGTGTGCGAGCCCCTCCTCTCCCCTCAGGAGCCATTCAGTCACGTTCATTGGAGTTCATGGTGTTTTACTGCGGCAGTTTACCGCTGTCCTCTCCCACGCTGCACAGCTGCACGCTCAAAAGATCACTATTACAGCGTTTGTGTGCCACGGTTAGGCGGTCACCCTGCTGCACTGGCCTCATTTACCGTACACAAGGACTCATGGTTGTTAACGTGGGAGCTGCATTGCAGGATTTTACCACAACAAAATCAAGAAAGATTCTGTATTAGTTGTTCTGCTCAATCGGTCGCTCCTCGTTTGATTTTTTGTGTGTTGTACTGCTTATCAGTGCCATAACCTGTCATTTTCAGTCTCTTTTGTCTGGGGTTTTGTGCATGTAGTTGGTATTTTAGTGGATATTCATTACTACAGTGATTATTAAATCCAGAAAACATTGTTAAAGGGTAATAGTACTTTTGACATTGAAATATCAGCGCAAACTCCAAGATTACAAAACATGAACACACATTGGTGCACCTCTAAACTTAATAGATTGCTGAATGAAATTTGGTTTTCTTTGTACTAAGTCATTGTTTCTGTGTGTTTCAGTATCAGCAGCACTCTCATGGACATGGAGAGCATCGCATCCAGCGGTCGTTCAACCCCATCTTTGATGAACGGGCACGGCGGGGTGTCGTCTTCCTCCTCCACTAAGGGCTCATCTTACCCCTGCTGCTGGGATCAGTGCCACATGCTGTTCAACACCAGCCCGGACCTGGCCGAACACATCCGCGGCGTGCACGTGGACGGACAGCGCGGCGGGGTCAGTATTTGTGTGTGCATGCTTGTTTTATGCCAAAGCATTTTACAAAAAGATGTTTGGCATGTTTGAAATGTGCTTTTTGAGACGTGAAATTCTTGCATTGCTAATGTTTGCACGCAGGTTTTCGTGTGTCTTTGGAAAGGCTGTAAGGTGTATAACACACCGTCCACCAGTCAGAGCTGGCTGCAGAGACACATGCTGTCACACAGTGGAGACAAACCATTTAAGGTCAGCACACACACACACACACACATCAATCATTCATGATTTTGTTCATTTAACTGTTATTTAATTCATACTGCAAATTAACCTTTTGCTATACTTTTTATGTTTCACAAAACTCATTTTAAACATTGCTAATGCTGTAATTACTCTGACCGATGTCTGTCTTTGTGAAGTGTGTGGTGGGTGGTTGCAATGCCACCTTCGCCTCCCAGGGGGGGCTAGCGCGCCACGTACCGACCCACTTCAGCTCCCAGAATTCCTCCAAACTCTCAAGCCAAACCAAGGTGAAGGAAGAGTCGCCTTCCAAAGCGGGCATCAACAAACGGAAGAAGCTCAAGCACAAACGGCGGCGGATGATACGTAAGTATCAGTGTGACTTCAATCCTTGTTTAATCCCACTCTTTAACTCCATTCTGTTTCTTCCCAGCAGCACGACCTCACGACTTTTTTGATGCTCAGACCATGGATGCAATCCGTCATCAAGCCATCTGCCTCAATCTAGCCACTCATATTGAGAGCCAAGGCAAAGGCCACAGTGTTGTGTTTCACAGTACGGTGGGTAGTACCAACACTTAATCATGCTACTATATTAGCTACTAGCATGATACTCATACTGTTTCTGTGTAGAATACCTCAATTTAATGATTCGTTATTGATCAAGCCACCAAATATTAATATAATGAGGTCACGTGACAAAATCATAGCATACTATTGTTTACTAACTTTGTATTGCATACTGAATACGGTTTCAAATACTTTTGTTTGTAGTAGAACAGTAAGGAGTATCATAATACTTGTATATTGATTTATTTTCCCAATCAGTGTCTTCACTGTATTCTTGTTTTATAGAGGAAAAATAGTAGGCATCACTAAATGCTTAGTATGCAGTGCACTGTTATTCCAAACGCAGCCCATGTTGTTAGTTTCTGTTCTGAATTAGTTTCTTTTTATATGCTAACCATCTCATCAGCGCATTCACTTTCCATAATCCTTTCTAAGAAACTCTGAGCTGAAGCCAGACTTGCTTGGGCTCTCATGATCCAGTTAGTCTGGGCCGCTGCTCCCCTGTGTCTTTAATTAAACAGTTAATGAGCTGCCGCCAGCACACAGACCCTCGTCGTTACGGCCTCGCCTTCTGCTCCCATAACCCCATGAAAACAGTCCCATTTAGCCAGCAAGCACACAGCCAGTATGTAGCATGGAATAAACCCATAAACAAGATCTTATGCATTTCTTCTCATTGTGTGTAATTGCGCAGGTGATCGCCAAGCGGAAGGAGGATTCTGGGAAAGTGAAGGTGCTGCTTCATTGGACGCCGGAGGACATGTGAGTATATGAAAGCGCACTGCTCACCTCAGAGCCCTGCGCTAAATGTCAGCCATTTATATGAGTCACGGGCCACATGAGGGCGGCCTTACGCACAGATGCTGCAAAACACACACACACACACACGCGTACGTATGACCTGATATACGTGACAGACTGATGGTTCTGCGGCTCCTTAAGTCACATTAACTGCCTCAAAAACGCATACAGACTGATCTATAGCTGGCTGTGTAGATATTATGAATCCCAAAAGAGAAGTTTAGCATTCCTCCCTGAAGCGTGTCTGTGTCCTACTGTGCAGAGAGATACAGATGAGTGCTGTGCAAAAAGTAGGGGTAGTATACTGCGTACTATGCACTGTGCATTTTCTTTTACTAATTTAAATATAATTGATTTTAATAAATGTAATTTATTTGTTTTGTATATATAGTTATACATTATATAATATATATATGTGTGTGTGTGTATTATATAAAATGTGAAAGTATGCAACACAATGACTGCGTCTTAAGTATGTACTTTGAACATTAAATTCTATATGGTATGAGTGTTATTGTGCTGTGACCTATCAGCTGTAGTTTCCATCGCTTCACTGCCATTCATAAATCTATTTTGGCCTCATGGGATAATAAAATGCCCATCATATGCACATTTCTGAATTTCTGTGAAAAAATCTGGGTACTTTTTGCCTACTTTTTTATTAATACTATGAATTTGGACATACCACTATATTTCACATGTTTTCCGTCTACTGTGTAGTAAGGAAGTATGCATATTTGGACAATATTACACTACATTTATTAAATGACCTTTATATAATTGGTGTCGAGTTCTCATGCCATTATTAACTGATTGTTATGCATCGAGTCGTTTGTATAAAAACATTGCTGTTCTGATCCAATAATGGGCCACAGTGGGAATTGTGGTTGATGCTTCGGTTTCATTCATCACACTTGAAATAGGAGGTCAATTTTAGCACATCACATTGTGGGATACAGTATCTGACCCAGTGTGCTCTTTATACAAGACATTTTGGCAAGCCAAGTGTTGGTCATTGGGGTATTTGAATGCTTACAGATACTTAGAAATAGTAGATAATGTGCCAACATGTAATTTCTTCCCATTTTCATACACGTTATTTTGGTCTCAATCGCATTTCTCTTCTTCTTTTCTCACTAAATCCATTTTTTCATTCGCTTCTGTTGTCTTCAGTCTTTTTTCCCCTATTCATTGAAACTTTTTTTTTTCTTCTGTCTCTGTTCAGAAGTGCATCAGATCCACCTGAGCACTCAATTCCCAGTTCTACGTGGTAAATGTCCACATTAATGTCAGATTTAATGGATTGAAGAATGCTAGCCTGCGTGAAACACCACCCACCTGGAAACAAACTCTCTTTCCATTGAAGTGTGTCCAAGATAAATACTTTTTAAAGGGTATCCACTCGCTCTCAACATTTCCATGGCTTAGACAAGAGGCCTTTGAGCACCCGTTACCGTCCTCTGGTTTCCACTCTAAAGTTTAACATTTTTAGTGTAAATGCAGTGAATTATGAGCTGCTTACTTTAATCTTGATGTGCAATATAAACTGGTTTTAAATCCTAAACGACTTATATGGTTAATGAGCCCTGCTGCTAATATCATTGAATGTACTGCAGCTAAAATGGTCCGTGTTGTGATAATTGATGCACTTGCATACCTGTACGCTCGTGCACACCGTCGCACGGGACCGTGTGCATGTGCACGCTGCTATTCTGAATCGGGCATCAATCTGAGCCGGAGGAATGTTTGTCAGTTCAGCGATAACGCTGAAGAAGTTGCCGTCTTAAGAGACATTTAAAATGGATTTCTGGGTCACCACAACAAGCCCGAGCCAAACAAGGCTCCTCTGTGGAGGGGGAAAAAGGAAAACATTTTTAATAATCTCTTTGTGGAATGCATGTTGGAGGACCGGGTGGAATGAAGGGCTGTGTGTCTGTGTTATCCGGCAAATGCTAATATTTATACGTAGTGTATATTTTAAAGCTATGATTGGAACTGGGAACGTGCATACTGCTTACATACTGTATGCACACTAGTATATTTTTCTGTAAGTACTGTACTTGATCAAAAGGTTGCTGGTGTACTTGATTGAACAAAACTGTAGGTAATGTGATAGAGTAGTAAGTCAAGATAGTGTTAATATGATGGTTAATATGCCTCATGATTGAATTACATTGGAAATTGACAGTGTAGCATGTTGCATTCTGGGACAACCTATGTGATGTGTCCTGGTTGTATACTGCACGTTTTGACATATGTAGTATGTTGAGTGCATTGCATTATACATCCTATGCAGTATATTCTGATTGTTTAGGATTCAATATCCCACAATATATTGCTCAATATACTACAAAATCTGGGCACCAGATATCGATTCTCATATCACAGGGAGGACAAAAAATCGATATTTTGTCCCACCCCTAGTATGTAGAGCGCTGGTTGAATACGGCACATTTTCACACATGTTGTATGAATTGCTAGATCCCACAATGCGTGTGTACACTAGTTGTGTACTGGACATTTTGTAAAATGTAAATAAATGTGTCTTTGTCTTTCTGATGTGCACAGACTTCCAGACGCCTGGGTGAACGAGAGCGACCGTCCCCAGCTGAAGACTAAAGTGGTCCACCTCTCCCAGATTCCCCAGGACACTGCGGTTCTGTTGAACCCCAACATCTACAGGTGATCTACATTAGCAGCTCACTCAGACTTTACCCATAACGTAAAGAGGGAAGGAGACTTAACGCTGACTTCCATGCGGGGAGCAACTGAAGATGCTTTATGCATTTCTCCAGCAGGTGGCGCTGGCGTCACTGCATCCAGAACCCAAACATACACTCCCAAACTCACTTGGGTGGGAGATCAATAACCTTCGATCTAAGACGACGTTAATTAATCAAAGCTGACGATACAATCGGCCCGGGTCACAGATACTCTAAACTCACCTTTGACCTTCTCCCACAGATGTACACGATGATTCCAGAATTGTTTCCCTTGTTAGTGCTGCTATTAATCGAACGTAATACATCATTTCGTAGTTTGTTGGCCTGCAGTAGGAGTTTGTTTACCCAGACTCCCGCACTGGTGTGGAATGTGATGCATGTGGTCAAGGCGAAGGCTTTGTGGGTAGAAGCACATGTATTCATGCATGTTAATGACAGCATGGATGTCTTCTGCTCCCCATGCGGCGCTAAATAACAGGACAGATGCCCGTCATCTTCAGGGCTCTGGCGTGCTCTGATGAGCATCTTTATGCATGATTTTGCCGTACAGAAATGCGATTGGAAATGACGTGTGTGTGCGTCGCACTAAAGCAGGTTCTGCTTGTTTTCAGGATGTTTTTCTAGAAGACTGGGTGGGGAGGGCGGCTTCTGTCAGCGCCTGCTGACGTACCCAGACCGAAGTGGACGCGCAGATCTTTCGAGACGGGACTTCTTTTCCCTCTGCTTTTTCCCCCCCTCCACTTTCTCCTTTTTTTCTTTTTCGTGCTCCAAGTCTGCCAAAGCATGCAGTGAATTTTTAATGTGTTTTTATCCCTTGAAGAGGAAAAAAAGGCACAAAATTGTGAACTCTGTCGGTGCTGGACTTTTAACTGTCTGGGAGGATGTGTTGTACACCACGGTTTTGATTTTCCTTCCCTGCATCCTCGGCTCTGCTGATTATCTTATGCTTTTTTTCATCGAGAAAGTGCCCATGTAAATACCCCAGGAGAATTGTAATATATTTTTGTACTGTGGAAATGTTACTGTACTGTAGATAGATGTAATAAGCCACAAGCTAACAGAAAACATAATTGTACAGAATGTGATAGTTCATAGTTTTGGGTGATGTGAATGCTTCCATGGATATTTTTTGCGTGGTTTTCCTTGTTTTTTTCTGATCACGCACAGACTCTTATAACTGCTGCTCCACCTACTGATGATGATGATGATGGGATGTTATCGTCCTCCGTCTGCACATTTGTGCGTTCTGCTCAAGCCAAGGAGTGTGTAGACATCTCAATGTAATGGTGCTAAAGCTAACACTAGCGTTTAGGCTAATGCACATAGGAGAACTATAGGATCAATAATGATGGTGCTTTCTTAGATCATGTACTTATTAATAATCCCTTGTTCTTCGTACTTATAGATCATGCTTCTGTCTTTGTAGTAAAGTTCAAACGATATAAAAATGTTTTTTTGGTTGCTAGTTTGTTTGAGTCTTCAGGTTAGCAGCTAACGCTGATTCTAGCCCATATAAACCCTGTGTTTCTCACACAGGACTGTTGTTTATTAGCAGTGAGGAGGCCAGGGGCATCTGGGAGTTGTTTTATTGGGGCAGATTTGCAAGCGCTGTCTGCCAGGACCTTTAGCTCAGCGTCAGAGCCGCACACATGCCCTCCCAATAGGACTTGCTGGTTTAGTCGACACCTGACCGTGTGTTTTTGACTTTCTCTCGTTCTCACCTATTGTCGTACTCGGTTTGGGTTTTCAGTCGTAGCTCACATCTTCATTCAGGGTTTCTGCAGGTCTTAAAAGTTGTCCTTCCACAAATTAAATGTATTATTTAAGGTCTTAGATATTTTTATTTTCCAATATGAATATCTAAACATCCTTGAGTCACGAAAAATTGACCTGAGATGCAAAATGATATTACAAGTGAACAACAATAAATATCTGCCAAAAAAATCCACTTTCAGTTAAGTAAATTATGGCAGATATTAGTTTTTGTTCTTATCATAATTATACAATTAATTAAAAAGTAATGTAGGTCCTCTGAAAGTTGTATTTTCAAATCTTGAAATATTGCTAAAGCAACTTATTGTGACATTCGGATCAAAGAGGAGACGTCCCATTTTGGTGTGAACATCAAATTAAATATACATATTTATTATACATATAAAGCATATGACATGCACATAAAGTGTCTACTTTAATGCTTTAATTTTTTGGTGAAAATAAAATGACAAAATAAAGGGGAAAATAATGTTCCGCCATACAGATTTATATATTTATTCAGCCTAACAGATATATTTATATTTTATTTATAAATGATACCACACACTTATTCTGACCTGTGCTTATTAAAATATGTAAAAGTCATACTAAATGTAATTGTTTTAAATGATTAAATACTGACAGATGGGAAAAGCCGAGGTTTGAAGGATTGTGGCAAAAGACTTCAAATTTCAATTAATTAGTTTTGGGGGGCTGAAATATTATAATGTCATCTAATGATTATTTTTATAAATATGCCTGACGAGATTTCTTGATATAAACTATCGTTACACTAAATAACATTGAAGTGGGTGTCTTCAGTAAATCATGTCAAAAATGTATGATAGTTATTATTTTTCTTCTCAGAAAAAAAATTTAAACGGGACACATTCTAACGTATGAAAAAATTAAACTTTTGATGCTTGAAATTCATCTTTGACCCATGTTCATTTAGAAAACATACTGTTCTCTCTTCGTCTTAATATCTTAGTCTTAGATTTACCTTCATAAGACCTGCAGAAATATTGTTATTAGTGGCGTTTATTATAAGAGCCACGGTGTTTTGTTCAGCGTTGGATTCAAGCTGCATTTTTTGGTGTTCATGTAACGGTGTCGTTGTAGTCAGTTCTCCTTCAATATAATCAAACGTGTAGTTTGTATTTGGGTCTGTGTTTTATAACGTCCCCTGAGTAACAAGCGTGTCTTAATTGCGAGTAATACACAACAGCTGCGGTCTGTCAGACATGTACAATGGGACTGTTTGTCCTAAAGAAACTATATAACCAGAGCTGCACATGACTCCTGGGCTTTAGCTTATTTATTCATTCTTCAGGAGGAAATACAGCATGTCCTAAATGTGCTAAACCACCAGGAGAATAAAGGTGAGCAAATCGTGCTAATGTCTGCAAGTCAATTTCACAAATAAAGATGCTAGGGTTTTGCTGTATTCGGCTGTTTGGTCTTTTTTTGGGGGGGGGGTCATTAAACTATTGCAGGAAGTAAAAAAAATGTTTGCTGTTAATAATGACAATTAATTTTTATCAAAATTAACCAAAAACAGCAAGTTTCAGTAAATTACTTCATGCAATAATTAATATAAAGCGGTGTAGGTCATCTTCTCTTGCAGAATGCTTTTTTTTTCTATTTAAAGATATAAAAAAAATTAAGCTGCTATTTTGATGTCACAGTTTGGTAAAAGGTTGGGGGGAAAAGTTTTAATTTGAAATACTATAGTTTGTATTAATATTTTGAATTAGTATTTTTTTCTCCTGCATATTTCAGAATATTGCACAATAAATCTATACTGGATCAACATATTTACCCTGTTAACAAACACAGCAGGACTTTATTGATTATTTTTTCCCCTCTCTCTGTTTTCTTTCATTTCTGCACGATGTACATTTTTAACAACAGCTCCGATCCATAGCCTGCATTCATTCCTCTGTCTGTAAATAGGTAAGGTGCTCACCGATGTTTTTAAGTGTAGTGTGCACACATCACAATCTAGTTATCTGCACTAAGAAGAATGTGTAGGAACTCCGATCTCCTGAAGGCATGTTTTAACCGCTGTATGTGATGCTGGATATAAAACGTGCTTCTAAACAGAACTTTTGGGCTTATTTGTAGCAATATCGGTAGTTTGTTTGGATTGGACTATTATAACACTTATTGTGTTTGTAAGATTCAAAGAATACTTGCATTACAGTACATGACTTTACTGGTGAAGGAAATCATATGCGTTTGTGCTGTTCTGTCAGATTGCACATATATATATGCACATATAGAAGTTTTGATTATGGTATGGCTACATTCAGCTCCTGACTGCTTTGCTTTCACGCTGTTATGCCATTAGTGCTAATGCTTTCTCTCCAGGGCCTTTGAAGAGAAGGTAAGCAAGTGACCTAAATCTGTTTGTAGCACAAGCGAGAGCATATTTCACTCCAGCTCTGGTCCATTTACATCCATTCCCTCACACGCTTTCTCCCCTGACGAACCTCCCGTGTGACGTGCTCGTGTGGGTCTTATGGAAGCCTTTGGGAGGGATGAAAAGAGAAATATCATATCTAATGACTAATGGAGACGAGTGCACTTCTCTCGTAGTAACAGGCTCTCTCACTCTCAGATTCCGGCTCTGTTTCAAAACTTCGTGAGCTGCCTTCTCTAGTTTATGTCCTACATTGAAGCTACCTTCTGAGGCAACATCCAAACTGAAATGAACCTAAAGAGGGCCTGATTTGGGACACTAGATAAGCAGCAACTGCATGTGCCACAGAAATAGAGCTCTTTATATGCTATTTATAGACTTATAATAGTTGTTTTATGATTTTCATAAACTGCTGTTTTATTTTTAAGTTAATTTTGTTCTTTTGTGAGCTGTTTTTATTAGTTTCTTTAAATATATTTGTATTTATTGTTTAAGTAATTTTATTACCTCAACTTATTTTAGGTTATTTGTATATTAGTTGTATTGTAGCTTAATTTCAGTGTGCATAAATTATATATTTTCTATTAATAATATCACTGTTCATTTATCTTATTTCATTTTAGGTCTTCCACTTTTTTTTCAAATTTCTGTAACTTTAATTTCTACAAGTTCTTTGTCTAATATTTGTTAATTATTTATGTTTTTAGTTAATAACACTGCTCCTTTTAAGTCGATATTAAACTTTATTTTTCAGTTTCAATCAATTTTAGTACTTTAGTACTAAAAGACAAAAAGGTCCTGCACATTATCTATGCAAAATATATCAATTATTTATTAACAACGTTTCGGTCGGTACTTAAGTACTAAACATTTTTGAGTTAGTTGCCAAGGCAACATTTTTAAATTAAAGTTTACATCTAATGTTTGTGTTTTTTAGGGTTAATTTTTTTACTTTTTTAAATATTATTGATTTATATTTTACATTTATTCATATATTTATTTATACATAAAATGTATTCATTTTAGTTTAAGTAATTTTAGTTTTATTTTATATATAATTACGTTTAAGTTTATATTTAGCATTTATTTCAGTTTTAATTTTAGTACTTACAGTGTTTTTGCAGTTCGCTGCTGAAGCAACATTTCAATAACTAAGTTTTAGTCTAATATGTTTGATTTATTTTGTGTTTTAGTTAATAATAACACTGATCTTTACGTGGAGTGCATTGGAGATCTGGACTGCGTTTACACTGCATGTCTTAATGCACAGCTCCGATCGTTTGACCCGTCTGTCTACATTCACTTTAGACACGACTGGTGTCCGATATCTGTGTTTACATTAATTCCTGCCCAAAAGGATTGTGTGCAGTGATCACTTATGCACATGGTAGACCCTCGGGTTTTAAATGGCCGTGCTATTAGAATTATTTAATTCACGTCGAATGGCTATTATTATTTGCCAGCATTGATCGTGGCTGTCATGGATGTTTTACAGCACAAAATCTGACTGAACAGATAAAGTAAAACAATGGTCATTTTAATTTGTAGACTATTTTAGGTAGAATTCTTTAGTGAAATAAAGATGATATTTATTGAAATGAATTAACGAGAGAGAGAGAACGAACGCATGCATGCATGCACCCATGTGTGAGGGACCGAGTGATTGTGAAGCATTGCGAGCAAGTGTCGTTTAATTACAAAAACTGCTAAGTTATCACCTCATTGCTGAGAAATATAATGACCGCATGCATACAGCACGCCGGCATTAAAACACCATTAAAAACCTTTGAGCAAACATGTCGCCCTCGCATTGGGAGTTCTGTGGGGAATCGGATATGTGTTTAGACGTAGGTCGGATGTCCAGATATCGGATTTAAAACCACATTTGGAAGTGGCTCAGATCAGATACGAGAAAATTGGATCTCGTGCGGGTTTTTGTGTTAACACGCGTGCATTAAATTCTGATCTGTGTCAGATGTGGGCAGTGTAAATGCAGCCTTTTCCATTAGCATATTACAAAGCTAATGACGTCACTCTTAGCATAAAAATACATTAAGGACAAAAATATATTTTTTTTTAATTTGATACTTTTCAGTAGTGCATCTACGATTCCTTGAAATGCTGTCTCGGTAGCCGACTCAATGGGTTTTGGATCAGAGCGGCTGTCTCTTGGTCTCGAAGCATTACTCAAATCCGAGTTCCCTCAGCATCAGCCATGCTTTACAGTGATCTGAGCTTTCTGTCTCCGTCTCCTTTTGTTATTGTTGGTTTCCCCACCACATCGTCATCATTGGAGAGCCAGTTTAAAGGCTTTTTGTGTAATTAAATGAACCCAGTAGAGGTTATTGGATTCCTGAGTCATCCGGAATCAGGATGTAACTTTATTTTTATTCCTTTCCTGCTCTGACAGATTAATACATCAAGTTCAAGAGTGCCTCGATTTTCAACAACGTCACGTACAGCCAGACTTGAGGAGTAACAGAATACTTTGGACCTGTGTCACATAATCATTCAGGATAGGAAAAGGCATGGATGTTCTGTTAGTCACATAAATATGCAATCATCTTTCCTAGGTTTCCATTTTTATAATGATTAAAGAAGAAATACAGCAGTACGATCCTGACAGACAAGTACTACATTGATTGCTACGCTACGACTGAATGAATCCATCTGACCCATTTCTATTTTGTTACAGTAAATTGTCTTTTAGCGTTCTGAATTTTGGAAAAAATAAAGCTTTTCTTACATAGCGGAAGAGAAGCCCAATGTGCTAAAACTAATTGCAGTTGTGTTAAACAATGGTTTACATTTTATAAAAGCAATTGCATTATTTACTCTGTTAAAACTGGCACTGTGAAACAATTAAAATCATAATTTGTACACTCATTATAGGGTTTTATGTAATATATGTAATATAAATATTTCAACGTCTCCATTCACTCCTTTTCCAAGTGTCTCACTGTACCACAGATTTTTTATTTTTTGAAAAAAAATGATAATTGATGTATCATATTGATCATTATCTGGCGAATTGTTTTGTTTTTTTTTTCACAATTTTAAAAGTGAATATTTGAACTGGTGGTGGCGCTATAGTTTGTTCTAGATGCCTCAAATCTGGTCAGAATACTGTTCAGGACCACCACTATAAGTGTGTCAAATTTCATAATTTTCCTACTTGCGGTTCATAGAGTTGCCATTGACTCCCGTAAGAAGGAAAAAACCAACAGAGACAATAGGGCCTACAGCGTTTTAGGTGGTGATTTTTGTATTTTAACATTGGCAGTGGTAATTATGTAAACTATGGGATGTGATCACCATCTGTATAGTAATTTCTGTTGAGCAAAGTATTCAAAAGTTGAATACTTGAACTGGTGGAGCCGCTATAGAGTTAAATCTAGAGACCCGAAAGATTACTATTCAGACATATCACTAGATGTGTACCTAATTTCATAATTTTCCTACTTGCGGTTCATAGAGTTGCCATTGACTCCCGTAAGAAGGAAAAAACCAACAGATACAATAGGCCCTATAGCGTTCATGGTGGTAGTTTATAGAGTTGATTCTAGAGACCTCAAATTTTGGATACAAATTACTATTCAGGACCTCTTGTGGTTCACAGAGTTGCCTTTGATTCCCATTAAAGAAGAAAGAAAACCAATAGATACAATAGCTGGCACTGTACGAATGGCAACGGCATCTTCAGTGCTTGACTCCTAATACATTTTTGTGTTAGTCAGCATTACGCACAAATCTTGTCTCTGAATCTTATCTCATATCACTTGTCTTATCACTTGTCTTGTGTTTACAGTTTCGCTTCTATTGCAAGTATCTCACTGTAACCCAGATTTTTCATAGGGAGAAACAAATTGTTGCATTTTTCTAAAGGATTGAAAAGATAAAACCATTTGAAAAGTTCATTTTGGAACCGGCAGTGGTGCAATAGAGTTGGTTCTAGAGATCCCAAAGTTGGTCAGATTACTATTCAGACATATAGTGAACCAAAATTCATAATTCTGCTACCTGTGGTTCATAGGATTGCCATTGACTCCCATAAAGAAAAAGCCACAGATATAACCTTTGATGATTGGCTCCTAATTCATTTCTGCACATTATAAGTCGATTCATCGTACCTAGTTGATATCACTTGTCTCATGTCTTGAATTGAGGCCGTTTGTTCATTCAAAAGTAGTTGTAAGTAATTGGATGCTACTTTCAAATTGTGATACTTGGATTAGGTATAACTCATTTCTTGTTAATAAACTAATTTCTACTGGAATACATTTTTAAAGTAACAGTCCCATTTCTGCGTCCAGCAGGACTCCGTTAGACCGGTTGACCATCTATTTTTAGCGTCTATGTTGGTGTCTTTGCCAGACGTACGGCACCAAGACTGTTTGTTTTGTTGTGTGACCGTGTAAAAGCAGCCTGGGATCGGCTCGTGTTTTCCCTCCCTCTGTCCCTGAAAGTGTCACCGCTGCGATTTATGAACCTCTCTCCACAAGTCAGATGGAGATACAGCCCTGCATCTTATCAACTTGATTGAATCTGATTATTCAACGCCGCAGCCAATTGTTGTTTTGGATGCATTTCTAATCTTTGTGCGTGAGTTATTTGGCTTCCCGTCTGAAGCCAAGAACGTCGTGTAAAACGCTGAGTGATTTACGAAACTCATGCAGGGCCTGTTTTGCTCCGTCTCTCCTGCAAACAAACACAAGCTTCGTCCATCGGCCCTCAGATAAGGAAGTGATTCTCTCGTGCTTGGCGTCTTTGGCTTATGGAGAAGAATGTTCCATTGGGAAAGTGTGGATGTTGATAACAGCTGTTAGAACTGATACACGAGGAGTGATCGTCGAGTGACAGTAAAGCAGGGCATTTGCGTCATTGCAGTTGTAGGTTGCTGAAACACCCCATGGCCGCCTCATTTCTGGACCGGGTAAATTATAGCCGTCTTCCCCTAATTAGAACAAGAGAGGCTGACTCTCAGGAGGACCGCAGCGGCCGTGATGACATCACACTTTTCCCACAAACCCCGGAGGCAGCTCTGCGCTCAGACCGTTGAGCTGTAAAGATTGAGTTGTAGATTCACAGTCGCTGTTTATTTGGAGCACATGGCAAGCCACCAAAGATTGGGGAGATTTATGGCTGTTTTGTAATTAGTACGCCAAGTTCTTCCAGTCAGGGCCAATCAAGTGAAAGAAAAGCCATTGCTAACTAAACCAATAACATGCATTTGGAGGAAAGATATATGGCTTATGCATAGGAGGAAACTTATCACGTATGAACTGTTTTGTTGACCGTTTTTTTTGGGGGGGGGGGTTAATTGGAGATATGGTTGTTTAATATCTATGAGGTCTTTGAATATCTGTGCTGTTCAAGCCAGTACAACAATTTATTATATTTATCTATTATTTTATGAATATTTATTATTATTATCAATGTTTGAAATTAATATAAATGTTTGAAATTAATAAGAATGATAAATTAATGTATGTTTTCATACACTGAAATATGCAGTGGGATCCAAAATAGACCAGCAGTATTTTTTTTATGCATTTTTCTTATTATATTATATTTTTATATTATGTTATGTCTTTAATATTTCTTTCCACTTGTCTTTAAGTCATGTTTTTCATTTTAATATTTTCAATATACATAATGTTTTTTTCATTTATTAATGCAATATTATAATTAATTTACTATTATTATTATTTACCTGTTTTAAAAGAGAAATCTTTGTGCTAATAATAGATTTGTTTTTATATGCAAACTAGTCATGCTTTAAGTCTTTGTGCTGCGTTCTATTCTAGTCGAGAAGCTGGAGTTTCTGGAAAAGTGCTGTAGAATAATAAAGAAATGCAAAAGAAGGTCATTTTGCTGTGAGCTGAGGCAATATTTCATTAGTACAAGCATTGTTAAAGCAGATTAACTCTTTTAGAGCGATGATATATCTGTAGTTAACATGGAAATGTAATTAGTCATTCCTTTAAA
The DNA here is from genome assembly GCA_027422405.1 of Ptychobarbus kaznakovi. Classification (NCBI taxonomy): domain Eukaryota; kingdom Metazoa; phylum Chordata; class Actinopteri; order Cypriniformes; family Cyprinidae; genus Ptychobarbus; species Ptychobarbus kaznakovi. The sequence continues at coordinate 44,085,694 of CM049795.1, forward strand.
TGCAAACTTCTTCTTTTTTAAGGATTGAATTCTGGCTCCAAAGCAGTTTTAATCAAGCAACATTTGTCATGCCTTACGATTACGGTTAGAAAACGACCTTTTTAAGATCTGTAACGAATGATGCAGGAACGATGCAGCTGTGTGGCAGTAGTTCTGTCAATTAATGTTTTCAATTTCTGCTTTTCTCTCTGACATCATCAGTTCAAGAGCCTCCAGCATGAAGCTCATTAGACAAAACTGAATTCCTGCTCATACACCCATGAGAAATAGACTTCATTAATGTAATTATATTAGCATCTTATTCATAGAAATTGTTTTCATACACTGCAATAAACAGTGGGGTCCAAATCAGACCTAAATTATATTTTTAATATCATTTTTCTCATATATTATATTATATGATTTGCACTTTATTACTGACCTTGTAAATAGTGCAGAATCTAAAATATTTCTTAGTAATTGAGTAATTTTTTTAAATGTTCAAAATTATACATTTATTCATTCAGTAATGTAATTATAATTTCATTAATATACATTTTCATGCAAGTTGACACCAAAATAGACCAGCAATAATTTTTTTTTTTATATTATATTATGCACATTGCTTCAATGGGAAATTAAAATTTACTCATTTGATTACTGACCTATAAATATTTCTTAGTAATTCATTTATTGTTATTTTAAATGTTCATAGACTTGGTTATTGTGGCCGCAGACCTTTGGGCCCCGTCATATATTAATTATAAAACTGATGCTTGTTTTGGACTGTCAGCTTTCAAAGGTCAAAAGCTTTTATCTTTTGCAGGATTCTCATGTATTCAGGCAAGACTGAAGCTGAGAGCAGGGAAATGCATGCTTGCAATAATAAGTAGCTTTAGTCTGCATCTTTCTGAGCTTGTATTTTCTTGTTCTAGTAGAGATACGGCTCATGCAGTTTGTTCTTGTTGGTCCGACACCAGGGTTTTGACTGACACTTCGATCTAACTATTTTTCTTGCGGTGCTCTAATTGCTGCTTCAACATCAGTCTGCTACACAAACCGCATCCAGCAGAGAGCGAGTGTTTTGCACGTCTGAAATCAGGTCAGAGGAAAGCCTCAGAAGATTCAGGCTTCGGTAGGCAACGGAGATGCAATCGGATATCTGGGCTCTGTGTGGTCTGACGTCTTTGCTTTTCTCTCCGTCTTTCACCTTCTCGAGCTCATTTTTTGTTGAGTTAAAGCCCATTGTGTAATACTTGGCACTTGGAGGTGACTACAGATCGATAGATTACCAGAGCTGGCTGTGAATTGGCTCTTCTCACGTCATGCGTCTAAATGTTTCTCACATGGTCCCTCGGCGAGAGCAGAGTTTTCTCATGCATTAGAGAGCGAACTGACTGCGCTGAGCCCCAAACCTCTGTGAAACTGAGCCTCGCTAATAATTAGACCCGCAATCACATCGATGGCTTGTGGGAAGAGTTCGGCGCTTGCCAGAGCGACAGAAATGTGGACGACTGTTGTGATTGGCGTGCTTTAAGATGGACAATTTTGTCTGTACTGTCAGAATCACTAAAACACCCTAGTGATCTTATAAATGGGTCGTTCTGTAAAATCGGTGATATTTTAATTACTGTAATATTTTGAATTTTCTATAAGACCCTGTTTAAGTATTAATTGCATTGCGGCATTTCAAACTAAATGAATGCATGTTAATATATGTTGAGGAATAATTATGTCAGGGTTGACATTTCTTTTATGGTTTGACATTAACTTTAATTTAATATTACCACACTACTGTCCAAGATCATCCAACTTCAAGGTGCTTTATATATATATATATATATATATATAATAGTAGAATATTGTGTATTGTTTTGTGTGTTTGTGTATCCTGTCAACTTCATGAAAAAAGGAAATTATTTACAGTAAAATGTATTGTTGTTATTGTAAATGTTAACATTAAATATAATACATATTTGTGAACCTCATGACAAATTAATTTATTTTCTAAAAATGCGTCTAAAAAAAAAAAAATGTATCTAAAGATGAATAATGATGATGATAGTAATATTTATACAATTATTTAATTATATAAATAAATACCAGTCAGTCTCATGGCAGTTGTAGTTAATGTAAAATAACCTTTTTATTGTCAATATTTTATATATATATATATAAATATATATTAAATAATATGTATTAAAAAAGCTAGACCTGGTGGTATATGGTTTTATTTCATATAAAAACTCATAATATTAGTAGTATTCATAATATTTTAAATGATTAATAATTATTATATAAACACATTTTCAATGTTAAATATATTTATTTAATATATAAGGATTTTTTCACATATGTATATGAGTGAAAAATAGCACCCCAAAAATACCAGAAACATCATGTTAGCCAACAATGCCTCAACTGCCCTTCGCTCCTGCTAGAACAGCTGACTCAATCACGCTTTCCAGAAAGTATTTTCATCCCAAAATACATGAAGAAGGTGTATTTACTACTACAGACTAATTATATCTCCTTTTGTCACAAAAAGACCCCAACACATTTGTCATTGGCATTGTCTCGAACACACCCTGCCATGTAACAGATTGCCATATTGCATATATCTATCTTGGCGTTTGGGGTCGAGGGTAGGGGTTTGCTGTACGCTAGCAGCTACTCATCCACAGCAAATGTGCTAATGTCCTGATAAACACTCACGCTCCGAACGCAGTGTTAACTAGATTAATTCACGCCGCAGTGCCGCAGTGACTCATCCAGATTTCTGCTGCTGTTGTCTTACCCGAGTAAGCAAGTTTTGTTAGCCCACAAAACATGCCTGCTACTCAACAAAAGCCAATGAATTGCTTGGCAAATCGGTTTTCTTTTCATTTCCACCTGGGCCTGGTTATACAAAACAGCACACGTGTTAATAAGTGTAGCATGTAGGTGTTTGTCTTTGATTCTCATTTCTTGAGTTTGCCGTTTTGTTGGGTTTTCATCTTAAGCATTTTATGCTGCATTCTTGTCGTTTTGGAGCGATTGTGTTCTTGAGATGAGCACTCATTAACGTCACCACATATTTGAATGTGTTAATTGAAGAATCATGGTGGAAGCTAATCAGTATTGGTCATGAACTCGAAATTGCCCAATTTTGGCATTTTGTTCGGACCAAAATCACTTTAATGTGCATTAGATTGTAAACGAGCTCCGGGAAGACTTATCAACAGGCCCTTAATAGTGAGCACACAGCATAGCATACTATTAGTCGTCATACTTGTGGTCTGGTCTTGATTTTGGGCACGTTGTTTTAGAGTCAGAGTGGAAGTGAGGTGCGAGAGAGAGGTGGGCTCCATGTGGAAGTCATTTCCTCGTTCCTGCGGACGCTTTCGAGAGCTCGGGCTCTGGAGCGTCAACCCCCGTCAGAACTGAAATTTAGAATCTGGTTACTCTTACTCGGGTTGTTGCTTTTGGGGATAGTGGTGTGGGATTCATTCTAGTGACGTGAATCATTTGCATCGGTTCACCATGAAGACGAACTCTGATTTGGCTGGCTCTTCTTGTTGCTCTTGTTTGGCTCGTTGTATTTGAGGGCAGTTTTTGATTCATTCCAGTGACTTGAATCTTTTGAATCTGTCACCAAAAAGATGAATTCACTGATTTGTCACTGGCCCTTTCTACAGGTTACTCTTATTCATGTTGCGTTTGAGAACAGGTTTTGATTGTTCAGTCACTTGACTCCTTTAAATGTGTTCACTACAGAGATTGATTCACTGATTTGTCAGTAGCCCTTTCTACAGGTTACTGTTATTCATTTCAATTTTTATAACCGTTTATAATTCAATCCAGTGACTTGAATCTCGTGAATCTGTTCGCCAAACAAAATAAATTCAGTTTCATTCACTGATTTACCTTTTCTGCAGGTTACTCTCATTCAGTTCCTTTTTTGATTCAGTACAGTAAATTGAATACTGCTGAATCTGTTTACCAAAAAGATTCATTCAGATTCATCTGCTGATTTGTCCGTGTCCCTTTCTACAGGTTACTTTTATTTAATTCCTCACGTTTGAGAGCAGTTTTTGATTCAATCCAGAGACTTGAATCCTGTGAATGTGTTTACCAAAACGATTCATTCAGATGTACGAATCAATGAACCAAAACGATTCATTCAGATGTACGAATCAATGAACCAAAACGATTCATTCAGATGTACGAATCAATGAACCAAAACGATTCATTCAGATGTACTGGATCATTCATTCAATTGGTTCTTAAGAGTCTTTTTATACATCACCAAAATGTGCATGTCTGCAGATCTGGAGTGTTTAAACATCATACTGTAGGAGTTTACCCTACAAATGACATAGATCTGTCAGTCTTTGCCCCTCCATCTTGTCAACTGCTCAGCTTGACTTCATCATGCTGTAAAAGACACAATAATAGTCTAAATGAATTCATTATGAGTCTCAATAGCATCCTCATGTCGCATTAATTGTCTGTGGTCATCAGTCAATTTTACACATTCGTAATTCTTCCGCCCTCTTTCTCTGCTTGCTGTGACCGGTAGTGACACATGACAGTCTCGCATTCAGATCCTCCTTCACGAATCCAGTCCCAGTTCATGCAGTTCGTTCATCTCGTTTAGACCTCGTGAACAAAATATGAGTCGGTGAGCAAGAATGATGTGTTCGCTAGCATAACCTCTTGTTTCATTCTTACCCTTTGCCTTTTATTAGTGTCTGTGACGTCCTCCGATCTGCAGGCGGTCGGCTGGCGTGTGGAAGTGATCAGTGTAAACAACGCCGGTGTAAAGAAGACTTTGGCAGCGGTGGACATTCGCACACAGTCCATTAATCATCAGATAACCCCTGCAAGCTGTCCAACCATGACTTTCACATCCAAAGATTCTTGTTCCTTTGGCTTTTCTTCATTTCGCCCCTATCCAAAACATCTAAAATTGCTTCACAGCTGCTCTTGGGATGGGAAGAAGAAACATTTTCAGACACCGTGTTTACATTGCTCTTCTCGTAAAGTGCCAGCGGGACAGACAGACGTGTAATGGAGCGTTCCACCGAGTATAAACGCTGGACGTCCAGCCGGACAACAAGTCAAATAACCGAGTGTGAGAGAATCTTGGTCTCGTTCCTCTTCTTGTCAGTTTGTTTTCCATGTCTCTACGAAATGTTTTCAGGCCCTTCACAATTATGCTAACACAATCCAAACTCTCCTGGACTACTGTCAGATATGAGACACTTAGTCCGGCATACATTTTTGTTTTAGTAAGGACAAATGCTAATGTAGCGCAAACCCGAAAGTGTTGATAAAGCATCTCACTTTTATCGCTGTTTGACAGTCTGTCAGGCTTTGGTGTTAAGCTATAAATATCGAACCCTCTGTGTTTCTTCTCCTTGATGACCTTCTTGTTTTGTAGGAGCTGACTGTTTTGGGATTTGAGACAGTAAGCAATGGTGCCGGGTTCATGTTTGGAGAACATCTCTGGTTAAATACGACCCCAGCTTTGTTTTTCTATAAAAGGATTCATGTTTTTGTCTAATTTAAGATGACACGGCTTGTATTTGAGCGCGAGCTAGAAGTCAGCTCGGGTCAAGTTATCACATTAATTTGCTACATATCAGCTAAATTGCTGTAAAGTTAAAGAGTTTGAGTGAGCGGCAGAACTCTTGGCTGCGGTGTAACCCAACAAAAACATCAAACAACAGCATTAAACTCGTCCAAAACCTGGCTCTGGAAACACATGGAGAATGTGGCTTAGCTCCATTTAGTCCAAACAAGAAACAGGTTTTTATAGGATTTGGGTTGAAATTGGAGGCGTTTCGAGTGCATTGTGAGCCCCGCATCGGCAGACGCAGAGTGTTGGTCAGTTGAGAATATTGGATTGTGCATTTTTCAAGGGATTCATGTGTGGAAACAACGAGTCAATCAATCTCACGGAGGTTGGCAGCGGGTAAACCTCTTGTTCTTAGCATCCCACTCGTTTTAGAGTTATCGGAAAAGGTGGCTGCCTCTTACAGGTGTTTGCCAAGAGTGCCAGAGTTCAGTAATATTGCATTACCAAAACCTCATGCATAGAAACAAACTCTTTCTAGAGTCTATTGGATGTAGCACAATGAGTCTTTCTGTGTTCTGCCATGCAACTTGTTTTTGTGTGTATCATTCTGTGTGCATTGAAACGTTTTATTTAGTCACTATTAATATAGTTAATTCTGATGATTAAACATTTTTTCAACAACCCCTAAACCAAAGAAATAAGTTTATCCAGCCAAAATACATTTTCCAAGAACGTTTTGCTAACGTTCCCATTGGTTATGAAAATGTTCTCTCAACATTCAAAACATCCATCTTTTAAAAACTTTTTTTGTTATTGTTGGTTATGAGTGTTTAAGAAATATGCAATTTCATACTTGTGCAAATATTACAGAAACATACATTTTGAATGTTTAAAGCAATTTTTTTGTAACATTTAAAAAGAATCCAACTGAAATATTTAAGAAAAAACATCCCATAAATGATAAATAAACAGTTTGTGCAAAAGTTTTGAGAACATTGAGATACATGAAACATTCTTAAGAACTTTCTTAACTGCCATTTTCTTATTTTCTAACTTAAGATAAAAGTTGTTTATTTTGTATTCCCCAAAATTCTTAAGAATTGTATTCTTTTTTTTTTCTTAGCTCTGAGGTCACTCGGGTCACATTTGTTTTTGGAAGTTGTGGGAGCAAGGCAAAAAAATGCTTTTAATGAAATTCAAGAATATTGAGGCTGTAATTCCAGCCCAGTGCTTGAAGAGCAATGCAACGTCTTGTCAGAACGGCTCATTTATACAGACTTATTTCTGCTTGTCCGCAGCACAGGCTTCTGAAGGCTTCGTTCTTGATTTATTAATGCTGTAACCGTGGTTATCAAGGCAGTTATTCCACGGTTCTTTGGTCTGAGAAACATTACGGCTGCAATCCGAAGAATGTGTGAAGTAAGTGTTTGGATGCCGGCGGGATGGCGGTCAGGATTTTGCAGCGACTGCAGATTGATGATATTAATGTATTCGTCAGATAAATAAATTCAAATGCATGTCACTTATTTACAATATCTCCTGGGCTTCCCTGCTTGTATTGAGCAGAACCCGTTGAACACCGCATGAGGAGCGGCTCGGAGCGGGACCTTTGACTCCAGAAGGTGTCGAGTTTTCCTCTTAATGGGAAACACATGCAGCTGCAGCGGTTCGAGTGTCTGCTTTGCAACTGAAAGCTGTTCATTCTGCTCTCAGTGTAGATAACTGAATAGCGCGCTTCTCATTTGCATGCAGGTCACACAACACCTCTGTGCTGACGTCAGTCGGGTCATGTGACTCTTAAACCTGTCCTGATTGGTCCAGTGGGTCATTTCCTGTCCAGCCTTGTTCCCTGTGATTTAATTTTTTTTAGGCCCTGTCCCAAATGGAACACTTCGTGTGCACTTGCGGTCTTACGGACTTACAATGGCCGCCGCGTGCGCGTGTCTGTTAAGTCCACGAGACCGTAGGGTGTCCCATTCCTCATTTTAGTGTTCAGAAGGGTGCTTGCGAGCGTCCCCTTTGCGGCGTTATGCACCCTCGATCGCACATCCGGCCCGCACTGGGGTCGAGCTCCGCAGCAGACTTCTACCCAACAGTCAAAGCGGCATTACGTCACAAAAGTGCGGACTCAGAGGAAGACCGTTAGGGTTTAGGGTGCCATTTGGGACAGGGCCTTAGGTTAGCTTTGAGGCTGCTTTCTGATGTCATATACTTTTTTACTTTTTACTTACTTTTTTGTCATTTAGCAGACGCTTTTATCCAAAGCGACTTACAAAACAAAAAAGTAACTAAAACTATAAGTTACAGTCTATAAATACTATATATAAATAAACACATTTAAGAAAATTGAGAAATTAAATAAAATGACAAATGATACAACAACATTTCAAACTTAACATTTAAATGAAAACAAAAAATAAAGCTAAAAACATTTCAAAATATTAAAACAACCAAGGTATGAGTATAAAAATGATTCTAACATGACACTAAGCCAAACACCCCCATATATATATAGGTATTTCATTTCCATGCAGTATGTTGAAATAACGTTACTTAAAATAAATACAATGTATTAAACTAAAACCAAAGAAAATACCTATAAAGACATAATAAATTCATACATAATTTATGTAAAATTAAAATAGATAAATCAAACGGCAATAGTTATCAGTAATCCTAAAAAAAGAACACTGTCAAAAACACATGCTAAAAAACAACAACTTACACATCGTAAGAATTGGTTATAAAAACTAAAACAGAAGTGAAACAAGCAGTAGAAAGAGGATAAATAAAAAGCGATACTTATATCTCTTGCCGGTGTCCCTGTCCGGAGGAGTCGCACGGTGGAGTCGATGGTCTTTACACTCTTCGGTCTTCTCACGAGGAGGCTTCACACAACGGCTGCCGCGACCGCTGCCGCGATAAACTAAACTTTTTATACCCATCTAACAAAATACTACAATTCAGCTGAACACAATTTCCTGTTAATCACAATAAATGGCCAAGCAAGCGCCCCCGACACTGACAAGACCAAGACCAAACGCGATTTCAGCACGTCTCCACACAGCAAACAAAACAAGCGTTTCCTAGCAACAACAACAACTGCGCTAAACACTAATGAGACAAGTAAATACACTTACTTGTTGTTTATAACTTCCGCTGATAGGCTGCTTCTCTCAAAGAGTATTATTTACACTTCTATCTTCTGCTGGCGCTTAAACACAATTTCCTGTTAATCACAATAAATGGCCAAGCAAGCCACGACACTGACAAGGGACGCGATACAGTACGAGACCAAACGCGATTTTATACATATGTATAAAACCCTGTATATATGTATACATGTATATATCCCTGATATACAGGTGTGAATGACAGCTGTCATTATATGCAATGAGTTCAGTGATGCACGGTTTAAGAATGATCATATTTCTTTCTAAATATAAATATTTTTCTTTTTTGAATTATTTATTCATTTACTTTTTGGGGGAATTTTTTTTAATTTGTTCTAAATGGGTATTTTTAATTACATTTTTATTTATAATATATTATATATATATATATATATATATATATATATATATATATATAGAGAGATAGAAAAATATCTTAAACAGTCACAAACTGTAGCATAAGTCGTTTTGTACAAACAAATGGGATATATCACGCCTTGAGGGAGGGGGGGGGGGGGCTCGGAAAGTCACGTGATGCGTTTCGAAATTGTAGTTCATCTTAGTTTAGTGATGATGAATTAGCATAACCGAACAAATGACTCTTGCACATGTGATAGTACTAACTCAAGCCAGAGATGCTTTGTTCACCCTTTCACATTGTGTTTGTCTCACTTCCACCCAGCAATCCCATCATCCACGAGGCCTTTCAGTGCGGCTCCTATTAAACCCCATGAGTAAATGACGGACGTGTTCATTCTGTTCCTCCAATCAGCTTTGAGAGAACACCAAATCCATCTGCACTGTTGCCCTTTCACTCCCCAAAGACTTCCTGTGACCTCATGACATCTTCACTGTTATTTGCAGTGGATTATAAAACAAGTAGTTCTGCTCCTGGATGCTGATTGGTTAATACCACATTACAGCTGTGCAAAAATACATTTCAAATTCAAATAAAATAAGAAAAAAACATGTAAACTGTGTCAGTACCTATTGTGCCTGTTTTCTTTAAATAGCATACACCATTTTTATTTATTTATTTTATGTACTTTTCTATGTATTTAAATACTTTTTTCTCAGTGCTTATTTTGCCAATTATTTTTATTTATTTGTGTCATGCCCTTCTATCTCTCTTTCTGTATATATAATTTGTATTATATTTTCTCATTTATTTTAAACAGTATTTTTTGTACCTTATATTTTTAATTAAATTATTTATATTTTTAGATCATTTTCATAGATATTTCTGTCAGTGCCTTTTTATATATTTCCCTTTATATATTTTACTTTTTATGTACGTGTGTATGTATATGTATATGTGTATATATATATGTGTGTATGTGTATATATATGTGTGTATGTATATGTGTATGTGTATGTATATATATGTGTATGTGTATGTGTATGTATATATGTATGTATATATATGTATGTGTATGTATGTATATATATGTATGTATGTATATGTGTATGTATATATGTATGTGTATGTTATGTGTATATATATAATGTATGTATATGTATGTGTATATGTATGTGTATGTATGTATATATATGTATATGTATGTATATACTAAAGCCAATAAAATAAAAAACTAGTGCTGTCAAATGATTAGTCACGATTAATCGCATTCAAAATAAGTTTTTGTTTACTTAAGATATGTATGTGTATTGTGCATATTTATTGTGCATATATAAAGACACACATGCATGTATTTCAGATTTATTTTTATATTAAATATATTTATAATGTAAATTATATGTATATAATATAGACATGTAAATGCATGTACATTTTTTTAAATATATACTGCATACGTTTGTTTGTGTGTATATATATATATATATATATATATATGATAAATATAAACCGAAAACACACATATATTATGCAAACAAAAACTTTTATTTTGAATGTGATTAATCACAATTAATCATATGACAGCACTATAAAAATTTTTTTTATATTAAAATAAAAAAGATTTATTAAACATCAATTAAACGTCAAAATAATTATCTTTTTTATTTTCAACTGTTTATTTATTTGTCAGTGCCTTTTGTACCTTTTGTTTTATTTCTTCATACTTCTATCATTCATTATTTTAAGGATTACATTTGTAAAATATCTAGTTCCAGACAAAGATTGAGAAATAGTTTAAAGCTTTTGAAGTCTTTGGGGAGCGAGCGCTCGGCAGCTGTTGGTCATTTTCCCATGATGTTCTTGTGATGGGAGCACATGTGGTGAATCGGTGACGTGTGATCTAACAGTGGCCTGCTCTGATGTCATAACCCCAGATTGTGTTTGTCTCAGGGCCATGTGATGGACAACAGGCCAGAGCCCTCAGCTGCGAGTGTGTGCGTGTGTGCGAGGCGGCATGACACGGATTGGGTACAAATATAGCCGAGCTCTTTTGATAATGAATAGATGTACGTGAGCGTTTTTGTCCCCTGAGAGCAGACGCTCCCCAGAGACGGGCCACGCATTATGAAACGCATCATCCTCTTGTAGTTTGGCAGCCTGTTTGTGGAGGCCACATCAAAAACTCATCAGTCATGACACATGAATTCCTTTCGCTTGTTTTGTTTTTTTCGTCTGCGCTTCAAACATGCTGGACTTCATGATGCATTAACAAAACACTGAGAGGAACACAAGAAATATTAAGTCTCTTTCAAAAATGATTGGTTTTACTATAGGGATGTCTTTATGTCCGTTTACAGAATATAATTCAAAGGTTTGGTGTCTATATATATATATATATATATATTAAAGAAAAATGTATGCTTTTATTCAGCAAGGATGCAATAAATTAATTAAAACAAATGTAGCATGGTTTCCCCAAAAATATGCTGCAGGGCTGTTTTCAACATTGATAATAATAAAATGAGCAGCAAATCAGCATATTAGACTGATTTCTGAAGGATCATGTGACACTGAAGACTGGAGTAATGATGCTGAAAACTCAACATTTCATCACAGGAATTAATTACATTTTACAACATATCAAAACAGAAAACAGGTATTTTAAATTTAATAATATTTCAGAATTTTACTGTATTTTTGATCAAATAAATGCTGCCTTGGTGAGCAGAAGATATGTAATCTTACTGACCGCAAACCTTTTTCTAGCAAACTTTTTTTTAGCAATTTTCTAGCAAATAAAAATATTCTAGATAAATATAGTGGTGTGTGTGTGCGTGCGTGCGCGCACAGGTGCATCTCAATAAATTTGAATGTGGTGGAAAAGTTAATTTATTTCAGTAATTCAACTCAAATTGTGAAACTCGTGTTTTAAATAAATTCAATGCACACAGACTGAAGTAGTTTAAGTCTTTGGTTCTTTTAATTGTGATGATTTTGGCTCACATTTAACAAAAACTCACCAATTCACTATCTCAACAAATTAGAATACTTCATAAGACCAATAAAAATGCTAAACATTTGTGAATTGTTGGCCTTCTGGAAAGTATGTTAATTCACTGTATATGTACTCAATACTTGGTAGGGGCTCCTTTTGCTTTAATTACTGCCTCAATTCGGCGTGGCATGGAGGTGATCAGTTTGTGGCACTGCTGAGATGGTATGGAAGCCCAGGTTTCTTTGACAGTGGCCTTCAGCTCATCTGCATTTTTTGGTCTCTTGTTTCTCATTTTCCTCTTGACAATACTCCATAGATTCTCTCTGGGGTTCAGGTCTGGTGAGTTTGCTGGTCAGTCAAGCACACCAACACCATGGTCATGTAACCAACTTTTGGTGCTTTTGGCAGTGTGGGCAGGTGCCAAATCCTGCTGGAAAATGAAATCAGCATCTTTAAAAAGCTGGTCAGCAGAAGGAAGCATGAAGTGCTCCAAAATTTCTTGGTAAACGGGTGCAGTGACGTTGGTTTTCAAAAAACACAAGGACCAACACCAGCAGATGACATTGCACCCAAATCATCACAGACTGTGGAAACCTAACACTGGACTTCAAGCAACTTGGGCTATGAGCTTCTCCACCCTTCCTCCAGACTCTAGGACCTTGGTTTCCAAATGAAATACAAAACTTGCTCTCATCTGAAAAGAGGACTTTGGACCACTGGGCAACAGTCCAGTTTTCTTCTCCTTAGCCCAGGTAAGACGCCTCTGATGACAACTGTAGCCAAATTCCTTGACACAACGTCTGTGTGTGGTGCTCTTGATGCCTTGACCCCAGCCTCAGTCCATTCCTTGTGAAGTTCACCCAAATTCTTGAATCGATTTTGCTTGACAATCCTCATAAGGCTGCGGTTCTCTCGGTTGGTTGTGCATCTTTTTCTTCCACACTTTTTCCTTCCACTCAACTTTCTGTTAACATGCTTGGATACAGCACTCTGTGAACAGCCAGCTTCTTTGGCAATGAATGTTTGTGGCTTACCTCCTTGTGAAGGGTGTCAATGATTGTCTTCTGGACAACTGTCAGATCAGCAGTCTTCCCCATGATTGTGTAGCCTAGTGAACCAAACTGAGAGACCATTTTGAAGGCTCAGGAAACATATGCAGGTGTTTTGAGTTGATTAGCTGATTGGCAAGTCACCATATTCTAATTAGTTGATTTGTTGACTGAATTTGGTGGGTTTTTGTTAAATGTGAGCCAAAATCATCACAATTAAAAGAACCAAAGACTTAAACTACTTCAGTCTGTGTGCATTGAATTGATTTAATACACAAGTTTCACAATTTGAGTTGAATTACTGAAATAAATTAACTTTTCCACGACATTCTAATTTATTGAGATGCACCTGTATGTGAAGCATAACTGTGAACTGATGAAATTTCACTATATTTATGAGAGTAAATACAATCATTTTTAATCTACTACAATAATTTCTTACATTATTAAATAGCCTTCTGCAATGCAATTTATTTGATTATTTTGCATTATGGTAAAGAGATTTTGCTAGAAATGTGCAAAATATATTTCTTTATATTTATTATAAAATATAATAAAAAAAAAAAAAAACAATTTTTTTTATTGAAATGTTAAATTTAGTTAAAAAATGTAATATTTTGGGTATTATAATATATGTATTTTCTTGTTGTTTGAATGTTTTCTTGTATGTTTGAACTTAATTGTATTATTTCTTTCTTTGGGTGTAGCTAAGCAGCACAATGCGACAAAAATTGTGACTGACAAAATGTCTCGTTGCACGACATTTCTCACTATCAGTATAAAAACTCAGATTAACATGATAATTTATCGCTTTTACGATATGCTTTCAGGGCATGTGCTTTCAAACAATATAAAAAAATGTTACACACCATACACACACCCTAATAATATCGCTAGCTGGTGACTTCAATAAAACACAGCTAAAATTATTGTTCTGTACTTAATAACCTCGCTTCAATAAAATGCTAACGTCATATTTTGCGAGCAGGGCAGCGGGTTCAAGAGGCCGAGTTGGCGACGAGTTCGGCTCCAATACCAGCGAGTGGCTGTTCAATCGCTTCCATCAAACGTCTCGGAGATATTCGTCCCGTCATCTCTCGCCGTGCCATGCATAAAGCGCGCTCACCACACAGGAAACGCATCTCATTCAGACAGTGAACCGCTTCACTCCACTCCCATTTATGGCCACGCTTGACGTCATCCAGCCAATTCTTTGCATTATTAACGTCAGTAAGTGACGACAATGAAAAGTGTGAATTTGCACAGCCGTGGTCGCACTTGCAGTGCTGTGTGTTTATGAGTGCATTAAACACGGTGACCGCAGACAAACAAAGTTTTCTTGCAGTCGGATTGAACTTTTAGATCAAGATTTTGTGCTTGGGTTCCTTTCGGTTATTGCATGCACATGCTGTGTCCGAGGTCACACTTTACAGCTCTCTGTGTATGGCAAGCTGTTTTAACATTTAATCTATAAAACGTACTTGTAGGCCTGTCTGTTTTCATATTTTATTCTTTGGCTGCTGTTATCTATTATATTAGGTACTAGTACAATTTTTTTGGCTACTAGTGCTTATTCGTTAGGTACTAGTACTTATTCATTACATACTAGTTTTTATTTATTTCATGCTGGTACTCATTTATTAGATACTCATACCTATAAAATAGACACTAGAATGCAAGCTATTAAATACATACTAAATAGATACTACTTATTAGATGTTAGTACTTATTCATAAGATACTAGTTATTATTAGATACTTATTCATTCAATACTAATCCTTATTCTTTAGATACTACAACTATGTAAATAGATACTACTGCTTATTGATTAGACTTTAGTAGTTATTTCTATAAATACTAGAAAATATTCAGTTGTTTCTAGTAACTCATTTAAAATGTTTGCAATTGATGTAATTTTAGTCTCCGCCTCAGACGTCACACCCATGCACCGCTGGCTAAACGTCTGATGCATATGGCACACTTAGCTGGAAACACTTCAGGAGTTTCGAAGTCGTCATCGGATTGGTTGAATTTGACAGGATTTCCGGTGACATTTGTGGTGACATTTCCACACCCCTAAACATGACGCGGCACAAAACGAAACGTGATTGGTTGCTTTACCTGTCAGTCATATGGCCTCTTGGGCGGGCCTTGGCCATTCAAAGCGGCCAAAGTTCCCAGATCTTCAGCCGTCATCTGAAGGTCTGGCTACATGAAACTAATGTCATAATTTAGATATCAACTAGTCAGTCAGTTCTGTCAAGTATGTATCCAATTATGATTAGTAAACATTATGGTAACACTTTTTTTGTTGTTGTTTATTTTATGGTGTCATTGTTACAAGTTACATGCACTTATTATTATAATAATAACAATAAATTATGCATAATTACATGCAGGTAACACTAAGCCAAACCCTAACCATACAGTAAGTACATTTAGTTAATTAATATTACTCAGTACTTAAATGTATAATTACACTGTAAAAAGGACACCTTAAAATAAAGTGTAACCAACATTCTTTATATTTCAGTATTCATTCATTAACCCTTTAAGACTTAATGGTAAAATAGGTCAATTTCACATATTTTGTTTGTTTGACTGTAAAATTCGAACTTTCTTTTTTTTTAAGAAAACAAATGGCTTTCAAAAAGTATAGTTTTTGACTATTAATGTTGTGTGGTGAGTTTGTAAACAGAATTGAAATAGACAACAAACTTTGAAAAACGTTTTAGAAAAAAAGAGAGAAATCATGATCGAAATAATCCAACACTTCTTACATCAAAATGCAACTATTACATATATACAAGTATTTTTGGGACACGGGGTTGCACAGTTTTCAGTCTTTTTTGTTCATACACGCACACATTTACACATGCATGCACATGCATACACCCATTAATTTACACGCACAGACTCATTATAGCGATGCACACACTACATCTGAAAGAGTCTCACTCAACCTGCTCCCAAAGTCTCATCAAAAATCATCCCAATCGACTCTTGTGCTGTTTACTCCTGCTTCACCATGTTTTTGGTCATTTCGTTTATTATTTTATGCAATCCAAAACTCCGCGCTCCCTATCTCTCCATTCAAATTCTCCCAAGCGCAAGAAATTACCGTAATAAGCCATATAATGCCAAAAAGACCATGTCAGGAGCAATTTGAGTTGTTTTTATAGTGCTAACAGTTGAAGAGTTATAGTAGCATAAATATAGCTTGGTTTGATGTGCCGGCACCGAAACAGCGGGTTTAAAAGGGTTAAGAACTAGTGCTTATTTTGTAATACTAGTACCTATTAATAGTTAGTAGTGCTAATTCATTACTTAGTAGTACTTATTTATTAGACTTGTATGTATTAAATTGATTATAGTATGTATTTTACTACATATTATTTATTCATTGCTAGTTCTTTCTATTCATAATAAATAAATACCTATTAAAATACTAGACCATTAGATACTAGTACTTATTGAGTAACTTCTAGCACTTATTCAATACATACAGTATTGTATAATAACTAGTACAGTACGATACGATTTGTTACTAGTAACAATTACAAAAGATACTAGTGTGTAATAAATATGCACTAGTACCTAATAAATAACTATTCCATAATATATCTAATAAATGGGTACTCGTATCTAGTTTAAAATACTAGTACTTAATAAGTATAGCATCTAATGAACACTTACTAGTACTTTTTAAAAAGATAGTAGTCACTATTGGAATAAATACTAGTAGTATGTCAACTGAACTGAATGACAGATCCCCATAGAAGTCAATGTCAAACATTTAAAATGTGTTACTAGTTACAGTAGAATATAGTACTAGTCGACTAGTTTCTAATAAATAAGAACTGGTCTCTAATACATAAGTATGTAGTATATTTAAAAAGTTACTAGTAGCTAATGAATAAGAACCAGTACCTAAGGGAATAGATATTTAACTAAATAAGTACTAGTAGCATTAAAATAGGTAATATGTTGAATAGTAAGGATGAATGTTAAAATGGCTTGCCGTACTCTATGAGTCCTATGGGAAGGTGTTGTGTAGAGTGTTTGCACTCACAGCTGAGTTCAGTTCAGTGCTGCAGCAAACTGATGACTCCCAGATGTTTAATAAAGCCCCACTCTGTTTCTGTGTGCGCACACATTTTCTTGACTGCCCCCCCCCCTTGTGATTTCTTAAAAACAGGCATCACTAACCCGTCCACAAATACTCTTTTCTTTTAAAAGCCATTTACCTTAATAAATGGGGTATATGTACTGTAATCTGTGTACGCCTCTCGTTGGTTTAGCACGCAACTGCCCGATGTTGTATAATTTCTCACCGTGTTCCCGGTTCACCTCTCGTTTCCATATGAACTGCTGCTCGCCTGGGAACGGGAGCTTTGCATGTGTTATGTGGACGCTGTCTCTCTACCTTTGTGCTGTCTGTCTGAATCTCTCTCATTCGGTCTGTCAAAGAGAAGTTAAGAAGTTTGCAGACTTCTAAACTTGAATTAACTTTCAATTATTTCAATAATTATTTAATTAATTCAATTATTTAAAATAATAATAAAAATTACAAAAAAATATATAATTTACAAAGTCGCTTGTTACAAGTTTTTTTTGTGATTTTTATTATTATTTTAAATCAAATGTAATTCAAAGTATGGGCAAATCTCACAAAAGCCTGTAATCCCAAAATACAGAATAAATAAAATAAGAAACATAATTTTCCATTACAAAACGAAAAATATTTTATGATATTTTGCACTGACACATGTTTCCTATTTGTTCCTATTTTTATTCCTTAATTTATCATTATTATCATTTTTTTTTCATTTTTCTGCAGTAATTTTTACTGTATTAAATATTGTGCTAGAGATAAAAAGAAAAACTGCTGTGCCATGTCTTTTTGCATCAGGATAATGCAAGTTTGCTGGAAAATCTGATGAATCTAATATCACAAACTTAAAGATAATTAGGCTTCAAGTTTTAAGAGCAAAAGTTTTAGTTTTATCTATATATTTATAAAACATAATAAAAATGAGTAGGAAAGTATAAAACATATTTAAAATATAGGAAATATATATTAAAAATATGTTTTAAAAGATAAATAAATAAATTAGTCCTATTTATTTTACATATTGTAATTATATTTAGTCTTTATTTATTCTATATATTGTATTACATTATATATAATTAGAGGTGGGCATAGATTAATTTTTTTAATCTAGATTAATCTAGATTAATTTTGGAATTAATCTAGATTAATCTAGATTAAAATGGCTCATTTGAATTCTGCCGAAGGCATTCAGAATATGTGTGCTACCCAAATAATGACTAAAAGTAAGTCTTTGAGAACGGGTTTCTCAAGCCAGGTGGCGCATTAGACCAGGGCGCATCTCCTGTTTCCAAAATGCATCACAAACTTTAATCTCTTCCCGTCCCAATCCCACGAAAAAAACTGGAGGAAAATCCCGTTCCACTCCCGGAAGAATGGACCCATTCCCTCCACTCCCGTGTTGTTGTTTTTTTTTTTTTTGCCTTTAACTGTCAATTACAGTAAAAATATAGTAGCCTACAGATCACAGCGTGCCCACCTTATTAGTTGAATAAAAACCCAAAATGTCGTTTTTGTTATTATATTGAACTGAAAGCCATCTTATTATGCACAGTGTTGCACAGATTAAATTTCATGTAAATCATCCATGCTAACACACACGTCTTTATTATTTTTTTTTTGACATTTCACTCTCTATAGATATATTTTTCTATGTACTGTATTTTTAGATATATTCGAGTTTCGAAGTTTCTCGCTCAAGTTCACATGAGACCTAAAGCGCATCCTGTTTGCTTAAAAGCGCAACGTTTCGTTGTTATTCTGAGTGCACACAAATAAACGTAGAGTCTTTACAGATTCGAAAGATGTATTAGGCTACTTTTATCTGTATGACCAAGAATGACGGAGATTTTAAGAGCAAGTGTGAGCGCACCGGAGCCTGTCCTGCGCAAACGCGCTTCCACACAACACTTCAATAGCGCACATTTCTCTAGGTTAACATCATATTGAGCGGCCATGTAAAGTTGTACTAATACATCTTTCAGATGAAAAGCCATATTTGAGGTTGATGAATGATAGGTGAGTGTTTGGATGTCCTGCCGATTGTATTACCACACAGACCAGCCGTTAACAATCTGTCCATCACGGACTGCGAGCCTCTAGTTCGAAGACTCGTTCTGCCCCCTACAGTGCAATTTCGGCTAGGTATACATCCGCGCTAAAATATCAGGGTGAAAGTCATCATAGCTTGCGTAGTATAGACCCAGCTCCCAACCCAACTTTGAGAATAGATTAACGGCGATATTTTTTTTATCGCCGATAAGAGTCTCACGTTAAGCAGCACGTTAACGCCGATAACGCCCACCACTAATATAAATATACACTTTGCATTATGGTAATGCAAGTTTGCTGGAAAATATTGTAAAAATGAATATCACAATAAAAACCTATATTTGTAAGAGTAAAATCCGTTTTCATTATTTATAATTATAAATATATAGATAATAAATATACACAGTACACATACATTTATTATGTATTTTGGATGGAATTAATCACGATTAATCGTTTAACAGCACTAATATAAATCAATCTTTCAAACTTGAGCTGTATCACTTGAAGTGCTTGTGGACGTGTTTTAAGCCCTGTAGTTAGCCTCTAATGCAACCCATAACTGTAATATTGCTCTTTTTATAAGCAGTGCTGGTTCATATTTCTCAAAACAATATCTCTATCCCAGATCGTAATATTGTTCCATTAAACTGAGCGTTTGGGCTCCAGAGGGCCGGACAGACGCTGGCTGTTGTTCCAGGCCTTTCTGTTTTTTCATTTCTGCGGTTGTAACAAGTGGAAGGTTTAGTTAGCAGCAGCTTGTAAACGAGCTCCTGTGTGGACTGTTTATCAGTTTGTTTCCACTGGATTCTCCAGGAATGATTTGCAGCGACTAATAAAACAAGCAGGGAGACTTTCAGTCTAATTGCCTTTATTTGACTCGCGCTGTAATCCTCCTGTTGTCTGGATAGTGTGGCTTCGGCTCCTGGCCTTCATTGTGTTCACAGATTCGACGCTGTGCGCCAGGCGTCTGGTGTTTTCATGCAGTGTGGATGTTTCTGCCAAACCCGTGTGTTTAGGAAAGACGGCGATCGTATCTCTTCACTATCTTGGGAGCTTTCAGAATTCTTTTGTGGCATGAATCCAGAGATGAGAGTTGAACTAGACGACACACTTCCCAGGATCCCGTCTGTTTTGGCTTCTGTCCTACACCGGATTTGGCTCGGGAAGGGTCTCTCACTTCCATTTTCCCCCGGTTACTCATTTCTCACTTTAAATATTTGAGTTTTATTTGATGTATATGTGTTCTTTACCCTGTTGGACTTAGATTGGCGGATAGTGAAAGTACCCAAACCGCACACACACACAAACTCGCTTACAAGCTGAACCGCATCCATTAACACAAAAAAGACTGCCTGTGCACAAAGGCACAATTGTGTTGGCGTACTATTAAGGATTTGTGTTACCCAAAAGAAAGCAGAACACCTGCTGGTTTAAGACGACCACACGGGCGAGACAGAACATTCTCCGAACAGTTTGTCCACATTAAACCCGTTTATCTGAATGGTAACATTAGGAGTATTAGTTCTTCCCCCTCGCAAAAATCACAAGTTTGAGCATCTGTTGGAGACTCTCAGTGTATTTTAATTAGTGGTACTTTCTAGGGATTTAAACACAACTGTAGCATGTAACTCGGGGCTCCAGACACGAACTAGTCCTCAAATCATTGTATTTAGCATGAATGAAATGTCCATTCTAAGTGTTTTGCATTTGATGCAATTGATGTAATAATATGCAGTAATATTATCGATTTAACTGCACTGACACTGAAAACAATCAAATTGGAACTGAGTTGAGCTGAATAACACTGTTGTCTCCGTTAGAGCTGCTTTTGTAGCTGAAATTGAATTTGGTCCAAATTTATGAATTTTACAACATTAACAATTATTGAACTGGATTGAAACTACTAAATGAAGCTGAATAACGACACTGCCTTTGCCTTATATAGAGATGCTTTACAGCTAAAATCTAATTTGTTTCATAATTGATGAATTTTACTTCATTGACCGTTATTGAACTAAATTGAATCATCTATGAACTAAATTCAGTTGAATAATGACACTGACTTCTGTAGAGCTGAAACTGAATTAACTGATGAATTGTACAACAATGACAGTGTTACTGAACTGAATTGAATCAGCATTGAAGTAAATTGAGTTACTTCACAGCTGAAATTGTTTAATAATCCATGAATTTTCTACTTTGATGCAGTTAAATAATTGATGAATTTGCAACACCGACAAAGTTATTGAACTAAATTGAATCAACGCTGAACTGAATTGAGCTTATGACGTCAAGCTGCTTTACAGTTGAAATAGAACTCGTCATAATTGATGAATTTCACAGCATTGATACTTATTAAACTGAATTGAATCAACATGGAACTAAATTGAGCTGAATAAGGACACTTTATCTTTTACAGATGTTCTTTGTGGCTGTAATTGAATGGGTTTCATAATTGATTGATTTTACTACATGCCTGCAGTTTTACGGCATGCACTAACATTTTACTACATGCATTAACAGTTATTTTCCTGATTTTAACGAGGAGCTGCTTTAAAAAATATTTATTTTTTTAAGAACAATATAAATAAATGCAACTTCACTTAGTTATATGTATTATATACTGCAGAAGTTGCCAGATCAGTATGTTTTTTGGCTGTAGGTTTTGTTTCCAGCTGCTACCTCTCTCTCGCTCTCTCTCTCTCTCTCTCTCTCTCTCTCTCTCTCTCTCGCGCTCTCTCTCTCTCGCTCTCTCGCTCTCTCGCGCGCTCTCTCTCTCGGCGCTCTCTCTCGCGCTCTCTCGCTCTCTCTCTCTTTCTCTTTCTCTCGCTCGCTCTCTCTCTCTCTCTCTCTCTCTCTCTCTCTCCCCCCCCCGTCTTTACCTCCAGCCTATTTGAAATAATGACAGAGAGAATTACACTGTAAAAAATACAGGCTCCGCTCCCAGAAGCAAAAAAGAAAATTGCTGGTTCAAAAGAGTGGAGTCAGCAGTGCAGGCAAGAGGCAGATGGAGATGAAGAAATGATTGGTTGAAATAAAAGTGTGCCCCCGTCAGAGCTCGAGCGTGATAACGGATGATTTCACCTCCGGCGGGCAGGTGACAAAGAGAGTGAATTATTGTAAATATCCCGTAATCCGGCGGCAGGGCGATCGGGTCATCCGAACACGTGGAGCGCCGTGTGTCTGCGTATAGATTTGACTGATGGCTGCGCTCTCTGATCAAGCCCTCCTGGGATATTAAACTTTCAGCACATCTCTCAAGCTCACTTTATCTTAAGGTGACAGAACTCTGAACGCCAGGGAAGAGCCTTCGTCTATCCTGACAGAAAGTCTCTTTTCTTTCTTTAATGCTTACTAGCATATTAGTACTTTAATTGTGTAAAGCACTGACTTCACTATACTGCACACTATACAGTATATATGTATATATACACACACACAATATATATATATTATACATATACATTTTATTATACTTAAATCCTCTTTTGAAATTTCTGTTCATCAAAATATCGAATATAACCACAAAAATATCAGTAGATTCAAGATTTGTATTTGTCACATACACAATAATATAGTGAATATATAACCAGCAGTGAAATATAAGTCAGGTCCGCTCCATGGACAGTGCAATTATTATGGAATACAAACACAAAGAAAAGAAAATACACATAAATATAGGAATGAAAAAAAAAATACAATATATTTTTAAAAAGTAGCAACTGTTTTAAACATTGATATAATAAAATGTTAATATATGTTTATAATAAATGTTTATTGAGCTGCAAATCAGCATATTATAATGATTTCTGAAGATCATGTGACCCTGAAGACTGAGTAATGATGCTGAAAATTAAACTTTGCATCACAGAAATAAATTGCATTTTAAAATATATTCAAAATGAAAACCGGTATTTTAAATCACAATAACATTTCATAATTTTGCTGTATTTTTTATAAAAAAAAAAAAATAATGCAGCTTTGGAGAGCATAATTATGAAAGCTTGTTTCTGCAATGGAATAAAAAATAAAAAGGTAACTGCGTCTTTTTTTAAATCTCACAATTCTGACTTTTTCGTCCCAGAGTTTGTCACAATTCAGAGAAAACGAAGAATTTTGTGGCCGAAAAACTGAGCATGTGTATCTATTAAAACATGATGCACTTTCAAACAGTAATATGCTACGCTGCCGATTTCCATCAGTTATTTTTAATAAAAATTTGTGTTAAAATGTCTTAACTTGTGCAATTCTGAACAAGTAATGATCCCAGGAGCAGAGATGGCATTGGTACACACATCCTTTACTCCAGTAGAAGTACAGATACTGGTGTTTAAAAATACTCTGGTAAAAGTAGAAGTACTGACTACACTTGTTTACTCAAGTTAAAGTAAAGAAGTATGGGCTCTGACATTACCCATTACCAGGGCCTGAAGTTAACTTTTTTGACCACCTGCCACAGTAACTTTTTACCAGCCAGTTTTTTTTTGTTTTGTTTTTTTACCTCATAAAGGTGGAAAAAAAGAAATCACACAAACATTATTCTTTAACTTGTAAGAATACACATTTAAGTGCTGTCAAGTTATTAAACGAAATCATTATAAGTAATAATAACTCTTGACTATATGTTTTTTAATCTTTTTATTCATTGATTTGCTGTGTCACAGACATAGTCATACAGTGTCCTCCACTAATATTGGCACCCTTGATAAATATGAGCAAAGGCGGCTGTGAAAATAAATCTGAATTGTTTATCCTTTTGATCTTTTCCCTCAAAAAATTACAAAATTCTAACCTATCATTGAAGTAAAACAATGAAAGTGGGGAGAAAATCTCATGATGAAATAACTGTTTTTCTCCAATGGATGTTGGCACAATTATTGGCACCCTAGAAATTCTTGTGAGTAAAATATCTCTGAAGTATATTCATTCATATTTACATTTTTTAGCACACCAGGGTGAATAGGAGCATGAAATTGTCCAGCCATGACTTTCTGTTCCACAGGATTATAAATACGAGGAACACAAAGGTCAAAATCCTTAATCATCATCACATTGAGAAAAACCAAAGAATATATTTCTGATGTGCAGCAAAAGATAATTGAGCTTTCACAATTAGTGAAGTGGCTTTAAGAAAAAGAGCTAGAGCAGTGAAAAATCCCATTTCCACCATCAGGGCAATAATTAAGAGTTCCAATCAACAGAAAATGTTACGAAACTGCCTGAAAGAGGACGTGTGTCTATATCGTCTAATGCACGGTGAGGAGGAGAGTTTGAGTGGCTAAAGACTCTCCAAGGATCACAGCTGGAGAATTGCAGAATATAGTTGAATCTCGGAGTCAGAAAACATTAGAAAAAAATTGTCAAACAGTCCCTACATCACCACATGTTGTTTGGGAGGGTTTCAAGAAAAATTCTCCTAGCTCATCCAAAAAAAAACTCCAGCATATTCAGTTGTCAGACACGACTGGAACTTCAAATGGGACTGGCTTCTATGCTCAGATGAAACTAAAAATGAGCTTTTTAGCAGCAAACACTCAAGATGTGTTTGGTGCAACAGGGGATAAAAAAAGTACCCATGTGTACAATGAAATATACTGCTGTATTTTTTATGTTGTGGGCCTATATTTCTGTGGAGGTCCTGAACATCTTGTTTAGACACACGGCATCATGGATTCTATTAAATACCAACATATAAAAAATCAATAAGTGACTGACCTGTTAGAAATCTTATAATGGGCCATGTTTGGATCTTCCAACGGACAATAATCCAAACACAAACCTCAAAAAAAACAAACAAAAATGGGTCACTGAGCACAAACAAGCTTTGCTATGTCATTCCTGTCCTCTGACCTGAACCCTGTAGAAAATGAGTGAGGTGAACTGAAGAGGAGAAGCACCGTCATTGGAGCTGTGAATCTGAAGGATCTGGAGATATTCTGTATGAAGAAAATGGTCTCTGATTTCTTATCAGGTGTTCTCCAAACTCTTCAGGCATTATAGGAGAAAACTCAGAGCTGTTGTGCTGGTGAAAAGGACATTTCAATAATTGGGTGCAATAATTGTTGGTCAACATGAATAGAGAAAGTATTCTTACACAATGAGATTCCCCCATTTTCAATTGTTTTACTTCAATGATAGGAATTTTTGGAATGAAAGAATAAAAAGGATAAACAATGCAGATTTATTTTCACAGCGCCTTTGGTCATATTTATCAAGGGTGCCAATATTAGTGGAGGACACTGTATGTCATAGTCATATATACCGACTGCTGCTAATCTGAGTCCACAAAAAAGGAGCTCTCCTCCGGAAGCGCAGTCTTTGATATTTTGCAACTTATTGTGTGTAGGTGGTTTTTGATGACTCGTGGTCCTTAATTGCTTCTAATTTTAAGTTTTTAGTCCCGATTACAAAAGGATTTGACTTCGCTTTCTCTGAGCCCATACATACGGCAGTCACTGCAGTACATTTCGTCTGTACTGCGGTCATAAATCAGCCACTCACGACCTTGCCGTTGTCGCCAATTGTCCACTTCGTATTAAACGTCGTCTTTTTACTTTTTTTGACTCATCCTCATCTTTTGTTGGTTGTTCGTTTCAGCTGGCCTCTTTACCCCAGTAATGTGCCGCCACATTTTGAGCTAAAATCCAACGAAATGGCGGACTTGAAAAAAAAACACCAACTAATGAATCACTCAATTCTCATTGGCTACCCGCCAATGTGCAGGTAGATTGACAGTTTTACTCGCCAATTGCAAAATTCACCCGCATTTGGCGCGTGGTCGGGTGTTAATTTCAGGCCCTGCCCATTACTACTACCTGTTTGAGTGTCACGCTAGTAACTGGGTCTCACGTCATATTGACACATTAATACAAAGTAACTTGCATTTAATATTACATTTAATATTGTTAGCTAATGGATGTATCATGACTAAACAACCATCACGTAGAACAGGGCAGGACTGGGACAAAACTCACACTCATCCAGGCATCCCATACACCCACAACAGATTCTGAAACCACGGATAACCCTATTGATATTATTAATATTTTGTATGGCCATCACATTTAAAAAAAGGTTTAAAACCTTAGGCTGGGGCCATGCTAAATAATTACAGGTTCTCTATTGAACTGCTCCTTCACTTTGATTTTCCCTTTCAGTCTCTTCATTTTCCATTATATCTCTCTGCATCTCACTTTGTGTGTTTACTTTTTTCACAAATTTTCTTGCACCTGTAAGCTAAAACTAGAAATCAAGGTCAAGTTGGGTGCTTTGCATTGTGGGATGTATTATTCCATGTAGAGTGTTGTACTGTATACTTCATATTTGGGCAAACATGCTGTGAAAATAGTATGAGTAATTACAAGGGTCCCTGCTGTCTTTTTCGACTTTCTCTGTGACTGATTGAGATGTTTCTTTTCTCAGAAAAACATGAACTGCTCTCTCCCTCATTAAATATTTCTTCATGAATTTATGCTTTCCGTGCTCTCTTTGGGCTAGCGCTCGTATTGCTTTCATGCTTGGCCAGTGAAGCTGCGCGCGTGGAGTTGACCGGTGAGGCATATATTTATCTGAAAGTTAAATAAATACAACAGCACATTCCAGCACAGAGCAGGAACTACAACAAGAGTGTGTCTTCTAGGATAAAAGAAATGTCTGAGCTATTACAAATAGAAGGAAAAAAACAGTAACACTTTACAATAAGGTCCATTAGTAGTAGTAGTAGCCCTTTATTGTCACTAGTCACAAGTACCAGCGAAATTAGCCATCAACCTGTCCATACATACACAACATACATACAAGGGGGTAGACAGGACAGGAAGACAGGGAATTGAAGAAAAATACAGCATAACATGAGGAAGGGGAGGAGAAAAAAATAACCCCAGACTATGCTCCTTGGGGAGTACAGTGTGAGAACGGGAAAAAACCATCCAGCACACAAAAGCACATAAATACACCATAGACACACGACTTTGCAACAGGGGAAGTAATCCAGCTCGGCAAGCAGCCATCCGGTCCTGCAGCCATCCGGTCCTGCAGCCAATCTTAGCGCTGGTCACAGACCGCTTGTCAGGCTGGCGGTACAAAGCGACGGAGGCGAGGGATCGGGGGTGGGGAGGTGAATGCATATATGTGTGTATGTGTAATAGTTAGTAATCAGCAGCTGTCTGTGGGAGGAACGCAGAGAGGTTCCCTGCAGTGCTCTTCTCAGGGTTGATTTTCCACAGCGGCCTTGGCCGAGGCCAGGCTGGTACAGGGGAGCCGAAAAAGATAAGATTGCGATTTGTTTGGTCTTGGGGCGAGTAGCCGCATTCCAATCCATGGCTACTCTCTTTGTCCATTCTGGGTCTCCAAAACATAAATTTTCCTTTGCAAAGCCGTGAGCTTCTCCGTGATGGAATCCATATTGCGGTTAATAGTCTCAGTCTCAATGCTGACCGCTCTGCCCACTGCTTCAGTCATGACGGGCAGCCTTGTGAGGCTTTGGACAGCTGTTTCCGTTTTCTGAATTCTTCGATAACCCAGGGCAAAGCCTAATCCAATCAGCAAAATACCTGTTATCATGGTTCCGAATAGGTAGATATCTTCAATGTCCTCCACGGAAAGAGCCGCCAGACACACGATTCGCCACCTCTCCCACGCGTCCATCGTGTAGCCAGCTGCGAACGCTCCGGCAGGGCAGTCAGGTTCCCCCAAACCCAAGCTTCTCGTCGAGTTAACTATCAGTGAAAAACGCTTCTAACGCATTTCAAGCAATAGTTCATCCAAGGTCAGCTGTTTGGACTCTCATTCTGACGGCACCCATTCACTGCAGAGCATCCATTGGTGAGCAAGTGATGGAATGATACATTTCTCCAAATCTGATGAAGAAACAAACTCACCTACATCTCCGATGGCCTGAGAGTGAGTACATTTCAGCGAATGTTCATTTTTGGGTGAATTATTCCTATAACAATTAGGGACTTACTGTAAAGTGTGTCCAAAAGTATGCAAGCATGCTTGATTTATCAGGCATCTTTTAGTGGCGACATGATCAATCAGCTTGTTTAATGGAGGAAGTGAAAGTACTAGGAATTGTGATCAAGATCAGGGTTACTAGTTACACACCAACCAACCTTCCCAGCGGCTCACGTCGTGTCGTTTGCAAATGCACATGCTGCTTATAATTAGCTGACACCATAAATGATATACACATTCAATCTCATGTAAGATCCAATAGCGTGTAGAGCGTGAATCGTGTGATAAATAAAGTGCACAGTGGGTTTAGTTTCTAGGATCGGCCAATGAAGATTATGATGATGAGTGATTGAAATGATTTACTAAAGACAAACGTCGTGTTTCTGAAGCGAGTCCCTCTCGATGAGACCGATTGTTCAGAGTGAAGGACGACGCTCTGAAACACTTCGAGATTCCCGGGAGGCGTTTGACGTCACGTAAGCTTATGTAATTCCTCGTGAATCATGTCATTTCGTGGAGCTGAGGGTGACCTCGCTAATGTTTCACAAAATCGTCTCTTAAAGAGGACAAATGAAGCAGGTCGTCCCTGTCGTAAACTCTGTGTCAAGGTTGACCTGACTCCTGCTGCCCGAGGGAGCCACAGGTCTCTTTGAACATTATATTGTTAATGAAAATGGAAAACTGATTAGATTCGGGGACTTCAAAGCCAAAGAGCATGGAAGTATGTGCGTAACGCTCTTAACATCACTGGTGCTCCCAAACAGTCAAAGACTGAAACCTTGCATCTGCACCTTCAAACGAGCCTGTAATAGTTTGACCTCTTTACTCTCACTCGTGTCGTTTCAGTGCTGTTCATCTTTCTGTGGAACACAAAAGGAGACTTACTGAAGAAACTTCATGCAGGTCTTTTCCATACGATCTTAGATCATTTGCACCTGCACACTGATGTTCATGTTCCTGTCATGCTCAAAAAAGACAAATAAAATATTAGTTCATGTGCCTGTCATGCTCCAAAAAATACAAATAAAATAAAATATTAGTTCATGTGCCTGTCATGCTCCAAAAAAGACAAATAAAATAAAATATTAGTTAATGTGCCTGTCATGTTTAAAAAATAAATTTAATTAAATATTAGTTCATGTGCCTGTCATGCTCCAAAAAGGACAAATAAAATAAAATATTAGTTCATGTTCCTGTCATGTTTCAAAAATAAATTTAATTAAATATTTTAAATTACATGCCAAAAGTGAATTTGGGTATCACAATATAATGTGTATTCTGCTAAATGTATATTAATTTTGACATCTGCTTACGTTGTCATTAAATTATTATATGAATTACTATTTTTAAGTATTAGATGATTATGGTAATGCACTATTAAATATGCAGTATCTATCAAATGTGATACAATCTATAATATACATCAATAACTGATATATCATCAATTCACTAATGTTCAAAAGTCACTGGTATTAAAAAAAAAAAATCAATATTTTTTTCAGCAAGGATATATTAAATTAATCAAAATTGCACAGTGAAAATTTTTATGTATCAAAAATTCAAATACATTTTGTTTCTGAACTTTCTGTTCTTCAAAGAATCCTCAAAATGTTCACAAAAATATATGAATTATATTAAGCAACACAACTGTTTTTATCATTGATAATAATAATAATCATGTTTCTTGAGGAGCAAATCAACATACTAGAATAATGATGCTGAAAATTCAGCTTTGATAACAGGAATAAATTACATTTTAAAAATATATTCATATATAAAACAGCTATTTTAAATAGTAATAATATTTCACAATATTACAGCTTTATATCAAAGTGTGAACAAAAGAGACTTCTTTTGAAACCTTAAAATATTTACCAAACCAAACTTTTAAATGATATATTGTGCATAACATCATGAATCTATCACAAGTGCATTCCTCATGCAAAGCATCATATGACCTCAGAACTACTTTTATAGAGCATTTATGGTGCTTTTTGCAGCTCGACACGTGAACACGTGCGTTTCATATACATGCAAGTGCTTGAATCCTTTGTGTTTCACAGGGAAAATAACATCATATTGGATTGGAATGACGTGGGAGTGAGTAAACCATGAAGTCTCTATTCTCTCGTCATCATTGTCTTAATCATCCCCCGCTTTGGGTGGAAAACATGAGCAATATGAGCGTGACCTTCGGTGAGGTCCAGTGGACGCTACAGTCGCACCGACCGCTTGCTTGCCCTCCTCTGATGTTGTGCTGTTCAGTTTAGATTTCAGGCTGTAGATGTGTGAAACGCGCCCGAGGCGTTTCTCTCAAAGCTGTGAAGTGTCAGATCACAGGGCCAGACGGCAGAAAGCAGCTGCTGTCCCACTAGAGCCGAGTGCTACGGGTTACCTCCTCGAGTCCGAACGCTTTCATGTCCGACATGAAGAAACTCATCGCTCTACTCGACTGCTTTTAATGAGCGAGAGTTTAAACTCCTGCATTTTTAGTTTCAGTGCCGAAGCTCTGGAGGCGTTTTCATTAACGATTGATGATCATTACGAAACTGAACAACTCTTGACCATCTTTGGACAAAAAAGACTGACACGTATCCCACCATCCCTCACTTTAAACCCGTTTAGATGGGAGTCACCGCCTTGCACTTAATGGCGAGCAGTGAGCACACATGCTTAGACTTATATCAAACATGAATTCTGTGTTGTTGTTGCAATTTGTTAATTGTACCCAATATTAAGATGGATTTTAAATCAAATTAAATAAAGGTAATTTCACATTTTTACCGTTTTTCCTCACAATTCTTGACAAATTTGAAAGCATTTTATACCTGGATTATGAGATATAAACTCACAATTGCAAGATATAATTCTGAGAAAAAGAAGAAACGTCAGAAATGTGAGATATAAACTCACAATAGGGGAAAGAAGAGCCAGAAATAGGAGTAAAATTAGCAATTATATTAATTTCTTATACCATGGTGGAAACAAACAAAACAAAATAAAAACAGAAAGCCCAGAATTGTGAGGGAAAAAGTCAATATCTTCAGAACTTTTCAGCAGTACAAGATATGAAATAACTTTTTTATTCCGTGCCAGAAACGAGCTTCCATATATAAATGAAGGAGACATGAAACTGTACTGTATAGTACTCTCTGTCTTCAGTCTCAATAAAAGTTTTAAAAAGGCCACGTTTTATTCTGATGTCATTATACATAAATAATAATAATTAGTTACATTTATATAGCGCTTTTCTAGACACTCAAAGCGCTTTACATAGTAAGGGGGCTATCTCCTCATCCACCACCAATGTGCAGCATCCACCTGGATGATGCGACGGCAGCCATAGTGCGCCAGAACGCCCACCACACACCAGCTTACTGGTGGAGAGGAGACAGAGTGATGAAGCCAATCAGTGTATGGGGATGATTAGGAGGCCATGATGGTCGGAGGCCAATGGGTGATTTGACCAGGATGCCGGAGTAACACCCCTACTCTTTTTCGATGGACATCCTGGGATTTTTAATGACCACAGAGAGTCAGGACCTCGGTTTAACATCTCATCCGCAGGACGGTGCTTTTCCAGTATAGTGTCCCTTCACTATACTGGGGCATTATGACCCACACAGGACCACAGGGTGAGCACCCCCTGCTGGTCTCATTAACACCTCTTCCAGCAGCAACTAGTTTTCCAGGAGGTCTCCCATCCAGGTACTAACCAGGCTCACCCTGCTAAGCTTCAGTGGGCAACCGGTCTTGGGCTGCAGGGTGATATGGCTGCCAGATTATACATGTCCTTCAGTTCCTCCTCCTGCTCTTTCTGATCGCTGCTTCTCAGGTGGAGGTTTGGTCACTTCCTGTTGGGCCTGAGTTTGATTGACATCAGCGTAACATTACATCACCACGTCTGCAGCGGCACACACACGGACCCTGTTTGAACTGCGTCTGCACTACATTTAGTGCCGGCTCATTCTTTCACATTCAGTTCTCTTGAGGAGATTTAAGGACTGTGTTGCTCACTGAGTGATGCAAAGCACACGAGCCGGACTGTAAACGGGTCAATCTCGTCAGACCGCTCAGAAACGCAAAGATCATATTTCATTTCATTTAGCCTTTTGATGTCATCTTAGTTTAATCAAGCCTTTTTTAAACTATAATTTTTGAGACAGAATTGTCATTAAAATGTTTCCTATATATTTGTATTACGTTAATAAATAGGTATATTTTAGTACAACTATAGCATTTGTATGTATAATAAAGTACTG
>CM049795.1:44118293-44231823 GCA_027422405.1 Ptychobarbus kaznakovi
TTTGCTGAGCTTAAAAGCCTGTTGGGGTTTGTGTAGATGCTTGTAATTAATTAGGCAAATATACAGTACATTGTGAAATAGCTGAAGTATTTTACTTTTTATTTTATTTCTTTACATTTTATTTTTCAGAGTTTAGTGTTTTTGTTGTATTTTTGTCATTTTTATTATTTTAAGTTTTATTCTTTAGTCTTTATTTAGTTTCAGCTAAAATTAAAATTATATTTGTTACTTCGCAACTAGCTGAAATAAATGTTAAAAAGTTTATATTTTATCTTATTTCAGTTCATGTTATTTTTTAATGGTATTAGTTTTGGTTAAGGATAATAATGCTGTTCAGATGTCACTCACACACAATCCATTAAGCGAAGCGATCCGCAGGTTTTCCAAGGCATCAAGTGGAAGGATTTCTCTGTCGTACAGT
The DNA here is from genome assembly GCA_027422405.1 of Ptychobarbus kaznakovi. Classification (NCBI taxonomy): domain Eukaryota; kingdom Metazoa; phylum Chordata; class Actinopteri; order Cypriniformes; family Cyprinidae; genus Ptychobarbus; species Ptychobarbus kaznakovi. The sequence continues at coordinate 44,118,715 of CM049795.1, forward strand.
ATTTCCTGTGAATCACGGCATGTGTTTTTGTGGAAAAGGAGGTTTGTGGGACTCTCAGAGGTGCTGTAAATCACTAGTCAAATAGTCTCGATCACCTTCCCAGCCAACTTACCTTATGCAGCGGCCCATGTGCGTTACGATGACGAAAATGACGTTAACTTTTCCTCAGCGAAAAATTGGAATGAGATCAAGTATAATATTTAGATTCAAAGCAGGAAGCTCATTGGATTCAGATCATTAGATTGAGTCAGGAATGAAGACGTCTGCATCCAGCATCACCACAGTCAGACGTCACTGAATTTGTGGGACGCCACTAAATCTCAAGTAACCCACCTATATAAAAAAAAACAAATTCTCAACAGTGCACAATATTGACATGGTTTGTAGTCTAGATAGAGGATGAAAATCATGTGGCTCTTGCTCAAGTGACAAAGCGACGTAACAAAGTAATTACTGACTCCTTCCACCACTTCTGAATTATGAAGTGAAGTTTGATGCCTTTAAAACGCTGCTCTTTCCACAAACAGCCTCCACCCATCCTCACCACATTCTACAGGGGCACCATTGAGAGTGTGTTGACCAGCTGCATCACTGTCTGGTACGGGAAACTGCAGTGCAGCAGACCGCAAGGACCCTCCAGCGGACAGTGAACACGGGCTGCAAAGTTCATCGGTGCCCCCTCTCCCATCCATCCTGGACATTTTTACCTTGCACATGCTCCAGTAAAACCAACAGCATCATGAAGGAACCCACCCACCCCCTCCCTCAGTCTCTTCGAGCTCCTACCCTCAGGTAGACGGTAACCCGAGTATCAGAGCCCGCTCCGCCAGACTGCTCAACACTTCCCCCCCCCCCCCCCAAACACCCTCCAACCTTACCACACCAAAGAAAAAGCTGTGAACACTTTTTGTGCAATTCAAGTGTGCTACACACAGGTGAGTGGGCTTGTACAAACCACCTGTACAGCACCTCTCCTCTATTGCACTGAACACTTTTCCAAACACTGCTATGTGTACACAATCCCTCAAAAGACTCAGCAAATATGTATGTTTACATGCTCATCACTACACAAATCATTTTACTGTTCCTCCTCCTACTAGCTGCTTGAACTCACAATGTTTTCTCTCTGCCCATGTACAGTATTTATGTGAAGCATTCGCATAGTTTGTATTTTTTATCTTTATCTTTATCTTTAGTTGTAAAGGTAAAACAATATATATAGTATACTTAGTCAAAATCTGTCAGTAGGTTAGTTCGTGTATAGGTTTATAGTGTTTTACTTCATTGTTGTTTGTCTGTATTTATGTAGCACCGTGGACCCATGAGGCACGACATTTCGTTCGTATGTCCCACATGTAGCGGAATGACAATAAAGCTCAACTTGAATTGAACTGAACATTCTTGTGTTGTGAGGACCTCAGGCAGCTCAGTTCATTCACAATTTAGTCCTGCTGTAATTTTTATGATGCCGTTGTGACACGTTGGCTGTTAAAACTGCAGTCAAGGGGCGCAAAGCAATGGCAATACACAATCAGAGCAGCGCTGAAGTGCTACGACGGTGTGTCACGCTTGTTTTGAGTCATTTTGCAAGCTTAAAAACTCGTTCTCATGCAAAAACATGAATACATTCCACCAGCCAAGATTGCAATATCAATACTGGGTTGGTTGAGCATTCAAATCGCACAAGGCTTGTTTTTGTGTCCTTTATTGTGTACGTTTATTTCTATTTATGTACACTACTGTTCAAAAGTTTTTCTTGTTGTTGCTGAAATAAATTAGTAGTTTTATTCAGCAAGGATGCATTAAATTGTCCAAAATTAATAGTAAAGACAATTATAATGTTACAAAAGTTTTTTTTATTTTTTTTTTTTATCAATTCTGTTTTTATAGAAAAAAATACATTGTGGTTTTAAAGAAAATATGAAGCAGCATAACCGTTTTAAACTGATAATAATATTTTATCTTGAGCAATAAATCAGCGTAAAATAATGATTTCTGAAGTATCATGTGACCCTGAAGACTTGAGTAATGATGCTGAAAATTCAGCTTTGCATCACAGAAATAAATTACAATAGAAACAGCTATTTTAAATTGTAATCATATTTTTATATATATATATATAATATATATAAATTTATATATATATTTATATATTTTTATAGAATACATTGCATTGTGGTTTCAAAGAAAATATGAAGCAGCATAACATTTTTAAACATTGATAATAATAATAATTTTTTTCTTGAGCAGCAAATCAGTGTATTAGAATGATTAGTATTCAGACGGGACGGTCCTGGCGTGGCATGTAAGTCAGTGTAGAGTAAGGGAAACATCTCGTAAAGGGTTCTTCCTCTTTCACGCCTCGCTGCACCTCGGCATAAGCATGGCGGCTCTGCGTGACGCCAGCGCATGTGCGTGTTCCTCTGAAGAGCCGAGTGTAGAAACACATGGCTGCCAACGCAGTGCATCAAAGCCCTTGATTTTGCTTTCATGCACATTTGCATCCCATCGGCCGGCGTGTTTTGAATGCATATGCACAGAGAATAACATGACTCAGCATCTCTCTGTGTCTAGTGCAAGCCCTGCAATCAATGAGACGCTATTAGAGGACTTTTCCCTCCCGGCTGTCCTGTACCACTGTTCACAAAGGCCCTGATCAACCTGCTCGGATCGATACGGTTTCCAGCAGCAACCCCCATTTTGTTCTCTGGATTTGTTGTTGATATCACCTATGCACACACACCAACACACACACACACACACACGTGAGCGCGCACAGACACAATCACACTAATCCGAGGACATTAGCTGTGGAGAGAGTCCATTTCAGTCAGGTAATGGGCAGATTTGGCTATCACAGGATGTCATAAAGGTTGCTCTGAAGAGCAAGATAATGTTTTTTTTTAAGGCCGGCCTCTCTGGGATCTGTCAGCCGCTCTCCAAGCCAAAGTGCTTGAGCAACTTTCCCATAAACACCTCTCTTGTTTTAGTTGCCGTTAAAACACACAAACACACACTTGCTAAAGTTTAAGAGAGCCCAAGTTTGATTTTACGGCCCATTGTTTGCACTGAACATCCTCTTGTTTGACAAGCTTGCCGGTGACTCATGTCTCTTGATGTTGGTTGTTGCGGACGCTGTTTTGATAACGGATTGAGACGGGAGGAGAGAGTGAAAAATGTAATGAAAGGAAGGAGCTGAAAGACTCCCACGAAAGGAGCAATGTTGTCTCAGTCCACTAAAACTCGCTCTCCGTGCCTTCTATATTTAATCGCCCTTTTTGGCTTCCCGGCAGTCCTCGTGTGACTCTAGTGGAAGACCTGAGTAACACAGAGAGCAGAGGAAGTATTTCTCAGTCTCTCTACAGCTGGAAGGATAGATTTATGTCTCAAGACATTTCTCAGAATCTGTCAGGAATACTTTTTCCCAATTGAACAGGTGTACCTAATAAAGCGGCAGGTGAATATATATCACTCACCAGCCACTTTATTAGGTACACCTGTTCAATTGCTTGGTAACACAAATTGCTAATCAGCCAATCACATGGCAGCAACTCAATGCATTTAGGCATCTAGATTGGTGAAGATGACTTGCTGAAGTTCAAACCGAGCAACAAATGGGGAAGAAAGGGATTTAAGTGACTTTGAATGTAGAATGGTTGGTGCCAGACGGGCTGTCTGAGTATTTCAGAAACTGCTGATCTACTGGATTTTCACGCACAACCACTCTAGGATTTACAGATATGGTCCGAAAAAGAGAAAATATCCAGTGAGCGCCAGTTGTGTGGACGAACAAATCTGCAGCAACTGCGTGATGCTATCATGTCAATATGGACCAAAATATTGGAGGAATGTTTCCAGCACCTTGTTGAATATATGCCACGAAGAATTACAGTATCTCACAGAAGTGAGTACACCCCTTACATTTTTGTAAATATTTTATTATATTTTTTCATGTGACAACACTGAAGAATGACACTTTGCTACAATGTAAAGTGGTGAGTGTACAGCTTGTATAACAGTGCAAATTAGCTCTCCCCTCAAAATAACTCAACACACAGCCATTAATGTCTAAACCACTGGCCACAGAAGTGAGTCCACCCCTAAGTGAACATTTCCAAATTGGGCCCAATTAGCCATTTTCTCTCCCCGTGGGTCACATGACTCGTTAGTGTTACAAGGTCTCAGGTGTGAATGGGGAGCAGGTGTCTTAAATTTTAGTGTTATCGCTCTCACTCTCTCATACTGGTCACTGGAAGTTCAACATCGCACCTCATGGCAAAGAACTCTCTGAGAGATCTGAAAAAAATAATTGTTGCTCTACATAAAGATGCGTAGGCTATAAGAAGATTGCCAGACCCTGAAACTGAGCTGCAGCACGGTGGCCAAGACCATACAGTGGTTTAACAGGCAGGTTCCACTCAGAACAGGCCTCGCCATGGTCAACGAAAAAAGTTGAGTGCACGTGCTCAGCGTCATATCCAGAGGTTTGGTTTGGGAAACAGACGTGTGAGTGCTGCCAGCATTTCTGCAGAGTTGAAGGGTGGGGGGGGTCAGCTGTCAGTGCTCAGACCATACGCCGCACACTACATCAAATTGGTCTGCATGGCTGTCATCCCATCTTCTAAAGGAAGATATGCACAAGAAAGCCCGCAAACAGTTTGCTGAAGACAAGCAGACTAAGGACATGGATTACTGGAACCATGTCCTGTGGTCTGATGAGACAAAGATAAACTTATTTGTTCAGATGGTGTCAAACGTGTGTGGCGGCAACCAGGTGAGGAGTACAAAGACAAGTGTGTTCCCAAAAGGGGGTACAACCCGGTACTAGCAAGGTGTACCTAATAAATATATATATATATATTCACATTAACATATTTCATTCAATATCATTTTTAATTGTCATTTATTGGATTTTCCCCTCCCCATAATGACCATTTTGGGATAAATTTAATTTTGGGATAAATGTGACCTGAACATGCTTTTGGGAGACTCACGTACACAAACAACAAATTAATCTGAGAAAGCACTGCTATTTTCCCACAAGGGTCACTAGCAGGCCCCCTGCCGTGGGTCGTGAGGTCGTGACCTGCCGCTGCGGGAGGCGAAAGCAGAGATGCTGAGGTCACAGCGCTCTCCTCCTCATCCACATGCAGCTCTCATTAATACTTTACCACACTCATAACCCCTGACCTATGCCGCTAATGAAGCGATGAGCCAACAGTTAAATCTAAACCCAGCAGACATTGTTTTTTCCAAATATGCACATCGGCAGAAATGTGACACTTTCTGTGTTTACATAGTTTTACAACTCGAACATTTCGCGGAAGCTCTCGATCCGAGTCTCTCTTACGCAGGTTGTTTTGCATCTGACAGCGGCTAGCTCTGAGATATGTAGCGTGACGCTACGCATACATCCTCCACATGTTCTCGCTGTAGTGACTCATGGCAGGATAAAGGAGTCCTGGAAATCTTTCTCTTTTTTTTTTGGTCACACTCTAACAGAAAAAAAAAATAAAAAAAATAAATTTGTCTCTGAGTTCACTATAAATATTGTTTTCTGTTCATTCAGTGTTTCCAAACCCATGCATTTGCATAATGCATCATCTGTCTATAGCACACTGTGTGCGTTTTCATCAGAGGGGACATTAGTCTATACAGAAAGCTGCAATACGCAACATATTTTACCGTGATTATGATTGCTGCATTATCACAATAACATAATCACAAAATTCTGTTTACATGAGCTGCTAATTAATCTCAGTACTGCTTAAATCGCATTATGAATGTATTCATTGTGTTTAAGCATATTTATCTGCAACTGCAATTTTTGTCTGATGCAGTTATGTTTTATAGAATGATAAACTAGATGTTTCAAGACTTTATATATGATTACTGTATGCCAAGCACACTAATTTGGTCTTGATAGACTGAAATCTGTGTAATTTTGCTGTAGCTACAAGCCCAAAATGATCACATAAGTTTAATCATTCAAATCATTCAGATTTGAAATGCAAAAGTACTCATTTGTATTCATTTTCTTTGATGTGACACCAGTAATTATCCTTTTGTACCGAGGTTTGAATTATTAGTCTAATCTAGCCTCCGTGATCTGTTTTAATGCAGCTCTATCTAATATTTATTTTATGTAATCCAAGTGAGGGGTTTTGCATTATTCAGCAAGGGTAGTTCCTTTGCAGGGGTCTGTGACAGAGAAACTCCAATACAGTAATATCATCCAAGTGGATGCTGCACACTGGTGGTGGTTGAGGAGATACCCCCCACATGATTGTAAAGTGCTTTGGGTGTACAACAATACAAAATAAAGCACTATATAAATGCATCATTCATTCATACATCAGACCGAGGGGTGGGGGGGACCTGCTGATGCGACCTCGTTGTCATAGCAACCACTCATCCGTCAGCCTCACGTGTGCCATGCGGTCAACAGCACATGAACTGACGGAATGAATCAAGGAGTTTCTGATGGAGGGAAAAAATGTAAACAAACACATGTGTCTACTGTCAATCTCCTGAAGGTGTATGAGATTTCACAGAAGATGCTTAAGAAGACAGAGCAGATTATCTCCATTCAGGCTGTCTTTTTAAATATTTTAATTTATAATAAAAACAATGTCACAAATTTATTGTGAAAAATATTAAGAAAAAAAAAAATGAACAAGAATGAAAAGCTAATTCTTGTGTATATCTTGAGATGTTCGCTTGCAAATCAGTGATTTTTTTATTATTAGTTTTATTATACTTTATACTTATTATACTATAATATTCATTATTATGTATCTGTGTTATTTTTAAATGAATATTAAAGGACCATATTATATATAAATATATACAAATAATATTTTAGAATAATTTAAAAATAACATATTTAAATTCTATGTATTTATTATTATTATTAATAATAATAATAAGATTGTACTTATTTAATAATTTATTTATATACATTATTTTATTTATTTTTATAGACATTAATATGTAAATGTGGGTTGTCAAATGTTAATGTATTTGTATCATGATTATTTCTGAATGAGCTGTTTTTGCAGCTTAGTTTCCAGTTTTTGTGTTATGTACACAGCATATCAAACAAGAGTAGCGTAGCGATTTTTCTCATGAATATTAATTACATGACATTCGGTCAGTAGTCCCGACTGATTGGCTTAAATGCTGAGGCTTTGTCTTTTGCTACTTTGGCCAAAAGAAATGAACCCAAACTCCAAACTTATTAAAAATAAATATATTTTTGCAATTCCATTTGATGACTTTAGGAGTGCAGAAATGACACACTTTGTAGTTGAGGGCTTTTTGGGATCTTTGAAAATGAAGCAAGTTCTGTTGGCATCTGAATACACGTCCCAGCAGATGCTGCCTGTCGTGAAGATGCTCTGAGTTTTGAAGATCTCTCTCTTTCTCAAACAATGAACGTCCTCATGGCAGCCATCCGGCCTAATGCAAGTCAGTTTCTCCTTCCTCCATTAGTTATTCTCTGTATGTGTCAGTCCTTCATCTGCTTTTGATGTCCCTCTCTCTCTTTCTCCATCGTGCGTGTGAGAGTACTGTATTCTGTGGCCGTTTTTGAGGGCTAGTGAGAAAGACCGAGTGTGAGACGTGTTATAAATGTGTCCTCTTTCTGTACTTCACATGACCTCCTTCTCTCTTGCCCTCGAAATCTCTCTCTCTCTCTCGTTCTCTGTGTCTCTCCTTCCCCCGTGTGTAGCAGTGCGGCGTCACTCTCTGCGTCAGTGTGCCATTACGTCAGCCCTGAATCGCATCACTACTGAGGTGCAGATGAGCTAACGTTGCTTTTTCTCTCTCCCCCCTTTGTCTCTTCCTCTCCCGCTACCTGTGCGCTTAACTCTACCTCTGCCTTACGCCCACTTCCTGTCCTTCTCGTCCAGTCTTCGGGCACCAGCGTGACGGTGGACATCGCGGTGATGGGCGAGGCACATGGGCTGATCTCAGATCTGCTGGCTGACCCCTCCCTCCCGCCGAACACCTGCAGCACCCTGCGTGCCGTCAGCAACTTGCTCAGCACCCAGTTCACCTTCCAGCCGCTGCACCACCGGCCGCGCCTGAGCCCCCTGCTGGCCTTCAGCGAAGGACACGCCTGCTCCGACTCGGAGGAGGTGCCGGAGAAAGGAGAGAGGCTGGCCATCCCGAAGGTAAGGTCACACCCTCTCAGGTAGCAGGATTTGATTGGCATTTGGCCCTTCGTTAAACCCCGCCTCAAAAATATGACTGACCTTTGCAGCTGTTCCAGCCCCACCCCACTTTATCCATTTTCATTCATTTCGTTCATAGGTTTTTTTTAAGTAGTGAGGAGTCTGTATTGTGACAAATATTCTATTTTAACAAATTATCATAAAAGAAAAAGATTTAGGTGCGACTTGATTTTATCCGTCAGATTGGTTGTTGCTAAGCCCCGCCTTAATATATAACTGACCAATCTAATCTTTGCAGCTGTTGCGGCATCACCCACTTTTTTGCATTTCTATTCTTTCTACTTTTTTAAGTAGCAAAATATTTTTTATTCCAAATTATGATAACCATATGAGCTTATTATAATTAATGACACAGAAAACCAGGGGCGGGACTTGGTTCTGGTTAGTTTATTGATTGGATGTTGAGATGTGAGAGGACATGTCAGAGAAAGGACAGAGGCTAGATGTCCTGTAAGTAAGGCCACACAACTTCTCAGGTTGCAGGATTTGATTGGCAATTAGCCCTTCGCTAAGTCCTGCCTTAAAAACCTGACTGACCTTTGCAGCTGTTGCAGCTCCGCCCACTTTTTCCATTTCCATTCATTTCTTTCATAGAGATTTTTTTTTAAGAAGTAACAGATTCTTAATTCCATATTGTGGCACACATAAGATTAATGGATTATGTAAAAAGAAAAATGTAGGCAGAACTTGCTTCTATGCAGCAGTTGTTGATTGGATGTTGTGATGTGAGAGCAGTCACCAGAGAAAGAGAGAGGGTGAACATCCCATAGGTAAGGCCACACCCTCTCAGGTTCCGGGATTTGATTGGCAATTGGCCCTTTGCTAAGCCCCACCTTAAAAACATGGCTGATCTTGGCAGCTGTTGTGGTCCCGCCCACTTTTTGAATTTCCAGATTTTTTTAAGCAGCAAATGTGGACGGAAATCGGTTCTATGCATCGGTTGTTGGCTGGATGTTGAGATGTGGGCGTGGCACTCACTTGAGCTTGCGTGCGTGAAGTTTAACCGGACTTAATTATTGGAGAAGCCTGCATATGTGTGTCGGGAGAAGTGTCGTTTTCACCAGAAGATCTGGTTTACACATATGAAGTGTTCACAATAAGATCTATATCATGCATTTTTTTTAAATAACATTTTAAAATGACTAGGAAATTGTATGTTACAAATACGAATTACAAGTAGCTAGTAACACTTTGAATAAATCATGAAATTCTGAAGTAGAAAGACTGAAATAATGTTTTCTTTCAAAACATACTCCAATAATCTTTATTTACCACTTTGAAAATAATTTTTTGCAGCATATTATCAGACAAGCTTTTGCACTTTTATAATGGAGTTGCATTGAAGTCTGTGTGTTTGGATAGTTTTATATAGAATTTCATTGAGAAATTATCCAAAAGTACAGTACAACGTTTAGTACAGTAGAACCGTACTGAACCGTAATCTATACATTTCTTTAAAGATAAATCACTTATAAGATGCTTGAACATGCCACAATTAACTCTAGCCCATGTATGAATAATATCCAGTCTATTTATGAGTCCATTTTACTGAAAGTCATGCCGTTCATACCTATGGGACGTTCTGTAAAGCTTGTCCTGCAGGCTTTCGCTTGTGAAAATGAATGGTTTTTCACCGGTTAGGGTGTTTTTACATAATTTCTTAGCATTGTTGCAGCAATTCATGAATGGCTCGCTTTATCTTGGTGGAACCGGCAAAGACTCTGAGACAAAAGAAAAAGACTCCATTGCGTTTAATGGTTTACTTCCACGGCCAATGCTCTGTATTTTTCATCACACCACACACACACACACACACACACACACACACACACACACACACAGCGTTCCTTCCTCATTCACGCCAGCATGGCAGGTCTCTAATGTAGCGGACAATGACGCACATTCTCACAGAAGCCTTTTAATGTTTCACCAGCACTGCAGTTAAAAACGCATGCCGGCACTTAAAGAGTAGGTGAGGCAAAAGTCACTATCCGTCTCTCCAGCGCTTTTCCCATGCTGCAGTGCTCAGCAAACAACGTTAAGAGATGTTTATTAAAGCCCATTCATTACACCTGGTCCATATGTAGGTCACACCGCACTACGCTCTGATATTGAACAGAATTCAGAGTTATTTTTCCACAGCGTATATAATGTGATATTCTGGCAGTGTGAAGAAAAACACGAGCGAGTATGGTTCTTTAAGCAGCGTTTTATCTGTCTGAGCTACAGCTGTGTCAATATCTGAATAAAAACGGCACGAAACGCAACTGATGGTGACACAATTTTCGTAGACGGTCAAATAGTTGTGGCCTGTCTGGGTGTCCAGTTTGGCCGAGGCGCAGGAAACGGGGCTTTTTCACATAAATCCCAAATCACTTATCCTGTATATTTTAACTCGGCAAAGAAAAACACTGTTCCTAAGGTGTTACATTTCTGCAGTGCTGCTGATCGCACGTCCATTAAACATGCAACACGGTTACCGTAGGTCAGAAACCTTTCACGCATTATACATGCATGAGCTCTCCGCCTTAGAAAGTACTATTAAGATTTAAAGGCCGATTCCTCCGGTATTTTCCTACTTTAGGATTTCGAGCGAGAGCATACCTTTGTCGCAGACGTTTAAGTGCTAATCTATTCGAGAGCTAATAGGAAAAGAAAGTAGTTGAACTGACCGGTTCACTGCACTCTCGGGCCTGGACTATTCCCTGCAGGTTTTGCTCGTTTTTACTAGTGTGTTGTAGTTAAAAATAATTGTGTATCTTGATGTTTTTCAGACTTTTTAAAGATATTTTATGTATAAATATCCATTTAAATGCTAAAATATTTATAAATATTTTTTACATATTTTAATATATTTAAAATATTTTTTTCATATTTATACATTTTATTAATGCTTAGTGTAAGAAGTAAAATAAAGTATAAGGGTGAATCCCAATTCTCTGTCTTACCCCTTCCCCTTCGTCTTACCCCTAGCCCTTGTCCCTCGAAACCGAGTGCTAAGCGCTAGGGTGAAAACATACCCTTATGAAATGAGACGCCACTTGGTTACTGTTACGTCATCATACATCGTCGCTAGCTGCTGCTACGTCACCAGAGGCGACAAGTGTTGATCACAAACTCTCCGTCTAAAAGTGTGGTGTTTGTCGATTACGTGGGTTTTAGTGATGTTTTCTCTATTCAGAGAAACGTGGGACTGTTGTGCAAATCAGCATCTGATGTAACGTTAGCGTGGAAAAATAGCGATTTTTTTTTAAACGTTTCAATTAAAGAGCATGGTTGCAATATATATGTAAGTGACAGGACTGTGTAGAGCACAAAACAAGACTGTCGAAATTTTTAAATCAATGATTTTAAGCCGAAATACTCTCTGGATGATCTGGCCGCAGTGTGTTCTGGGTACCCCTTGGTTCAAGTAAGCTCGCGAAAATTATTGGTTTTAAGGGGTGTCTACCCCTTCCACTTACCCCTACCCCTCGATCAAAACCAGAATTGGGACTCTCACGTGAATGTGCAAAACTAAGGGGAAGGGGTAAGACAGAGAATTGGGATTCACCCTAAATCTAATCAAAGCTAAATAAACAAGGGCATAATATGTTTTGTAAAATTTGTATAAAAATAAGTAAATGGATAAATAAAAAACAATGGATAAATAAAAAAAATTTACCTACAGTACATAAAAGTAAAGCATGCAGGTTACACCTTATATATATATATATATATATATATATATATATAGTTTATATATAAAGTCACAATATATATATATATATATATTTATTTTTTTATGTTCAACAAAATTGCTTAATATATTTCAGGAGCAATTCCACATCTCTTGAGGGTTTTGTATACCTGTAATCAGTGGTATTTTACTGGTAAATGATTAGCGTTGAGCAGACTGATGCTGGGAGCTGGGGAGGCTATAGTTTGTGAAAAACGCTAAAGTGGTTGCTGGAAGATTTGCACGTACCGTTTTAATGAAAGGTTTTGAGGTTCTGTGGGTAATGTGGCTTTTTATGTGTCGGTGGCGGGACTGGTATTAGATAATCAGTTTAAACTATATATGTTTGTGACATGCATGTAAACAGGGTTGATGCACATATTTGGCGAATCGTGTGAAGCCTGTCAAGGGTCATGTTACATCCCAAATTTAAAGATTTAAAGAAAATAATTGCATAATGCACCTTAATAATCCTAAAATAGCTTAGTTTTTTAACTGAATGTAACACATAGACATGTTCTTGATCATTCTTGGCAATTATTTATTTGAATATTGATGGACAATTAAGCACATTAATGCAGGAGAAATAATGAATGTTTTTAAATTAATAATAATTATAACAATAAAAAATACTTAAAAATAGCACAAAATACTACCAAGATGTATAATTGCTTTATCGTTTAAATATCTCTTTTTTTGCATACCACTTGAGACCATACAGTTTTAAAATTGTGATCGTTTTGCTACAGTATAAAACATTTTGGCCTTAGAAAATGATAGCATAATGCACCTTAATAATCCTAAAATAGCTTAATTGAAATGTTTTAATTTTAGGTTCCCTCATATAGGTTAGTTCAGACTGTGATAGGGAACAACGCTCCCAGCTGTCACAGTGGTTCGATCAGACAGCGCAGAACCCTGATTGGACGAGACTCGGCTCTCAGACGCCTGAGCGCTGTACGTCTGCAACCCTGACAGTCTGTCTGCGTGAGAGAGACACCACGGCAGGAGAGGAGATGCACGTCCCGAGCACCTTCTCAGACATGAGGCCTGCTACATCCGCTCAAACATGTTCCTCCCAACTCCAGCTGACAGCCGCTCCGGCTGAATTAATATCAGACGCAGATGTTTTCATGTTTGTGGCTGTAGATTGTTGCATGAGAATTTTCCTGAGCTAAAAATACACATGCGATTTGTGACTTCTGAGCCCGGCATCTGTCTGTAACGGGACGGTGCCCAGGGCATGCACTCGGGGCGGTTGGGAGATTAGGGCGAGCGGATGTGCCCTATGGTTCTCTACGTGGGCCGGAGCCCTGCTCTGCGTCTGAAATATTCATGCTGCTGTCAGGAGTTTCTTCCCTGCCCTGACTCTCAACTTTTTGTGCGCCATTGTGCAATTTTATATAGTCAAAAATATACTGTACTTTTAATGCGCAAATGCTTGAGCGTTCTGAAGTTTCCTTGAAATATATAAAATGTGCCATTAAACCAGATGTCAAGTCAAAGTCAAAGTCAGCTTTATTGTCAATTCTACCACATGTACCGTACATACATTACAAGAATTGAAATTGCATTACTCTCTTACTCCTGGTGCATACAGATAACACTAAACACTAACAGTAGAAGCGCACAAATATACAAATAAGGACATGTAGAAAAAAAATAATAATTATATAATTATAAAAAATAGATAAGTGGCATAAGGCACATGGTAAATTAGTGCAAACCAGTGAAATACACAGACAGTGCAGAATATGGATGGTGTAGTGCAAAGAGCTTATTAAGTCTATTTTATTAAAGTGACGAGAGAGCAGTCTTTATTCAGACTGTCAGAAGAGGTAGTTAAATGAGTTCAGTCCAATGCTGTACAAAGTGACTGGTGCTTGTCACAGTGTGTGTGTGTGTGCGGGGGTGGGTGTGGTGTGTGTGTGTGTGTGTGTGTGTGGGGGGGGTGTCAGAGTTCAGTGGTGCGTGGTGTAAGAGAGGGGAGGGGGGGCAAGGACGGAGGGAGTTCAGCTTCCTGACAGCCTGATGGATGAAGCTGTCCTTCAGTCTGTTGGTCCTGGCCTGGAGACTCGCAGTCTCCTCCCTGATGGTAGCAGACTGAAGAAGCTGTGTGTCGGTGGGTGGTATCACTGCAAATACTGAGCTTTGCAGGTGAGACGGGTGCTGTAGATGTCCTGGAGGGAGGGGAGAGAGACACCAACGATCTTCTCAGCTGCTCTCACTATCCGTTGAAGGGACTTGCGGCAGGACGCATTGCAGGCGCCATACCACACAGTGATGCAGCTAGTCAGGATGCTCTCGATGGTGCCTCTGTAGAAGGTGCACATGATGGGGGTCGGGGCTCTGGCTCTTCTGAGTTTGCGGAGGAAGTAGAGACGCTGTTGTGCTTTCTTGGCTAGTGCTGCAGTGTTGTTGTCCAGGAGAGGTCCTCTGTGATGTGTACACCCAGGAACTTGGTGCTGCTCGCTCTCTCCACAGTCGCACCGTTGATGGTCAGAGGAGCAATGCTGAGTGTGCACTCTCCTGAAGTCAACGACAATCTCCTTCGTCTTCTCCACATTCAGAGAGAGATTGTTGTCACTGCACCATCCGGCCAGGCGGCTCACCTCGCTCCTGTAGTTTGTCTCATCTCTGTTGCTGATGAGACCCACCACAGTCGTGTCATCCGCAAATTTAATGAAGAGGTTGAGTTGTGTGATGGTGTGCAGTCGTGGGTCAGCAGAGTGAAGAGGAGGGGGCTCAGTACACATCCTTGGGGGGCCCCTGTGTTCAGTGTGATGGTGCTGGATGTGTTGTACTGCCGACCGTACTGCCTGAGGTCTCCCGGTCAGAAAGTCCAACACCAGTTGCACAGCGATGTATTGAGCCCCAGCTGGACCAGTTTATGAATGAGCTGTTGAGGGGATGATTGTGTTGAATGCTGAACTGAAGTCTATGAACAGCAATCTGACATACGTGTCCGTTTTGTCTAAGTGTGTGAGGGCTGGGTGGAGGGCAGTGGCGATGGCATCATCGGTCGAGCGGTTGGACCTATATGCAAACTGGAAGGGGTCCAGGGAGGGGGGGAGGACAGATTTGATGTGTTGCATGACTAGCCGTTCAAAAGCACTTCATGAGAATAGGAGTGAGTGCTACTGGACGGTAGTCATTGAAGCAGGATGGAGATGGATGACTTCTTCGGACTGGAATGATGGTGGTAGCTTTGAAGCATGTGGGGACAACAGCCTGACTTAGTGAGATGTTGAAAATGTCTGTGAAGACATCAGTGAGTTCCACTGCACAGTCTCTCAGTACACGCCCAGGAATGTTGTCAGGACCCGGAGCTTTGCGTGCATTGATCCTGCTGAGGGATCTCCTCACGCTGTGCGGGGACAGTGTCATCATCTGGTCACCGGAGTGGTGGTAGTCTTCTGTGCAGTGGTGCTGTTTTGTGATTCAAAGCGAGCGAAGAAGGCATTCAGCTCGTTCAGCAGGGGATGGTGCTGTCACAGGTCTGTGGTGGGGGCTTGTAGTCTGTAATGGTCTGAATCCCCTGCCACAGGCTCCGAGTGTCTCTGCTGTCGCTGAAACGATGGGCTATCCTCCTGGAGTACAGTCTCTTAGCCTCTCTGATGCCGCGGGATAGGTTGGCCCTAGCTGTCTTCAGGCCCTCCTCATCTCCAGCTCTAAAGGCAGCATTCCGAGCCTTCAGAAGTCTGTAGACCTCCCCTGTCAGCCACGGCTCTGGTTGGCCCGGACAGTGATAGACTTTGTGACCGTTACATTCGTCAATACACTTGGTGATGTAGGCAGTGACAGTCTCTGAGTACTCTTGGAGGTCTGTGGTATTGTTATATGTGGCAGCCTGCTTAAACATATCCCAGTCAGTAGTGTCAAAACAGTCTTGAAGTGCCTCTGACGACCCTTCAGGCCACACTTGTATCTGTTTGTGTACTGGTTTGATAGCTTTAACGAGCGGTCTGTATGCAGGCATTAGCATGACAGTGATGTGGTCTGAGGCTCCGAGGTGGGGGAGGGGGAGGGCCTTGTAAGCTCCTCTTTGTGTTATTATTAAGATGTGTTATTCAGATGACAAACATGCTGAAACATTCTCAGCTAAATTCTTTCCAAACTATTATTTCTCCATGACGCTAGTTGGCCTGCAAGAGAAAACTGACGGACAGTTGCTTTAGTTTCTGTTCTGCTGTAATCTGCATTGCATTACTTTGAACTCAAAGGAATAATCCACACAACATTTAAAGATTTGGCATTTACTGTTATTTTTAGCATAATTGGGATGCTATTACTATTATTGATATTATTTTTATAGTTTAAATCATGTAGATTTTCATTTTGAATATTTTTGTCTGTTTTTTTATTTTTATTCAGTGGAATATGTTTTTATTAGTTTTATGTAGTTATTTTAGTGCATCTTTAGTTAAACTATATATTTTGTTTTATTTTCATATACTTTATTTCAGTTTATTTTACATTGCATTGAAAGGGATAATGAAATTACAATTGTTGTAATTTACTTAACTCTAGTGCTTTTTAGTATAATTGAGATACTGTTATAGTTTTATGAATATTTTAATTGTTTTTATTTTGTATTTTAGTTGTATTAATTTATATTTAATTTATTTTTAAAATTTCAATTTTTTTATGTTTTAGTTATGGTGTTGTGTGTTTTGTCTTTTATTTTTATATATATGTTTATATAGTTTTTATTAATATTTTGAATGTTTTATTTCTATATTTTAATTATATTTATTTAAATATTTATATTTGATATATATTTTAAATTTTAGCTAATTTTTAGTTGTTAATGTGTTTGTTTTTAATTTAAATATGCCTATATAGGTTTTATTAATTTTGTTGTAAGTTTCAAACCTCTATGCATTCTCTTTTGTCTGAGGGTGAGTAAATGTTGTTTTTTTGAGTGTCCTGTCCCTTTAAGTGCATTTATGTTGTCTATTTTATAGCGCGCACACACGTGCCACATTAGCCAAGCTTTTTGATTGGTTCAAAGTTTGTGATGTAAAGAAGAAATGCGATGATGCATTTCTCTGGGGTCTTCCATCTGTTCTGTTCCCGTTTTCCCAGATGGGGGAAAGGCTCAGTATTCCCTGACGGACCGCTGTCATCTGCCGCCCTCAGATGTTTGGCTTAACGCACAGACTCGCTCTCAAAATACGCACACTCGCTAACATTCACATTTACGTAAAACGCGATCCAATTTAATCTAAACAAGCGCTTTGTTTAACAGCCGCACTGCCAAAAAGTGTTGATTTGGCTCTCGGCTTGTCATACACACGTGTTTCTATTCTGTCTGGGTCAGTGTTCACTGATTATAATTGGTGATGTGACGTTTGACAAGCTCCAAAACTGACCTTAGCAGAGAATTTGTGACTGTCAACATTGTTTTAGTCTAAACTTGATGTGTTCTCCTTAAATAACAGCGTTTGAGGCGGAGTTTGCCTCCGGGGCTTTTGAGACGCATTTCTTCCACGTGGACCACCACCACCTCAGCCACGGGCCTGCCCACCCTCGAACCCGGGCCGGTCAGACGGGACCGCAGTGCCAGCATCAAATCACCTCACGATGGCCCTTCCAGCAGGTAATAAACACCCGTTCTTATCCAGAACAATCTGTGTTTACCTTTAGTCACTTAGTTCATCAAACTAACTCACCAATAGATCCTCTGCAGTGAATGGGTGCCGTCAGAATAAGAGTCTAAACGGATGATAAAAACATCACAATATTCCTCAAGTAATACACACCACTCCAGTCCATCAATTAACATCTTGTGAAGCTGAAAGCTGTGTGTTTGTAAGAAACGTTTTAACTTCAAACCGTTGCTTCTGACTAAAATATGTGTCCATAATCCATAATATGGCTTTCTTCATTGAAAAAGTCGTCTCATCTGAATCAGGAGAGAAATCTGTACGGATCAAGTGCTGTTTACGGTCCAAAACAGCTCTATATAAATATGTGGATGGATTTTGATGTGAGAGACAACAGGAGATGGGCCTTTTTACTGTAGCAAGCGTTATGGATTATGGATGCATTTTTTGTCCAGAAGTGACCGTTTGAAGTTAAGACGTCTTAATGATGGATTTGTTTCTTACAAACACACAGCTTTTTGTTACTCAAGATGTTAACTGATGGGCTGGACTGGAGTGGTGTGAGTTAATGTGATGTTTTTATCATCCGTTTAGACTCTGATTCTGACGGCACCCATTCACTGCAGAGGTTTGATACGGTGATATCATCAAGCTTTAAGTGTTTCTTCATACGTTTGGTGACCAGCCCCGAATCTTTTCACCATCTTCCTTCATTTCTGTTCAGTGCCTTCGGTGTTTTGGTTATTTTCAGTGCATATATGAAGACAGGTGTCCTAGCAGAGAAATGTTTTACAAACACAAAAGCGTCCATTTGTGAAGCATTTCATGTATTGTTTTATTATGTCAAACTTACCAAACACCCTTTTTCATGAAACGCTTGTGCAGTCTAAATTGATTTGATATTTGGTAATCTAATGCAATGGCATTTGCACGTTTGTCCAAATACTTCCCGGCTCGCCGTATGTGACGCATGAAGTGTTTTGAAGCAACAATACACACTTTCTGAAGATATGAGTCCACGGAGAGTTTCTCAGGAGTTATCTGACAGCACGTTTATCCGTTTGCCCTGGTTTAGTTTTGTTTGTCATCATTGTCTCGTACGTTAGTGTTTCGCACAGCTGTTGTGGATCGCTGTCAAGCGCTTGAACTTTCCAGAGCTCCTCCACGCCATCCCAATGTTTGATTCAGATTTTATAATGTCCATCTTTGGCCATTTCTCCCCCTTTATATCTCTTATTTCAGCTCGAGTTATACAGACCAGCTACAGTTCAGGCCATTAATACTGATATCCAGTTCGTCATCTGCACTGTGTAGACAGAGAGCTTAAAGAGGCTTCCTGGAGACTCGAGAGCCCGGCTTGTTTAGATTTGGGCCCTGTCGAAATAAAAGCCCCGGTGAAAAATGGAGGGTCACACGGTTGCCTGCATCACCATGTTGAGGCTGGTTTTAACCTGCGCAGCGTCTTAATGGATTTCTGAAGAGTGTTCCCACAGCAGGAGGCATGTTTGCTCCCTTTTTATTTTAAAGTCGGCAGCAAAATTCAAGTTTAAATCTATGAAGGTAATTTTAAGCCAGCGCAGATCTCAAGCGCGGAAAAAGAAAGACGGAGCTAAAATCGGATTATCCTGGACTTTTTACTCTACATACACAACAAGTCATTTAGACTTTGATAGTCTTTTTTCTAACATACAGATTGGTTCAGCGGTCACCGTTTTTGCAGTTCTAAACTGTGTTTTCGCTTGCAAAGCACTTTCACAGTGAGTGCTTTTGACTATTTTGGCGAAAAAAACGTGCCAAAAGTTACAAGAAAAATTGAAGTTAAGAATGCAGATCATATTTATTTAGTGTCAGCATGAAGTGAGTTTCACAATACATGAATTACACTTATGAAACAGCAAAATGGCAAATTTTTTTCTTGCGCTTTAAAACGCGTTTACACCTTTACAAAGTTCTGTTGCGCTTGCAAATTTTATTTGCGCTGCAGTCTTATGTAAACTTTCACAAATCTTACCATACGTGAAATCTTTATGACGTAAAATTACCTTCATTGATAAATCCCTCTCCAAAAAATAGATTGGACTCTTTTAACCCCAGACAAAGTGCATTGTGAGCTTTCTCATTTACAAGTTCACCTTGAGAGGAAAAGAGTTACGCCGTGTTGAGTGGTGTGAAGAAACAATGAGAATGATAAATAAACTCTGGAGCAGGATTGTTATTGCTAACTGAATATAAAACAAAAATAAATAAATACTAAAACTGAAATAAAACATAAACAAAAAAATA
The DNA here is from genome assembly GCA_027422405.1 of Ptychobarbus kaznakovi. Lineage (NCBI taxonomy): Eukaryota > Metazoa > Chordata > Actinopteri > Cypriniformes > Cyprinidae > Ptychobarbus > Ptychobarbus kaznakovi. The sequence continues at coordinate 44,138,562 of CM049795.1, forward strand.
CAAGTTAAGTTGAAGTACTTAACAACAACTAAACACTAAAATGTGATTAAAATTATATAGAAATTTTAAAATATAATAATTAAATAATTAAAAAAGAACAAAAACATCATGAAATTACTAATACACACACACACACACACATACAAACGATTCATCGTGATTAATCCATCCAAAATAAAAGTTTTTGTTTACATAATATATGTATTTGTACTGTGTATATTTATTATGTGTATATTTAAATACTTAGTATTAGAAATTATGATCCGCACTCAGGAGAGCAATCTTTTGTCGTTTTATTTAACATTCATCACTGATGGGAAAAGACACGAAAAAAGAAGATTGTTCTCGTGAGTGAAGATCATCATTTCTTATACTTATAAGTTATAACTTAACAAGATTGATGCACCAAAATAAAAAGATCAAGAAACAACGCAGTGCAAACAACATTGTTGAACTATATATAAATACACACACACACATATTATATATTTTGAAAATATTGACATGTATTTACTACGGTACTAGCAAGGTGTACCTAATAAAGTGGCTGGTGAGTGTGTGTATGTGTATGTGTATTATATATATATATATATATAGATTTATATTATATATAAATATATTTAACATAAACATAACACATTTCTCATAAATGTATACATGCATGTGTTTGTATTTATATATACATAATAAATATACACAGTATACACACTTATATTATGTAAACAAAAACTTTTATTTTGGATGTGATTAATCGCAAGTAATCGTTTGACAGTACTAATATATATATATATATATATATACACACACACACACACACACACATGTGCAACTATATAAATAGACTAAAATACGACTCCACTAGAGTCTAAACAACAAAACCAGCATGTCTTTGGATATAAATCAACATTAGCAGGTAAATATCTCATTCATTTATTTTCTCCTCTTTTGCAGTTTGGTGAACAGTGATTCATGGAACAACTCTATAATGCTCGGCCTTTCCAAGAGCAGGTCCATGTCCGCTTCATACGCTGCCTCCTCCACCACTAACCACATCTATAGCAAGAGCCGAAGAGGTACAGCTGTGTGTGTGTGGTGTGTGTGTGTGTGTGTGTGTGGTGTGTTGTGTGTGTGTGTGTGTGTGTGTGTGTGTTGTGTGTTTGTGTGTGGTGTGTGTGTGTGTGTGTGTGTGTGGTGTGTGTGTGTGTGTGTGTGTATGTGTGTGTGGTGTGGTGTGTTGTGTGTGTGTGTGTGTGGTGTGTGTGTGTGTGTGTGTGTGTGTGTGTGTGTGTTTTGTGTTGTGTGTGTGTGTGTGTGTGTGTGTGTGTGTGTGGGTGTGTGTTGTGTGTGTGGTGTGTTGTGTGTGTGTGTGTGTGTGAGAGAGAGAGAGAGAGAGAGAGAGAGAGAGAGAGATCTGGTATATATGGTTTATGAGGACACAAATCTGTATAATTACATGGGTATTACAACATGAAGGTGGTTTATGAGGACACTGCCTATGTCCCCGTAAACCAAAAGGCTTAAAAAAACATGACTAAATGGTGTTGTTTTTGAAAATCTACAATGCACAAAGTCTCCTGTGAGTTTAGGTGTAGGGCAATAGCACATACAGTTTGTACAGTATAAAAACCATTATGCCTATGGGGAGTCCCCATAAACCACATATGCCAGATTGAGTCTGTCTGTCTGTCTGTGAAAAAGTGAGTGTGAGAGAGTGTGGAGTGAAAGGAGATAAATGGCCTCTAGCAGTACCAGTGTGATTCCTCTGCTCTCTGACAGGTTACCCTTCTTCCAACATCTCACCTCTGGCTTCACCCTGCCACTCCCCTCCAGTCCAGGGCACTCCGCTCACCAGCCCCACCAACAAAAGCCCTTCAGTGGAGCTGCCGGATGCAGAGCTTCCACCGCCACAGAGCCCCCACAAAGCCTTAACCCACAGTCAGAGCGCCCCCAGCTCCAGCACCTCTCAATGGGTGCCGCCTCCACTTTGTAGCAGGTAAAACCCCACCCTTCTGCTCCGCTTCACACATTTGTGCGCTGATTTTTGTGGGAAATTAATTTAGTTTTAAACAGAGCTTGAGTTGTATTGTACTGCAGTTGTATTGACATCCAAAAGCACTGTTAAATTATCCAAAAATATTTAATAGTTCTGGGCAACAATTAAATTGCATACATTAATTGCGATCAATTGCATCCAAAATAAAATATGTTGTGTACATAATATATGTGTGTGTGCTGTGTATATTTATTATGTATATATAAAGACACACATACAGTATATATTTAGAAAATATTTACATGTATGTATTTTTATTCATATCATTTATATTATACATATATATATTTAATATATAAACATAAAATATTTTTATTAAATATATACATGCATGTGTGTGTATTTATATATACATAATAAATATACACAACACACACACATATATTATGTACACAAAAGCTTTTATTTTGGATGCAATTTATCACGATGAATCGTTGCCCAGGACTAATATTTAATAAATTAACATACAGGTGTTGCGCACACAGAACTTTTATTCTGTAATTTTATGCTTTAATATTAATCATCTGCTTCTTATGATTTAATAGTTGTTTCATATCCATTCTTGCTGTAATTTATTATGTAATTATTTTACTATATCTTTCAAAATATTTAATAAGCAAACCTGCAGGTGTAGCATCCACAGAACTCTATGATCTAGAATTTCATATTTGCACATTAATTTAATTCTCATACTTTAATATTCATTTTCATATCTGTGTTTTTAAAAACACTCATGGAAATATATTTAAAATGAATTGTTATTATAATTTTCAAAACATATTTAATAAACATGCAGGTGTAGCGTCCACAGAACTTAAATCTGTCAGTTAATATTTGTTTATTAAGAAGTTAATTCTCGTACCAGAAATATTCACTTCCGTATTTATTTTTGTTAACTCTCCTAGCAACTTGTTTTAAATTAAGTTTTGTTATATCATCCAAGATATTTAATAGACCTGCAGGTGTGGCACCCACAAAACTATAATTCCATATTTGCATATAAATTATTTAATTCTCATACTTTAAATAGTATGGAAAAAAGTCCTGCATCAGTTTATTTCAAATTAACTTTTTAATTTTTTAGCACCCACAGAATTTAAATCTCTAATTTCTTATTTCCCAAATGTCTTATTTTCTTAATAGTACAGTTCACTTACTTTAAAGGTGCAGTGTGTAGATTTTGGCAGTGGTTTTTCTAGCGGTTGAGGTTGTGAACTGAAACCAAACAGTCCCCGCTTGTGTACCCCCCGGCCGCACCATCACACCGAGCGGGTCCGAAACCGGGATGCCGGCACGGGAGAGGCGGGCGCTCTACCAAGGAGGCTTAAGGCTACAGTCTCTAGCGTCAGTCGGTTTGAGCGCCTCTTTTTGAGGTAAGGGTGAGTGCGGTTTACACACAAGCCCTTACTGGCTACATCCGTTACACTCACCCCCTAAACCTCATCCCATCCGGGTCACGGCTAATGTAACCCCCGGGTTCCGCATCACACCCAGAGCAGGTCTCAAACACCGGGGATGCCGGCACGGGATGGGGGCGCTCTACATAGGGGCTAAGGCTACCCAGAGCGGCCTCTTTTTGAGGTAAGGGGAGTGAGGTTTCACACAGCCCTTACTGGCATACATCTGTTACACTCGCTCCTCCCTTTAGAGAAGCTACGGGGGCCGATACAGGGCTAAGATGCCGTCGTCTGAGACCGCAGACACCAATTAGGTTTCTTTACAAAGGTAATTTAAGGAATTATGTTTACTTAACTATTCAATAAACCGATGTCATTGCGAATATTACTGTTAGTTGTTCATCCTCGAGTCCGTGTTTTTACGCTATATTCGCTAATGCAGTTGTTTAGGGTGCTGGTAGAAACATGGTGACGACGTCCATGTGAGGGGACCCGCGGTGTATGTAGATATAAATTCCTCATATTAAAGTAATATAAACATAACGGTTTATTATGTAAGGTCTTTATACTCCTCTGAAAACGTAGTTATGTATATTATATTGCATTTCTGTCTATAAATCATCCTAAATATTACACAGTGCACCTTTAAATATTAGTTTTCATATCTGTTTTTGTTTAAATGCAATTTTGTTGCAGCAATTTAATTAAAATGAAATTTGATATATTATCCAAAATATTTGATAAACAAACTTTCAGGTGTAGCATCCACAGAAATCATATCTATAATGTCATATTTGCAGATTAATAATTTAATTATCATAATTTAAATATTCATTTTCATGTGAATATTTCAATGTTTCAATATTTTGTTATTAAACTCCTGCTGTGGTTTATTTAAAATTAGTTTGATTTGTGTAGTGTCCACAGAACTATAATTTAATTTAATATAATTATAATAATGTAATTTGCATATTAATCATTTGCATCTTAATTTATTTCTCATATCTTCGCATACTTGATATCATATCTGTTTTTAATGACAACTCTTGCATAATTTAATTCAGAACTGTTATTATACTCCAGTCTAGGTATTATATTCACTTCATTTACCTTTAAATGTGCGCCTCTGGCCGTGTCGTGTTTACAGCTAGTATTTCAGTGTAATTGCTGAGAGAACACACCAAACCAGCTGTGAAGCCCAGCCTTTGATTAAAACGTTTGGATTGCATGCAGGACTACTAATGAGTAATTTTGAGAACGGACAGCGAGTTAATATTAATTTTGTGGCTAATTCATCACTCCAGTCGCTGTTTCCAAAGATCTGCCCATGTAGTACAAGAGTGGACTTCAGCTTCAGGCCATTCTGTGGTTACTGAACAACCACTGATCATTAGCTGTGAAAAATACCTAACATTGTGTCTAAATATTAACAGATGGACGTACACGGTCAGATCTGCCATCCCTCTCTCTCTCTCTCTCTCTCTCTCAGTTTTACTCACAGTAGGCACGTTTACAGTTTTTACTCACAGTTTTTTGTCATTGACTGATTGAAAGATTCTTTTTGTCTGTTATACGATGAGAAGTTTAATTAGTCTGTATGGTGTTTACTGTTTACATGAGACGTTTTTTGTCTGATATGGTGTTTACTAATATGGTGTTTACGTTATTTAGTCGTTATTTAGTGTTTATATGGTGTTTTACGTTATGAGACGTTGGTGTTTACATGAGACGTGTTTATTTAGTCATATGGTGTTTACGTGAGAGTTTTAGCTGTATGGTGTTTACATGAGACGTGGTGTTTTACTGATATGGTGTTTACGTTATTTAGAATTATTTAGTCTGATATGGTGTTTACATGAGACGTTATTTAGTCTGATGGTGTTTACATGAGACGTTATTTAGTCTGATATGGTGTTTACATGAGACGTTTGTTATTTAATCAAATATGTGTTTACTGAGACGTATTTAGTCTGTGTTTACATGAGACGTTATTTAATCTGTCTGGTGTTTAATGAGACGTTATTTAGTTATTTAGTCCTGATATGGTGTTTTATATAACGTGAGACGTTATTTAATCTGATATGGTGTTTACATGAGACGTTATTTAGTCTAATTGGTGTTTATTGGTGTTTACATGAGACGTTATTAATCTAATATGTGTTTATATGGTGTTTACATGAGACGTTTATTTAGTCTGATATGGTGTTTACATGAGACGTTGTTTATTTAATCTGATATGGTGTTTACATGATATGGTGTTTACGTTATTTAGTCGTGTATTTAATCTAATATGGTGGTTTACATGAGATGTTATTTAATCTTATTTAGTGTTTATATGGTGTTTACATGAGACGTTATTTAGTCTGATATGGTGTTTACATGAGACGTTATTTAGTCTAATATGGTGTTTACATGAGACGTTATTTAGTCTGATATGGTGTTTACATGAGACGTTATTTAGTTGATATGGTGTTTACATGGGACGTTATGGTTTTACATAGACGTTATGGTGTTTACTAATATGAGACGTGTTTATTTAGAGACGTTATTTAATCTGATATGGTGTTTACATGAGACGTTATTTAATCTGATATGGTGTTTACATGAGACGTTATTTAATCTGTATGATATGGTGTTTACATGAGACGTTATTTAGTCTGATATGGTGTTTACATGAGGTGTTTTACGTTATTTTTGTCTGATATGGTGTTTACGTTATTAATCTGATATGGTGTTTACGTTATTTAGTCTGAGACGTTTTACATGTCTGAGACGTTATTTAGTGTTTACATATGGTGGTTTACGTTATTTAGTCTTATTTAGTCTGATATGGTGTTTACATGAGACGTTATTTAGTCTGATATGGTGTTTACATGAGACGTTATTTAGTCTGATATGGTGTTTACATGAGACGTTATTTAGTCTGATATGGTGTTTACATGAGACGTTATTTAGTCTGATATGGTGTTTACATGAGACGTTATTTAGTTGATATGGTGTTTACTGATATGACGTTATTTAGTTTACATGAGACGTTATTTAATCTGATATGTTTACATGTTTACATGAGACGTTATTTAGTCTGATATGGTGTTTACATGAGACGTTATTTAGTCTGATATGGTGTTTACATGAGACGTTATTTAGTCTGATATGGTGTTTACATGAGACGTTATTTAGTCTGATATGGTGTTTACATGAGACGTTTTTTATTTAATCTGTATGGTGTTTTTTTTTACATGCATTGACGTTATTTAGACTATTTATTTTGTTTTATGATATGGTGTTTACATGAGACGTTATTTAGTCTAATATGATATGTGTTTACATGAGACGTTATTTAGTCTGATATGGTGTTTACATGAGACGTTATTTAATTGATATGGTGTTTACTGATATGGTGTTTACGTTATTTAGTCTGATATGGTGTTTACTGATATGGTGTTTACGTTATTTATCTGATTTGGTGTTTACATGAGACGTGGTGTTTACTAGACGTTATTTATCTGATGTTTATGGTGTTTATGAGAGACGTTATTTAGTCTGATATGGTGTTTACATGAGACGTGCATTTAATCGGGGAATATGGTGTTTACATGAGACGTTATTTAGCCTATGATATGTGTTTTTACCGGTTTGCCGCCTTTTACCTCGGAACATGGATGTTGTGAATATTTTCTTATGCGCACATCTATTTTTATGTAAAGTGTTGCCGGTTGCCACCTTTTACCTGTCAAGCAACAGCATGGACTTCCAAGGCCACTGATTGGCTTCATCATTGTCTCCTGTCCATTTTTATAAGCTGGTGTGTGGTGGGCGTTCTGGCGCAAAGTGTGGCTGCCGTCGCATCAAGCAACAGCATGAATGATTGGCTTCATCACTGCACATCCTCTCCACCAGTAACTGGTGTGTGGTGGGCGTTCTGGCGCACTAGACCCCCCCCCCTTCTATGTGCCGTCTGTCAAAGTCCAGCTTTGATGCTGCACATTGGTGTTGTTGAGGAACCCCCCCCCCCCCCCTTCTATGTAAAGTGCTTTATAAATGTAACAAATTATTCTGAATTATTATACTTCTGAAAAGCTGGACTTTAGGTAAATGTAACAAATTATTCTGAATTATTATACTTCTGCTGGAAGGTATGAGGAAAAGACGGGCACAGGAAGCTGACCTTTTGGTGGCTGTGCATCTCTAAAGAGCATCTCATTTCTACTCCTCCGAGCAGAAGCAGGAGCGTGTGGATGAAGGTCCGTAGTAATGACTGGGGGGTGCGGGTTGTATTGCTTGAATTTAGTGACCTGGAATGAAACTAAACTTTCGCATGAGTCGCCGGTCATTCACACGTTTGTGTGGACTGTTAAAGGGATTTACGTCCCCAGAAGAAGACACCGTCAGAAATCCAATTACGCTAATTATGCGTGTCGCGGTTGTTCTATACAAACTCGGAAGCTGTGCGGAATACCGTGTTGTGGCAAATCAATTCAGTGTTCACAAGAGCACAGTTAAACAGTCTGTGTATATCTTCTGCAAGGGAATGATGAATGGGCCGATACGAGATCTGATACGGATGCCAGGTGAGGAGGAGGCATCCGAAATCGCACGTGATGACGTAGACGCAAAGTATGCATAAGATGCAAAGTGGCATAATATTCATTTTGTTCGGTTTATAGAAAGGTTTATCCCACCCCTTGATTACAATTTCATTCCGTTTGGGCATTTTCATTCGGATTGAGCTTGTAAACCGATTACAATGCTCCATGTAAACGCACCTAGTGATCACTAATGTCCTGGCGATGGGACAAGGTCACCTTCCCCTTGGCCCGTAATGAATGCTGGGCACAGAGGAACAGCTTGATTAGGTTCTGTCTGGCCCGCTAATTCAGAGAGCTCAACTAAACAACAGTGACACACACACACACACACAGCACATATCATCAGGAGTTAGTCACCCAGAGAGGACGCCTCTCAATTTCAATGCAAAATATTATAATATGCAATCATGAAATGCATACAGTATGCACGCATCAGCCGTTTCTGGCTTTCCCAACTCATAAAGCAAAAAAACATGAAGCGTAATGAACAGAATCCAGTGCCTGCGATGATGCATAGTGGCTTTTTCTTGTTCTTAAAGTTTTCCTGAAGTCAACTTTCGCAAAGCATTTTTCTGTCTGGCTTATTTCTGAGTGAAAAAGAATATTCTGTGAGGAATAAAATTAGTAGAATGTGAGTTGATTTTAATCATTGGGAATTGATTCAATTCAATAAGTTATTATATTATGAATTGTTGTTGTTAAAATGCAACACCAAAAGAAAAGCTTGATTATAAAGCGGATAGTTCCGGTCCTTGACTCTGATTGGTTGAGCCGCATTAGAAGCTGTACTCTACAAACATACACCTCTGTGTGCACTGTAAGACCAGGAGCATGTAGGGGACAACGGGGCTAAAGGCACCTTTGATATTATTTTCATCTATACCACTAGATGGCAGAGAAACATGATTTTCAGTTTTGTTAAGATAATTAAAGCAACAGTTTTTAAATAACGAAAGAATATGTAAAAGTATGGTATTTGGGGTAAAACAATTTTGTCTGTTGATTTCCTTGTTACTCTTTTATTTTATTGGTCTTTTATTCTTTGTAAAGCACTTTGGTCAACCTCGGTTCTGGTTAAACGTGCTCTATAAATAAACGTTGTTGTAAAAAGCACCCCCGCTGTTTGGGGCTGAAGGTGCACAGTAATTAACATGATATTAATATAGCGCTGACTTTTCCATGTTGTTGACATGACATGGTTAGATTCTGATGGTAAATATCATATATGTGACCCCGGACCACAAAACCAGTCTTAAGTCGCTGGGGTATATTTGTAGCAATAGCCTAAAATATATTGTATGGGTCAAAATTATTGATTTTTCTTTTATGCCAAAACTCATTAGGATATTAAGTAAAGATCATGTTCTATGAAGATATTTTGTAAATGTCTTACTGTAAATATATCAAAACGTCCTTTTTGTTTAGTAATATGCATTGATAAGCACTTCATTTGACCACTTTAAAGATGATATTCTCAGATACCAGATTTTCAAATAGTTGTATCTCGGCCAAATATTGTCCTATCATAACGAACCATACATCAATGGAAATATTATTTATTCAGCTTTCAGGTGATGTAGAAATCTCAATATCGAGAGAAAGAAAAATATTTTATCCATTTGGATTTGATTCGGTTGTGAAAATGATGAAATTTGATGAAAGATTTTTGGATTTTAATTTTTCTGTATGATTATTGTGTGTTGTAGCTGTGGAAGACCGTACAGTAAACTGAGACACGGGGACGGATCCATAGACGCAGGAGACCGAACCCAACAGTCAGGTACCGCCGCTCAATTTGCATTTAGATGCATTTCACTTGCGATCCATTTTGCTGTTGTGATCTGTGATATTACAGCTGGATCCTGGATTGAATCTGAATGCATGTGTAATTGATGTCTTTACGAGTCTTTCAGAGCTGTCGGTCTGCTCGTACGTGAAATATGACGAGAGGCGTGATCAGGTTTTTTAATAACCTTGCAGACGAGCCGCTGATAATGTCATCAAACTATGACAGCATCTATGAGATCAACCACAGTGACAGCGGCGACTTTGCACAGAAGCAGGAGGACAGAGAGGGTCACAGGAAAGCCTGCGGGACGTTCATCCCACCGGAGGTACAGTAAACACGGCTTTTGCAGGACAAATTGATTTTTTATCACTGTAATTTAGTTCAAGCAGATTTTTATTTCTGTGTAGTGTTACAAGGCTACAAGCAGTAAAAATACACAGTATAAAGAGTTGCATAAAATATTAATCTACAAGAAGTAAAACTACACAATATATAGAGTTGCATAAATAAGAGTTCATGTGCAATTATCAGGGTATATTAAATCCAGTAAAAATCAATATCAAAACTAATCACTGTAAAATAATTGTTCATTAAAATTTTGTTTTAGTATATTGGCCACCCTGCAATAAATTGCTGTCAACATTGTTTTGTATTATTATTATATTTTTTTTTTTTGCTTTTTATGTATTTTATTTTTTTGTCTAAATGCCAAGATAATTAAATGATAATGATTAAATAATAAATTTTATTAAACAATAAAAATGAGTGATCCTGTATAATGAATTTTATTAATTAATTATTTTATTTCCTTTTATGCTTAAATACTTTTTAATGCATTGTTTTTATGTCTACATTTTGAGGCCAGGATTATTAAATGTTAATGATTAAATAATGTAATTTATTAAACAATAAAAGTGCATAGATCATATTGTATATTTTTTTCTTATATTATATAATTCAATTTAAGTACATTTTATTGAATAAACAAGTGTAAAAAGATTATTATTTAAATTTAGCAACTTTGTGTACTTTTTATTTGCTAATATTATTATATCAGCCACACTATTAGATATTATTAGATATCATTATGTTTGCAATATTATGTTTTAGTTTTTTTACTTTTTATGCAATTTGTATGTCTACATGTTGAGCCCTGGATAATTAAATGGCTGAAATTTGACCATTATGATTAAATAATAAAAATGATTGTCAGTGTACAGTGCATATTTCCTATTTTTCATTGTTATATGTTGTATTTTCATCTCATTTTTCTGGTCCGTGTTAGAGGACTTACAAGCAGTAAAAATAAACAGTATAAAGTATTGCAGAAAATATAATGCAGAAAAATAGCTTTGTTACGTGTGGTTCTCAGGGTTGTTTGTTCCAGTAAAACTGAACGGTCATCAAAACTAATCACTGAGCATTTGATTTGTTTCCGCTGTGCTTTGATGACAGACTCTTTTTGTGTTATATGCTCTTTTAACTGCTCTCTGTAGTAGTTTCACATGTGCCACTTGATTTTGCTGTAATTCCAGTCATGTCTAGTGGTTTTTTGGTGTAAGATCATCATTTCCTCTGCAGGATAACCCCATCTTGGCCCCGGAGCCGCTGGTGATGGAGGGCCTGGAGCCGCTCATGAGTCAGATCAACAACTGGAACTTCCCCATCTTCAGTCTGGTGGAGAAGACCGAGGGCAGATGCGGCTTCATCCTCAGCCAGGTGACACACTGACATCTAGTGGAGCGAGTACAGACACACTGATGCTGAACACTTATCTCCGTTCTAACAACACATGTAAGATCTGACCCCAGCGAGGCCAGGAGGATTCAAACACAGTCCAACAAATCAAACCTATCTCCGTTCTAACACATGTAAGATCTGACCCCATGAGGCCAGGATGATTCGAACACAGTCCAACAAATCAAACCTATCTCCGTTCTAACACATGTAAGATCTGACCCCAGCGAGGCCAGGAGGATTCAAACACAGTCCAACAAATCAAACCTATCTCCGTTCTAACACATGTAAGATCTGACCCCAGCGAGGCCAGGAGGATTCGAACACAGTCCAACAAATCAAACCTATCTCCGTTCTAACACATGTAAGATCTGACCCCAGCGAGGCCAGGAGGATTCGAACACAGTCCAACAAATCAAACCTATCTCCGTTCTAACACATGTAAGATCTGACCCCAGCGAGCCAGGATGATTCGAACACAGTCCAACAAATCAAACCTATCTCCGTTCTAACACATGTAAGATCTGACCCCAGCGAGGCCAGGATGATTCGAACACAGTCCAACAAATCAAACCTATCTCCGTTCTAACACATGTAAGATCTGACCCCAGCGAGGCCAGGATGATTCGAACACAGTCCAACAAATCAAACCTATCTCCGTTCTAACACATGTAAGATCTGACCCCAGCGAGGCCAGGATGATTCGAACACAGTCCAACAAATCAAACCTATCTCCGTTCTAACACATGTAAGATCTGACCCCAGCGAGGCCAGGAGGATTCGAACACAGTCCAACAAATCAAACCTATCTCCGTTCTAACACATGTAAGATCTGACCCCAGCGAGGCCAGGATGATTCGAACACAGTCCAACAAATCAAACCTATCTCCGTTCTAACACATGTAAGATCTGACCCCAGCGAGGCCAGGAGGATTCGAACACAGTCCAACAAATCAAACCTATCTCCGTTCTAACACATGTAAAATCTGACCCCAGCGAGGCCAGGAGGATTCGAACACAGTCCAACAAATCAAACCTATCTCCGTTCTAACACATGTAAGATCTGACCCCAGCGAGGCCAGGATGGATTCGAACACAGTCCAACAAATCAAACCTATCTCCGTTCTAACACATGTAAGATCTGACCCCAGCGAGGCCAGGAGGATTCGAACACAGTCCAACAAATCAAACCTATCTCCGTTCTAACACATGTAAGAATCTGACCCCAGCGAGGCCAGGAGGATTCGAACACAGTCCAACAAATCAAACCTATCTCCGTTCTAACACATGTAAGATCTGACCCCAGCGAGGCCAGGAGGATTCGAAACACAGTCCAACAAATCAAACCTATCTCCGTTCTAACACATGTAAGATCTGACCCCAGCGAGGCCAGGATGATTCGAACACAGTCCAACAAATCAAACCTATCTCCGTTCTAACACATGTAAGATCTGACCCCAGCGAGGCCAGGAGGATTCGAACACAGTCCAACAAATCAAACCTATCTCCGTTCTAACACATGTAAGATCTGACCCCAGCGAGGCCAGGAGGATTCGAACACAGTCCAACAAATCAAACCTATCTCCGTTCTAACACATGTAAGATCGACCCCAGCGAGGCCAGAGGATTCGAACACAGTCCAACAAATCAAACCTATCTCCGTTCTAACACATGTAAGATCTGACCCCAGCGAGGCCAGGAGGATTCGAACACAGTCCAACAAATCAAACCTATCTCCGTTCTAACACATGTAAGATCTGACCCCAGCGAGGCCAGGAGGATTCGAACACAGTCCAACAAATCAAACCTATCTCCGTTCTAACACATGTAAGATCCGACCCCAGCGAGGCCAGGAGGATTCGAACACAGTCCAACAAATCAAACCTATCTCCGTTCTAACACATGTAAGATCTGACCCCAGCGAGGCCAGGAGGATTCGAACACAGTCCAACAAATCAAACCTATCTCCGTTCTAACACATGTAAGATCTGACCCCAGCGAGGCCAGGAGGATTCGAACACAGTCCAACAAATCAAACCTATCTCCGTTCTAACACATGTAAGATCTGACCCCAGCGAGGCCAGGAGGATTCGAACACAGTCCAACAAATCAAACCTATCTCCGTTCTAACACATGTAAGATCTGACCCCAGCGAGGCCAGGAGGATTCGAACACAGTCCAACAAATCAAACCTATCTCCGTTCTAACACATGTAAGATCTGACCCCAGCGAGGCCAGGAGGATTCGAACACAGTCCAACAAATCAAACCTATCTCCGTTCTAACACATGTAAGATCTGACCCCAGCGAGGCCAGGAGGATTCGAACACAGTCCAACAAATCAAACCTATCTCCGTTCTAACACATGTAAGATCTGACCCCAGCGAGGCCAGGAGGATTCGAACACAGTCCAACAAATCAAACCTATCTCCGTTCTAACACATGTAAGATCTGACCCCAGCGAGGCCAGGAGGATTCGAACACAGTCCAACAAATCAAACCTATCTCCGTTCTAACACATGTAAGATCTGACCCCAGCGAGGCCAGGAGGATTCGAACACAGTCCAACAAATCAAACCTATCTCCGTTCTAACACATGTAAGATCTGACCCCAGCGAGGCCAGGAGGATTCGAACACAGTCCAACAAATCAAACCTATCTCCGTTCTAACACATGTAAGATCTGACCCCAGCGAGGCCAGGAGGATTCGAACACAGTCCAACAAATCAAACCTATCTCCGTTCTAACAACAACACAGATTCGAACACAGTCCAACAAATCAAACCTATCTCCGTTCTAACACATGTAAGATCTGACCCCAGCGAGGCCAAGAGGATTCGAACACAGTCCAACAAATCAAACCTATCTCCGTTCTAACACATGTAAGATCTGACCCCAGCGAGGCCAGGAGGATTCGAACACAGTCCAACAAATCAAACCTATCTCCGTTCTAACACATGTAAGATCTGACCCCTGCGAGGCCAGGAGGATTCAAACACAGTCCAACAAATCAAACCTATCTCCGTTCTAAACACATGTAAGATCTGACCCCAGCGAGGCCAGGAGGATTCGAACACAGTCCAACAAATCAAACCTATCTCCGTTCTAACACACATGTAAGATCCGACCCCAGCGAGGCCAGGAGGATTCGAACACAGTCCAACAAATCAAACCTATCTCCGTTCTAACAACAACACATGTAAGATCTGACCCCAGCGAGGCCAGGAGGATTCGAACACAGTCCAACAAATCAAACCTATCTCCGTTCTAACACATGTAAGAATCTGACCCCAGCGAGGCCAGGAGGATTCAACACAGTCCAACAAATCAAACCTATCTCCGTTCTAACACATGTAAAATCTGACCCCAGCGAGGCCAGGAGGATTCGAACACAGTCCAACAAATCAAACCTATCTCCGTTCTAACACATGTAAGATCTGACCCCAGCGAGGCCAGGAGGATTCGAACACAGTCCAACAAATCAAACCTATCTCCGTTCTAACACATGTAAGATCTGACCCCAGCGAGGCCAGGAGGATTCGAACACAGTCCAACAAATCAAACCTATCTCCGTTCTAACGCATGTAAAATCTGACCCCAGTCAGATTCCAATGAGTGTCAGTGGAAAGTGCAGTTTTTTTGTTGTTTATTTACTTGAGGCCATGATGATGAATAAATAACACATTTTATTAAACAAAAACACACAGTGTCAGTCCATTGAGCACATTTTCAATTTTTTGCATTATATGTTTAAAATATTTGTATTTTATAAACTTTTTAGTAAATAAATATTATTGAATAAACAAACTTAAAATAATGGTCCAATAATTAATTTGCTAATGTTTTATTACACCAGTTCTTGTTTTTTTTTTTATGTTTAAATATATTTTATTACATAGAAAAAATTAGTGTCATTGGATAATTAAAGTGATCCTTTTTTGTCATTTTTATGCATTGTATTTGTCTAAATGTTAAGGCCAGGAAGATTAAAAATAATAATGATTAAATAATACATTTTATTAAACAATAAATAAAGTGTTAGTGCATAGAGCATATTTTCTGTTTTAATTATTTTTTTAATGTATTTTTTATATTAAATTATTATTTAAAAAGTTGAGTAAATATTATTGAATAAACAAGTGTAAAATTGTTGTTAATTAGTGCATATTTTCTATTTTGTATTATTTTAATCTATTTTATTATATTACAATTTTAGTAAATAATACATTTTATGAAATAATTAAAAGAATGAGTGTCATTGGATAGTGTGCATTCTCAATAGTTGAAAATGATGCGTAACAACAAAAACATTGATCGTTAAATATGCAAACATGGCAAACACAATGAATATTTGAGCATAAGAATAAGTATTTGCATGTGTATAAAAACCATGTGTCCGTTTGAGAAACCGTTTTGTGTAATTTCAGACATGGTTGAGAGGTTTAACCCTTTTCTCTGTGGGTTAGGTGTCTTACCGGTTGTTTGTGGATACGGGACTCTTCGAGACGTTCAAGATACCGGTGAGGGAGTTCATGAACTATTTCCACGCTCTGGAGAACGGATACAGGGACATCCCATGTGAGTCCTGGTGCTGCAGGAGACATGTGTACAGAAATATGTTAACAATGAAATAGCTGATGATGTACACCTCCAGAGGAATAAATTGCCCTAAAGCATCACTTCTGCTGTGTTGTATCTCCCTCCAGTGGTAGTTGACAGTATTAAACCTGGTCTTCCTCCACAGATCACAACAGGATTCATGCGACAGACGTCCTCCATGCGGTCTGGTACCTCACGAGCCAGCCTGTGCCTGGTTTACCTGCACTGACATCACTGAGTGACTCGGGTAAGAATCACACTTCATTACTGTTCGGATACGTTACAATAGAAATCATGTCATGCCTGTAATTCAAAAGTATATATTTAGTTTGATTACTTCTTTTTATGTAGACTAGATAAGTGTATATTTATAAGTTTATATTTTCTCTGTTTATATATGTAGCAACATGGTCCTGTGAGGCATCAGTGCTATTTTAGTATCATTGAGATGCTATTATAGATTTTATTCATATTTAAATCAGTTTGTATATTTATGTTATCAATTTTAGTTAAAGTTGAAGTAATGTTGTTTTTTTGTCTTTTTTTAACTTTGTATTTTTTTAAGTATAAATATATATTTAATCATTTTTATTTCAGTTTTAGTACATCAAGTTAAACAAAATTAATGTTGACTTGTCAATTATCTGAAATAAAAGCTTTTAATGTTTTATTTAGTGCTTTTACTTATACTGTATACTTATATATACTTATACTGAGCTTATACTTTTCATAAAATTTTTGTTAGTTTTAGTTATTTTGTTATGTTTTTGACATTTTTGATTTATATATATATATATTTTTTTTCTCCCAGTTTTACATATTTTATTTCATGTCAGCTAGATTAAATAAAAAGCTTTTTATATATTTGTTTTTGTAATTTTTTGTTGTTTTTGTTGAGTTACTAAAACTAATTAAAATGAATCACAATAACATAATTATTTACTTATTGTTTGTTTATCAGTATATCGGTATTTATTTATTTATTTTTTTATATAAATATTTTTGATAAATGGAATTCAAAAGAAATGGAATAATTTAAAATAAATATAATTTAAGTCTTTCTACTTCAAAATGTAACATTTCATTCAGTATGTTACTTGCAATTTCTTTATCATTAGTTAATAAAGTAGGTCATATGGCAAATTTATTTCAGTATTTAATTGTAAGAGAGATAATTATGAAAACTAAATTATGAGTGTTTTACATACAAAAAAATCAGAATCAGAAATTACTAGTAAATTTTACAAAGAATTGGCAAGTGACACAATAAATGACATTAAATAAGAACTGAAATAGTCAACTTTACATTTAGTCATTAACAGCTGCTTTTATCCAAAGCGACTTATGAGACAAAAGAGGACGATGGAAGCAATCAAAAAGAGCAATATGCAAGTTGAAATCAATTCTTACAGTGTAGGTTTAAACAAACAAAAGAAACATATAAAGCTGTGAATCCTCTGTCTGTGTTTAGACGGTGGACTCACAAGGTACCTGATGTCCAGGACGTATCCTGCGGATGAGGAGGGTTACGGCTGTCTGTCCGGCCTCATCCCCGCTCTGGAGCTGATGGCGCTCTACGTAGCAGCCGCCATGCATGACTACGACCATCCCGGCAGGACCAACGCGTTCCTGGTGGCCACCAGCGCTCCTCAGGTGACACACCACACAGCATCACAGCCGTTCTGCTCTCAGTTCAGCCCATGCTGTTCTCTTCAGGTGTTTACAAGGACCACTGATTTCCTCGTATTGTAATATTAAGCACACCTCATGCTTTCTTAAGAACCATAGAGGCACTTATACTAATTCAGAGGTAGAATAAATTACTAAAGTACCTTCTATAATAATACATGTGATTTAATCAAATCAAGAACTGAAGAAGAAGTGTTTGCCTTATATTTAAAAATACTGTGAAGCATAGAAGCTTTTACAAATTTGACAGGTGTAATGAAATACTATGTATATACATACACAAAATTACACATAATAATTCATTCACACATTTATACATATATGTATATACACATGCTGCATTTTTTTTAATCAAAAATACATTTAAAAACCATAAAATTGTGAAATATTATTACAATTTGAAATAACTGTTTTCTATTTGAATATATGTTAAATTGTCATTTATTCCTTTGATCAAAACTGTATTTTCCGCATCATTACTCCAGTCTTCAGTGTCACATGATCTTCAGAAATCATTCATATGCTGATTTACTGCTCAGTTATTATTGGTCATCAGTTATTAATAATGTTTTTTGCTGCTTAATATTTTGTGGATTCTATTTTTTCAGAATTCTATAATGAACAGCATTTATTTGAAATAGAATCCTTTGTAACATTATAAATGTGTTTACTGTCACTTTTGATTCATTTAAAGCATCCTTTCTGAATAAAAGCATTAATTTGTATTTTTTTAAAACACACACCTCAAACATTTCAAATATAGAAATGTTTCTTTAACAGCAAATCATCATAAGATAATGATTTCTGAAGGATCAGGTAATGATGCAGAAAATTCAGTTTTGATCACAGAAATAAATTAAATTGTACTATATATTCAAATAGAAAACAGTTTTTGAAATTTTAATAATATTACTGTTTTTCTGTATTTTGATCAAATAAATGAAGCCTTGGTGAGCAGTAGAGTGGTCTTTAAAAACATAAAAAATTATTTGAATATATATATATATACTGTACTGGAAGCAGTGTGATATTTATGATATTACTATAGTATGCACAACTGTAGTTTTCAAGCTTCTGTATTTATTCTTAAGTCATTTCTCGTCCTCTATAATTGATCACAATGTAACACACGTGAAGCGTCTCACAGCTCTTCTGTGTCTTTGCAGGCTGTTCTTTATAACGATCGTTCGGTGCTGGAGAATCATCACGCAGCGTCCGCCTGGAATCTGTTCATGTCGCGGCCCGAGTACAACTTTCTGGCCAGTCTGGACCACATGGACTTCAAGCGCTTTCGCTTCCTGGTCATCGAGGCCATCCTGGCCACCGACCTCAAGAAACACTTCGACTTCCTGGCTGAGTTCAACGCCAAGGTGAGCGCCTCTGATAGAAGTTATACATGTATAGACCAACAAATGCGGTGCACTGTATTTCTGTATGTATTTTGTGTTTGCAGGTGGGAGATGATGGATGCTCGGGCATTGATTGGACGAACGAGAATGATCGTCTGCTGGTGTGTCAGATGTGTATTAAGTTAGCGGATATAAACGGTCCGTTGAAAACCAAGGAGCTTCATTTGCAGTGGACGGAAGGCATCGTCAATGAGTTTTATGAACAGGTCAGTGTTGCTCTGTTTCCGTCTGAAGTCGTTTTCGAGCTGTTCGGTCACAGCAGAGACAAACATGAAGCTCTCGCGATGACTAAGTGCCTGGCAGCCGCACCTCGCGCTCATAGTAAGAGACACGCGTAACCTCACAGCAGCTACGCCACATCTCGCTATCATGGCAAGGATACGCTGTTGCCTGGCATGTTGCCTGGCAACCGTCCACATCCTCCTCAAGCGGTGCTGAAGGAACACGATCACAGCTGTAAAGAGAATGTAGGGCAGAAAGTAAGCAAAGTTTTACAGCGGCTGGAAATGATGGAGAACATTTGTGACCCTCTCTGTAAAAACCAGGCTAAAGTCTAAAAATGTAATCTGAGATAACGAGCATCGAAGTTTGATTACAAGCATTGTTTCACTGTGACATATCAATCAATGGCCCTCATTATTAAATATAAAATTATTTATCACAGAATGTTCTTTACATAATGATTTTATGCAGAAAGTTGTAAATCTCAAAAAAATGACTTTAGCTGGGTTTTCACAGAGAGGGTCACATTTGCTAGCAAAACAAGCCATTCAGAGATGATAAACGCTGATATTTGACCAATTAATGTTGTCATGAAATCCCTTGACTCTATTCACTTGAATACATGTTGGTGCATGTTATTCTAAAGAATATGGTACTTTGTAGTCATTCATCAAAACGCTCATTTTTTGTTTAGCTGACGTCATCAATCCTTGTCTTTTCATCCTCTCATCTTTTACTGTCGGATAAAACTGAATAACACGCTACATTTTGTCCATTTAAAATCCTTTATCAATCAGAAATATGCTAAATTAGAAGAGTAAAATGCAAACGCCTCTTCAGTGTTTTATTACACTGTACTAAAAAAATCAGTGTGTTTTACAGTAAAAAATATCTCAATTTTTAATGCAAGATACATTTACTTTAGGAGCAACATTTTAAGTCTTGTTTTCTGAAAAAATATAGTGAGATTATGATTTTAAAAAATCAATAGGGCAAGACAAATAAACTTAATTCAAAGGGAATGCATTTTTCTGACCCCATTGGTGATTATTTTTTCTTATTTTAAGCATAAACAGAAACGTCAGAAAAGTTATTAAATAAATAATCATGCATTATATATATATATATATAGCAATATATCTCACAAAATTGAGTTTATTTTTAAAACAAACAAACAAAAAGCATTTTCAGTGGTTTCACATAAAACAAGATGTGTTCATATTTTAAGCATAAACACTTTTTAACACTTTTAAACTTTTTTAATAAAACAAGACTTTGTATCTTAAGTAATGTTTCTTCTCAAGTAAATGTATTTTGGGTTTATATATATATATAACTTTTACTATTTTCAAATGCTAAATATTGTGTACATGTTTATTTTAGAAGTATTTACTTTTAGCCTAATTAAAGTGCATTAATTAATATAGTCCAGAGCAGTAGATTGAGCACTGCGCTTGTTCAACCAGTCATGATTTGGTATCTTCCGTTAGCGTTTCTCAAAGAGTTAAGGGCTTGTTGGGATGCCGGCGATGAGTAATAAAACTGTGTCTATTATTGTGAGGATGACCCAGTTGTGTCAGGACCCCGTCACAGAGCTACAAAGCATCACATGACCACCCCTGGCCATATTCAGAGCATTTCAAAGGGGACCAGAAATGATATGCTTCAAAGGAGCCTGTTTCTTGAATGATTCATTTCTCCATCACTTCTGAGTAGCACCTGACAGAACACAGCGCACATACATTACTGCCCTCTGACGGCATCGCCGCGCGGTTGCCATGGCAACAGGAGACCTGGTCTCTCATTGTTTATCTCCAGGTACTGCGGAGCATATGTTTTCACACCGGCTATATGAGGTTCTTCTGATCTCCGATGCCTTATTTGTTTCGATACTGTAATCTGAAATAAATAATAAAAAGGCCAGACCTCGCGTGGCTGGGTGCATTTCCCCGTCCGTGGGAAGGCTGACCTAGTTTTCTAGCAGTCGAATGTCTGTGAAGTATGTTCCTCTCCTGAACTGGAAAAATCCAATCAAGTGTGTGACTCTTCAGCTGTGCTTGAATGTACTGAGCATGCCTGGTAATATCGTTATTTGTTTAATGTAATAGATGCATAAATAGAGTTTTCTTTGAAGATGTGAATACAATGTATTCAAATCAGTCAGATCAGATTAATCTGCACTATGTAGAGCATTTATGAATCGAAATGAAATGCGTATTTGCAGCATGACTGAATGCTTTTCTTTTCTCAGGATGAATATTAAAGATGTGAAATGATACTGATTTCATTTGCTTGCTAATATGAGGAATGCTGTCTGGTGACATCAGTTCCCATGATGCTCTTCATCCAAATACCACTGGAGAAGGAAGAGCGGATGAAGGACAATATTAGTTTCAGTTGATTTAATTTGGTTCCAGAAGATTTTATTTATAGTATGATAACTTGTTTCCGCCATGGGACAAAAATATTGGAATTGACGCTTTTATTTCACAAGTCAGACTTTGTTGTAATTGTGAGGCATAAACTCAGAGATATAAACTTTCAATTCTGTAAAAAAAAAAAAAAGTCAGAATTACAAGATTTAAATGTAGAATTTAAATCTCCTCAAATTTCATGTTTATATCTCACAAAACGTGACGTGTGAGGTTAAAGTTTCCTGTTTTGATTTCCATCACAATCTGTAGATCAGGACACACTTATTATTTCACGTAAGTTATAATCAGTCTTTATTATTGCCAAATAAACCCTGACTCAACCATCCCACAAAGACTTCGGTTAAACTGAATTTGAAAGAAAAAATATTTGACAGCAATTTTGCATTTATATCTCGCAATTCTGAAACAAAGTTAAAATTGTGATTGTGAGGCATTTATTTTTTTATCCTGTGGTGGCAACAGGCCTTCTATGTTGTAATAATGCACGTAGTCAATATGAAACAACATTTGTAAACCATGTTACTTCTATAATGTGGGCAGAACATGATTTTTCTATTAGAAATGATCCATTGTGAATTGATTGAATCATAAAAATGAGTGTTCTGTTGCAGAGTTTGCAGCTTAAAAGTCTGTTAACATCAAGGATGATAACGATAACTATGTTTTAATAATTATTCTAATTCTTAGAGAGTAGTTAAGTCTAGACTACACCATAACCATAATCATAACAACAAAGAGAAACAATATCTTTGGAATCACATCCAGAATGATTTCATCCATCTGATGAACGATTAAAACATTGACGACCAATCAGAATCCATCCTGCTTTGAAGCGCTTGAGCATTTAAAGCAACAGGTGACAAAACTGCAGCGCGCGGTCATAGTAAACATATTGTGCATTGGTCTGAATCCTAATATAGTTATCTTTATAGTTATCACTCTTGGTGTGAACGGGACTTTACACATATGTTTACAAGTGTTTTTCCTTTCATTCTGGTGTTTCAGGGTGATGAAGAGTCCAGTTTGGGTCTTCCCATCAGCCCCTTCATGGACCGCTCAGCACCGCAGTTGGCCAAACTGCAGGAGTCCTTCATCACACACATCGTGGGTCCTCTCTGCACCTCATACGATTCAGCCGCTCTCATGCCCGGCAGCTGGGTCGACCCTCAGCCCAAAGACGGCGAGGATGCTGAGGAAGAGACGGATGAAGACGAGGAGGAGGAGGAGGAGGAGGAGGAAGACACACCGGAGGAGGACACCTCCACCAGCTCAGAACTTTCCCGTGAGTTCACATTTTTCTCCTCAAACGTTATAGCAGATCAAGTACAAAATCTGGTCTAAATTGCATTGATGTAGGAGCACGAACTCTTTCCTCAGTTAGACTGAACTGAATTGAAGCTGAAAATGAACACAAAGTGACGTATGGGGAGTTAAAATTTCCCTTTTTGATTTCCATCACAATCTGTAGATCAGGACACACTTACTTGACATAAATTATGATCACAATATTAAATATTATTTATGTGGATCAGTGTATTTAAGCAGATCACTTGTGGCTCAGCATTGCGTTAGCAGCTGAAGGTTGTGGGTTCAATTCCCAGGAAAGGCTGACAATAATGTATAGCCTGAATTAAAAGTCGCTCTAAAAACGTCCTAAATGCCTATGCAGCCATTACACAAAATAAAAATAATAATGTTGCTAGTCAAATATTTATTTTATGAATATTAAATATTATATATGTGGATCGATGTGTATTTAAGAAATGAAGGCGCATTGCATGTCTGTTGTTTTTGTTTTTATATGCAACAATTCTCTACAAAACAGTCCTCATTAAAGCTGCTAGTGTGAAGAAGCCATTAACACTCTCTCTCATTACTGTGTTTACTGTAGAGAAACCAGCACCCAAGAAACGACGGAAAGTGTTCTGCCAGATCACCCAGCACCTGCTGGAGAACCACGAGATGTGGAAGAAGGTCATCGATGAAGAGTCCCAAAGCCAGACAGAAGGGGAGGAGTCCACATGCCTCACTATCACCCCTGAGCCAATCCTAGCCATCGATGAGGAGGAGGAGGAGCCAGGGAGCAAGGAGGAGCTTTCAGACGACCAGGAGGAGGAGACAACCGAGGAGGAGAGTCCTGTACCTGTCGAGACACATGAAACAGAGGAAACAGATGGCGAGACTGTAGAGGAAGCGGACGAGACTGCGACGACTGTAGAAGACGACGCGGAGCTAATGGGAAAACAAGAGGAAGACGAGAAAGAGGATCCGGAATGAATGACTTGCTGTTTTTAGACGTCGTCTAAAAGCGTTTCATCGGCAAGCGAGACTTCTAAGAAATGGTTGCCAGCACATCACTTAGACACAACACTGTAGATGCTTGGGGAACATGTGCCTAAAGGAAACAGGGTGGGACGGGGGGGGGTTCGGGATGAAGGGTTTGACTAACAATGAGCAGGCGGTGAACTTTTGAGGTTTGATGCCAAAATTGGCCCGGGACAAGGAGTTCTCTAGGGGGTTTCCTATATTTTCTAGACTTAAGTTGGTCAGTTTTGCAAGTCCTTCTCCAGCTGCACCTTAACCCCCAAAACTACAACAGGGGTCCCAATGACCTGAAGTTTTGCAGGCTCAACGAGCATTTCCGAGGAGCTCAGTGTCAAATTTGGGAAACGAGAAACCAATCCACCGTGACTCTCGCCGGTTGGCGTATCCCATCGTCAGCAGCGGACGAAAGCAAACGCTCCAGAAACTGCATGCGTTTGTGGAAAGATACACTATGTGTTTGCGTGTCTGTCCTGCCATTGCTCTTTCTATTGCTCTTTCTTTTTCCTTTCCAGAGCATCACTACAGCAAACACTTGCTCCACTGTCTCATTTCCGAAGGCGTCCCTCACCTTTTTCCCTCGGCATTCCACGAACTGAGATTTTGCGTTTCTCAGGATCAGACTGTTTCCAGATAACTCTACAAGGAGTCATTGGTTTTTACAGACTTTCTTGCAGCTTTCTAATCTTTTGGATCTTGATTTGTGGACAAAGGGAATCTTTAGTTGTTTTTTTAAAACTGTAACAACTTCAAAACGCCAATGGCCTTTTAGCCCAATCCGTTGTTCTACCAGGTGATTTGATATATATACACAAATGCATACGGCGTGCAATAGTACATCGTGTCATCCCTCGTCATCAAACATTGTACTGTCCGAAACTACAGACGCTCTTATTCTCCCTCCTTCTGTGCTTAAGTTTGAGAGCCAAGTGAACTGCTCTAGCAAGCTTGGCTGGTCAAAGGCGCAAACTGGGACGATGGGAAGGCCTCAGGCTCCCGCATTCCCCCGCCGTCGCATGTTTTCCCTCCAACAAGGCTGTGGTTATGCTTCACATTCGTTTCACGCAGCCGCTGCTGTGGTCATGCAAGCAGGCATGTGAGCGTCTGTGAGCTCCTCAGCCCAAGGGATGAAACGGCGAACGCCGTCCCTCTCACATGAGAGCATGTGCCGCACATGAGATACGCGCACCGGTCGACACGGCTGTCCGCGCTCACCTTTGATGTGCTGAAAGAGGCAGATTGCTTGCGACGGCGAGATGAAACACTTCTGCAGGCTTAATCACCTCGGGTCCGATGTCTAATCGGACGCCTTCAGTCACTTTGAAGGAGAGCCAATTAAAAACGCCTAGGTAGGACGTGACGGACACGTGCTCATCTTTGAAACGTCCCCTTCGATCTCAATGCAGTGTAAGCCTTAATATTACCAGGCAATGTGGTGCAATGTAGTCCGGCGAATTATTTGAGCAATACCGACCCTATGTGTACAGCAGATTGGTAGCGTTTCCAATTGCACTTTCTTTTGGTTGCTGTGTAGATCTCACACAGCTCAAGTGTGCGTGTGCCAAATATGACTTCAAATCCATTCTCCCCAAAGTACGAATCCCCATCAGGAGTGTGTGCTTGCGATGCAGTATGAGTGCTTTTTATTTGTATATGGCCCCAATTTTAGAGGGTATATTATATTTCTGCATTAGGCTGTAGATTTCTAACCCCAAACTGGAGATATTAACCCTTTGGGTGCATGAGTTAAGTCACAAATTAAAATAGTCTAAATGTTTTATTACCTTTCTTTTTTATTTATAAATATTAATTCCCAGTCTAATAACGGATTTTAGAGCGTTACTGTCCACTGCAATAAAAGGTAGTAGTAGTTATGTGGTGCATCACTTTTGTTTACCATTTTAAATTTAGGTTGCCATAATAAGCTTATAAAAAGGATTGTTGCAATGAATTGTTGATAAGGGTCAAAACTAAAAATGGCTTTAAAGATCTGTCCACTGTAGTGGACATCATGCATCAAAGTGTTAAATTATACAGTTGTCTTTACTGTGTATTTCCCAAAACAAAATTAACTTAATCATAACCGACAATGAAATCCTAAGCATATTGTTCAATCCCCCTGAATAAACCATTATACCCCAGGCCAGAGATATTAACCGGTTGGTGCATTACTTACTAAAATCACAAATAAATTAGTTTTAATTTTTTATTTCCCAAAACAAAAATAACTTATAAGCTAAAATCAAATCCTGAGGAATAAAAACCCCTTAAATATATCACAAAATCACTATAACCCAGGCCAGAGATATGAACCCTGTGCTGCATGAATTACTCAAATGGCAAATAAAAGGTCTTTTATTACCGTTTTAAAACAAAAATAGTATATTAATTCCCTTTTTCCCAAAATAACACATTTTGATAGTGTTACTGTCATTGCAATACGAGATGGTAGTTGCTACTTGTCTTGGTGCATCCCTTTTGTATGCCATTTTATGTTGTCATAATAAAACATATAATATAAAAAGATTGTCGCAATGAATTAAGAATAAGGGTCAAAGGTTATCACCATAAAATGGCTTTTAAAGATCTGTTAACTGTGGTGGACATCATGCATCAAACTGTTAAATTATACAGTTGTTTTCAATGTATATTTCCCAAAGTAAAAATTATCATATCAATTGTGGAATAAAATCACCCTAAATACATTATCAAATCAATATACCCCAGGCCAGAGATATTAACCCTTTGGTGTATGAATTACTAAAATCACAAATGAATAGTCTTTTTATTTCCCTTTTTTTAAACAAAAATATATGATTTTTCCAGGAATAATGCATTTTAGAGCGTTACTGTTCACTGCAATAAAAGATAGTAATCGTTACTTGGTACATCACTTTTGATTGCCATTTTGAATTTATATTGCCATAATAAAACATATAAAAATGAATACAATGAATTATGGACAAGGGTCAAAGGTTATCACCTTAAAAATGGCTTTTAAAGATCTGTAGTGGACATCATGCATCAAAGTGTTAAACTGTTTGATTTCCCAAAATAATATCATAACCTACAATCAAATCCTGAGGAATAAAATGCCTCTAAATCAATTATTTCACTAAGAAATAGGTGACATTATGGAAGAATTTATTATGCAATGTAGCTCCGCCCCTTCCATCTTACTGTTGTCCAGATTACTTTCAGTCCGTTTGGGAAATGTATGTCATTACTAGTGATTAGCATAAGATCAGTGGGGACACGTGGCGATGTGGATTGGGAATTACCTTACTGTGAGTCTTTAACGATCAAAGGACATCGATATTGATGTCTTCAAACTCAGAATCATCAAAAAGGCCCAGATCTGCTTCCACCCGGACAGTATTCAGAGAGACTTAAGAAAACTTGGCCATGGCCAGCGAATCCTACACGTTTGATGCACTCGTGCGTGTGCTGCATGATTGGGTGTGTGTTGGCATGGCATAGCATACGTCCCTGTCCAGATGCCCTTAGGAGTGAAATCAATTATATTCTGTGAGGTTCGGCTCAAATACCTGTGCAGGTGTTCCAGAAATGCATGATGACCTGATAGATTGTGTCTGATAAGCTTGGTTCATCCTTCCAGATCTTTTTGATTGACTAGCATGAGACATAAAGAGGTTACACGTCACGCGAGAAGCTGATCTTTTTATATTTTTCCTTTATATTCCCTGTTCACCGCTCGTTCCTTCATCTTCAGCTGTACGCGTCTGATAACCGTGTCCACTCGTTTCGTTCACCTCGAGAACCAAACAAGCTTTACACCTCTCTGAGAAAGAGAAATGAGACTTGTACTTTTATATATAGTCGGCACTTCACTGACGAAATAATTATTTTTCTTCTCACTTGTATCTTGCACTTAACACATGTAGCAATACCTATAGAAAGGGGAACTGTGTAAATCACCAGTATTCGTAAAGTGAAATATTCATTTTATCGCTGATTGTTGTTCCATTTTGTACAAAACGATATTGTGTACAGGTTAAAACTGAAACGAAAGAAAAACAAAGCCAAAAAAAGGGACGAAAAGATGAAGACAACAACAGAAGTCTTTTAGATAAACATTATTTATTTTTACTGTTTTGTAATTTAGACACTATACTGTAGCTCCTCTATTGCCAGACTTACTGGAAGTGCCTCTTGGTATAATGTAACATACAGAAAATATATATTGAGATTATTCGAACCTGTCACAAGCTGAACATTGTGGATGTTGTAATGTGAATACAGTTTAATAATACGAGTGAAATACTGTGGTATTGAATGTCTCTGTGTTCTTAATTATTTCTTTCTTGCTTCATTGATTTTCACCCCTCATTCAAGACGAAATAATCTGAAGGTTTTCAACTAAATAAGCTCAAGACAAAGGGTAAAATGTAAAATATTCGTATAGTTGTGCAGGTGTATTTGTCTTGAAAACGGCTCCTGTCACAATCGAAGTCTAGGTAAGATCCCACACGCATTATGCCAGGTCAAATTGCTCTTATATTAAAGGAATATTTCACCCCAAAATGAGTCTTTTCTGAAAATGTACTCAACCTTCAGACCATCCAAGATGTAGACGAGTTTGTTTCTTCATCAGGTTTGGAGAAATGTAGCATTGCATCACTTGCTCACCAATGGATGCTCTGCAGTGAATGGGTGCCGTCAGAATAAGTGTCAGCTGATAAAAACAACACAATAATCCTCAAGTAATCCACACCACTCCGAGACCGAGACGAGACATTTTCATGTCAAGCTTCTGTCCAAAACATGAGTCCATAATCAATAATAATGCTTTCTCCAGTGAAAAAGTCCATCCCGTTGTCTCTTGCATCAAAATCCATCCACATATTTGTTTAGATCTGTTTTAGATTGTTTTCATTCTTAAAGGTGGTTGATCTGTGCATATTTCTCTCCTGATTCAGATGAGATGATTTTTTTCACTTGAGAAAGCAATGTTATCGATAGAGGACTTATGTTTTAGCTGGAAGAAATAGATTGAAGTTAAAAATGCCTTGACGTTAATTGATGGTCTGGAGTGGTGTGGATTATTGTGATGTTTTAATTAGCTGTTTGGACTCTCATTCTGACGGCACCCATTCACTGCAGAGGATCCATTGCTGAGCAAGTGATGGAATGCTACATTTCTCCAAATCTGTGCTGCAAAAAAAAAATGCACTCAACTTCACCAAGCTCATTTAAATCACTTTAAGTTCAGCACTTAGCTTCAGCTTGATCTATGTTTAGGGTGCTTGCCAACCTGATGTTGAAGCATTTCAATGAAGAACAGAGTTAGTTGTGTTCAGCATGAAGTATTATGGCTGTTTGGCACATTGTTTGCTTGTGTTCTCAAAGAATGTAGAGAAAGGACACTTATATAAGTGGATTATGAACAGGGCTTGAGGGACGTGTTGCTTTGAACTCATTAGTGGCGGATTTGTCTAAAACATAGACTTTTTTTTAATGCTGACAGCCACAATGTTCTGAATCAGTCTCGAAACGTCAGCTTTTTAGTCGTACAATGAGATTAGTCGTGTCCCTGGCTACCACGTGTTTCCTAAATCTTGAGGTGTGTGTAATTCATACTTGCACATCTCACTGAGTTATACAGAAGAAAAGGACATGGCAACCTTTAAATGCAGCTCACCCCAGATGTCTTCAGGAATCAAAGGTTTTCACCTAATCTTGTCACTGCTTTATTCTCTGGACACTACACTCTTTGCAGTGTGATTATAGAAAGGCTACTGTAAAGTGGGTAATTGTTTTTGGTAATTGGATCCTTCTAAAGAAAGTTTGCAAGGCCAAAGGGTTTGATTCCCAGGGCATACAGGAACTACTTGAATGCAATATAACGCGCCTGCTATATGCATAAATGTATATTCTCGTAACCATTTACACATAGTCATGTCTATAGTGGGATTCAAAACTCTTAATACCAAATTTTCATTACACATTTCATTATGCATAACAGTTTGAGTCAAATGCTGCAGTATGGGCAGGGGCGGACTTAGTGATTTGAGGGCCCTAAGCAAATTCCAGGTATGGGGCCCCTACACAATAACTGTGTCTTTTTATGATTAACCCTTATTTTACTCGCTCGCTCTAGTTTATAGTTTATTTGTACCTTCACAACCAGTAATTAGTCAACCTGATGCTGTTCTAAAGCCAAATTTGGATACCTTATTTTTTTTAGATCACAAATGAAGACATTATAAAAAAATAAATATTGCACTTGTCCGTTAAATAAATTGTAAACTTTTCCAACATAAAATTATCCCAGGCAACTCATTCCATATTCCAAGTGTTCTGAATGCATACTGTAGGGTTTGCCGAGAAATCGAAAATGAAATCTATTATTAAGGGAAAATCTCCAGTTATTCGTGCATTTATACGGAGTACACGGCAGTTCGTGCAGGTGTGCCTTGGAGAAGCACACAAGAGAGTCATTTAGAAACATCAGAATAAATACAATTGTGACTTTAAACACAATACTTTCTTTACTGGGGTGAATATATCTGTTCAAAGACAGTCAGACAGCCTAGAATGCGTGCAAAGATGTCACTCACTTCAATGCATTGCGATCTCACGACGTTCCGTTAATAAGCACTACACTGCACAACGAATCTCTTATTTACATCGTATCTATACTTTGTTATAATGAGATGATTCCCGACCTTGCAGAACTCAGCACTTGACAAAACTAAAACTCTGCATTTTGATCGGTGAGTGGATTCTAACTTAAACACTTCTGGTCACTGCGTTCAAGAAATCAGCGGATATGTCTGTGAACGGCTGCATTGCTCAATGTTTCTCCAGCATCAGATGGGGCCCCTGATTCCACGGGGCCCTACGCGACCGCGTACCTCGCTTATTGGTTAAGTCCGCCCCTGAATATGGGAGATTTGGGGGTAAAAATAGATTTCTTTGAGTAAGAGGCCGCAGTATGGGAGATTTGGTGGGTTAAAAAAATAACATAGGCTATCTATTGATCAAGTAGATAAAAAAAACTTGCTTTAACAGTAAACTTACAAAAATGATTTATAGTCGTCGGGTCGAATGTCGCGGGAAATACCACTTTTTCGCGTCATTCGTCTTTGCGTGATTACATCACGTCCGTAAACAATAGAAAGTTAGTAATTAGTTAGTAATTCCGACAGCTTGTAGGCATCAGTAATTGGCAACATTATTAACACAGATGATCGTTCAAGAGGGCAAACGACTGTTAAAACAAAGAAACCTCGTTCAGAGAATAGCGTACAGTACAAGCAAAAAGCGGGAAATCTCAGCTCGGGACTGCTTTTCAGAGGTGACCGTAACTTCAGAGGATTTAAAACCAGAGATGCTCTTTTTCTTGCTCAACAGGTAAGATATGTAACTTGATTTAGTTTTATAACACTTGTTTCCAATGAGTCAAAACAACTAATTAGGCCTACAGATATTCGTTAGTGATATCTCTCTGACATGTGTGATCGTGAAACCATATTCATCCGCGCTGAAGAAGTCAACCGAAACTGAATTACCAAAATAATGTTCCTCCGCGAGTAACCTTTACGTCTTGACCGCTAGAGGGCCAAATGTTCCCTATTGCGAGGGAAACTGACCACACGTAATATCTTTGCAATATTTATAACTTTTCTTTGTTTTAAACTTTCCCAGTGTTACCGTAGGCACGTTTTCTGCACTGATTGTGAGTCCAGAATAACAAGATGACCAAGCGTCTCGCTCACATGACATGAGGTCAGCGCTGAGGTCTGGCTTTGTGTCATTCCTCTAACTTCTCCTGATCCAGATTTAAGCTGTCCTCATCCTCTGATCCTAACCTGAGTGTCTGGAAGGTCCATAGCAGGGGGAACTGAGCTGACTGTGTGCTGGTCAGCAGCGTCGCTCACATCCTCTGACCGGTGGAAGAAGTCTTAAGCACTTTCACTAATTGGAGCACCTCCAGATCCAGACTCCAGATCGATGAAGGAGTCGCTTCTTCTGTTGGAGTGTGTAGCTGTGACTGTGCATCACTGATTGATCAAAACCGCACGACCCCTCATCAGTGTCAGCCTCTCATATCAAACTCCTCTCACTTTACAGAAACGGTACAAATCTGCTTTAACATATCCTGTCAAAGTTTGGTTTATTGCAGTGCAAATGTTAGGATTTTTATCATAAGAAAGTGTTGTTTTTTCACTCTCTCTCTGTTCGAAGAAAGATGTTCCAACATCACACTAAAGGCAGGCACACTACCATTAAGTACTATTAAAAATTATATTAATACTTTGAATTAGCTTGTATTTATTTATTTGCAGCTTTCAAGTTAATTGTATGTGCTTTGTCATTTTCATTCTTTATTTAAATATACTACTATATTTCAGTAAGTTTCCAAAACAACATTTCACATTTTCATTTAGTTTCAGTGTTTCATCTAATATTAATGTTTTATTTATTTTATTTTGATATTTTTATTTGATTCATATTTCAATATAGCTTTTATTTGTATTTATTTTCAGTTTTCCTTTTAATAATTTTTTTGTGTGTTATTGGCATTTTCATTACATTTTATCAAATATAAATATATTACTAATTAAGTTTAATTTATTTCTAGTTAGTAATTTTAGAGCTTCAATTTCATTTGGTTGCTAGTTTATTTATATTTTATTTCTGCTTTATTTCAATCAGTAAAATGTTTTTTATATATATATAGTTTTAATTAATGGTAATATTTAATGATTCTATACGTTTAGTTAATTCCTATAAGGATGGTCATAACGTGATTCATCAATGCTCTTCTTGAAGTGGAGGCAAGATGTTCAAAATCATTGACTCAGATTGTTCAAACATTAAATTACCTGAAGATAATATTGAGCTGTTTTAAATTGGTGTAAATAATGGCGATTATTTAAGCGTTCCAGACACGGTAATGTTGATTAGGAAGTCATGTTTCCTTCCCGTTCACCTTCAGCAATCCCTCAGGCGTTTCTGTGAACGTGATTGTCAAACGCAATCGTTTCTGACAGATATGCCATGCATGAATTACTCCGCAGAGCTAACTTAACTGGCATTAGTTGAAGATCCAGAAACTGAATTCAGATCTGAACTTCAGTTACAGGAAACAAAGCATTTAGCAAACTAAACACTTTGTATAGACAAGTGATGAATGATATGTGATCAAGATCATGGAGGGAAAGATGTCTGTAGTCAAGTGGTTGTTTTGAAGCTCATGAGACTGGAAGAGAGGATTCTCTAAAGCCGTAGGCCTCCATTACTCCATCGTCAGGCAGATTTACAAATGAAACGCACACATTCAGCAGCGTTGCCATTCTCCCTAGCAGCGCTCGACCTACATGATCAGACTCCTCAAACCGTTTGCTATAAGCTTCATGCTAAACCGTGGATATGGATTAAAAGTAAAGGTTCTTCAGTGGTTCTTTGTGGCATCATAGGTCAGTGTCTGTACACTCTTAAAAAATAAATGTGCTTCAAAAGGTTCTTCACAGCGACGCCGTAGAAGAACCATTCAGTCAAAGAAAGGAGAAGAACCTTCTTTATCTCTTCAGATGTTAAAGGTTCTTTAAAGAACCACCTTTTTAGAATCTGAAGAACCTTCTTTAGCCACAAAGAAGCATCTGTGAAAGAAAGGTTCTTCAGATGTTAAAGGTTCTTTAAAGAACCATCTCTTCCTTACCTTTTTAGAATCTGAAGAACCTTCTTTAGCCACAAAGAAGCATCTGTGAAAGAAAGGTTCTTCAGATGTTAAAGGTTCTTTAAAGAACCATCGAATCTGAAGGTTCTTTGTTAAAGGTTCTTTAAAGATGAATCTGATTCCTTCTTCAGATGTTAAAAAATCTGAATCTGTTCTTTATATTCTTCAGCAAAGAAGAATCTGAAGAACCTTCTTTAGTCTGTGAAAGAAAGGTTCTTTGTTAAAAAAGAGTGACTTCGAGAACTGGGACACCTGTTAGGTCTAAGGAACTTGGAAAGATTTAGTGTACCAGTTCTTTATTCCCAGAAGGGGTTCAGGGATTTTAAATAAAAATTTTTAGATTTACATTGTTTGCCTTCTATCATGAAATTCATAATTTCCAGCATCATATTCTAATCTGTGTTCACATGTCTTTGTTCACATGCTGAAGGCCATACAGCAATTACATTAAATTAGATAAAATGTGGATGAATTTTTTTTTGTTTCTTCCCCATGGACATTGTGACTTCCCCGGCCTAACAAATGCTTCCCCAACTTGTTTTTCTTTCCGGAAGGTTGTTACTCATTTATTATGTGTTTTATTGACCACTTTAAGACCCGTATAAATGAAGGTTCTAACTGCAGATGTGGACAAACTTTTAGCCACTTGTTAAAGGACAAGTGCATTATATTGGGCTTGGTCACAGTTTCAGAATATGAAATCACATTCTATAGACATTTTAGGTAATGATATCCAAATTAAATCATATAAATCTAAATTGTGTTCATATCACATTTTCCTTTTTCATGTTTTTGTGTAACAGTTCAAGCTGAATCTAGCCACGATACAGGACACTTTCCACATTAAATTAGATGAAAATGTGGATAATTTAGGTTTTTATTTACCCCCCCTTGTTACACTTGGACAAAGATGACCGGCCTAAAAATGCTTTTAAACCCAACTTGTTTTCTTTCCTTTCACACAGGTTTTGTATTCTTATTGACCATAGGCCTTTTTGCAAAACTGAGCACATGCACCTCAAAAATGATCCAAAAATAATGCTCAAACACTGAGATTCATAAGCTCAGACCAATGAGGCCTACAACCAAAAAGAAATATAAAATCTGTGCTAATTGATAGAAAACAAGCTTACAAAAAGATTGAATCAAAGATTTGGTAATAATATAGCATAATGAGAGATTTACAAGCAATTTAAGTTCAGGATTTTAAATAAGTGAGTGAATGAGCGAGTTAATATTAATCATAATATATGACATGCAAAAAATTGTCATCCACCGCTTTTCTTTAAAAATGTGTAAATTGTGTTTTGAGATCATTTCTGTAACTCTCATTCAAAACACACATGGCTTCCATATAGACTTGCATTAGGAAAAAGCAAAGCTTGTTTTAATATAGCAACAGTTGCTATGCTAGGATTGGTCAATACTGTTTTAAGGCGGGGCTTAGCGAAGGGTCAGCAGAGGATCCCATTCTGCAATACTTCACTTACTCATGATTTCTCAATGGCAGATTAGCAGTATATATCATGCACTCAGTTGACCGCAGCTCTTACACGTTCGCCTTGAAACAAACTGTAGGTTTTCCAATCTCTCGTCTGGGGGAGTGAGAAGGGCTTGTGCTGATTACAAATGATGAGTCACGGGTCTGGAACACTACTCCCTCTCCATCGAGGTCGTTAGGAGCTAGTGTAAGTGATGCATAAAGCAGCCTCCTGAGCACGTACTGCAGGTGACATGAGGAGATATGTCACACAGAATATTTTCAGCTCCTGACGGACGTGTCTGGCCTTTCACCAGTACTGATACTGTACGTTCATAAGGGTGTATTCACACCTGTCTTGTTTGGTTCGATTGAATCGTACTCAAGTTCGTTTCCCCTCATTGGTGTGGATCTTTTGGGCGGGTGTGAATACAGCAATCACACTGCGGTGCGCACCAAACAACCGTACAGAGACCCAGCTGAAGAGGTGGTCTTCCAAACCAACTCTGGTACGGTTGAATGCATGAACCAATGAATGGATAACCTTGAGCGGTTTGTCCTGGGCAGTGAGAAAGCAAACCACACCAAACTAAACAAAAAAAAATCAACATTGTATTTGGTCCGGACCAAAGCAAGTGAACTAGTGGACTTTCCTGGTGTGAATACACCCTAAATACTCTTTTGGATCTAAATGGATGCATAGAGTCGTTCACAAGCTGCGTGCTCAACAAGCTGCTTCATCATTGACCAACTGTAGATGTTTGCTATGGATTCGTAAATATCCACTTCATTTAGGCTTTTTTAGTTTTCTGTCTCATAAAATAGCCCATTGCTATTTCGGTGTGAGAAACGGACGTTATTTTAGTATACTATCATGTTATTTATTTTTTTATTTTTTTTATTTTTTTATTTATTTTTTTATCAGAACACGATACATTGAAAGCATTCAGTGACAGAAGCACCTTCAAAGGCATTCATTTTCCACTTTTTTTTACCCACAACAACAAGAAAAAAAAAAAAAAAAAATAAATAAATAACATGGGGGGAGGGGAAGGGGGGAGGATGTGGGGGGTGGGAGGACTCAAAGTTGTAGTAGTATGTTCTTCTCAATATAGATTATTAAAGGATCCCATGTTTTGTAAAATGCTCTGGTTGATCCTCTTAGAAAATATTAGATTTTTTCAGTTTTTAGAAAAAACATTACATCACTAAGCCATAGTGACAGTTTAGGTGGTATTGGTGATTTCCACTCTAAAATAATTCTTCTTCTAGCTATTAATGTTGCAAAGGCTAAGGCATTTTCTTTATCTTTAGTTATGTGAATGTCGTCACCTGTAACTCCAAACAAAGCTATTTATTAATATTTTGTATCCGTTTTATTTTAACATTTATAATTTTAAAGTTTTAGTAATTTAGCTGTTTTTGTCTTTTTTTAAGCAATTTTAGTTTTTTATGTTTATGTCTATAGTTTATTCATTTTAATTCAGTTTTTTATTTTAGTACAAGTTAAACTAAATTAAAATGAAAAATGTTGCATTGAAATTACTATTAAATTAACATTTTATTTCAAGTAGCAAATGTTTTTAATTTGAGTTGCAGTTTTAGTTTAGTCATATTCAATAATGTGAAATACTGTTATTAAATGCACTGCCCACCTACTTCATATTCATAATTGATTAAAATAAAAATGCATTGCAAAATTAATCTTTTAACATCTGATTCTAAACAGCTGGTTGCTTTTTTGCAGAAATATTATCAGAGAAATGATTCCCAGGTCTGTATACGTCAATCCAACTGACACATAAATATTGATCAGTAATATTTACTAAGGGCATGCTATCTCAAAGTAATAATAATTATAGGAAAATAACATGGGTGTTTTCACCTCGTCCATGTCTTATCAAATATCCCAGTATGAGAAAATGAATCAAACTGAATCACGAACAATTGAAGACGTTTTTGCAAACCCGTTTGACTGATTAGTGATTAATATGGCATCTGATTCTAAACAGCTGGTGGAAAGCACACGACTTTTGCTGAAATATTGTCAGAGAAAATGATTCTCGGGTTGTTATACATCAATCCCATTGACACACAGGATTTATCAGTAATATTTAACAGCAATAAGGGCTTAGCAATGCCCCTGCTGTTTGATTCTTTGGTTTCACAGACAAAAAAAAGGTACGAGAACAGTCTGACTTTAACATGCATATCTTCTGTGCACAAAAATACCTTCCTTCATATCTGGTTATGACTTCACACGTGGCCCTCAAATGCAAACGGCTACACTATATCTACAGTATGCAGACAATCAGTTCAAGGACTTGAGGAGTCATGGTGTGCAAGAAGTCAAAGTCATATTTACAGCTAAAGCATTAGTTTCTTATCTTCTCTTTAGATTAGACTGCACTAATATACCGGGTGCTCTGCGTCAAAGAAACCCATTGAGTTAACTCTGATGCAAGAATTAAACTCTTAGTCCGGACAATTAGCACATTATTCATATTCTCAGCTGTAATTATTATTCTAGCGTCATAGATTATCCTGTGCTTATTTTGTCATGTTACTGTAAACGGTTATAACGCAGCGTGTCAGGAGTACGGAGCTGAAGTAGTCGTTTGTTCGACAGGCCGAATGGATTAGTGAAATCTTATTAGAAATACCAGGCCAAGAATTCTGCCATACTCTCCAAACCGTCTCAAACCACCGTAAACCACAAACAGATTACTAACGACCTAAATCAGTCAAAGCCAAGTGTCAACACCCTGCAGTTTGTGTGTCTGTGTAAAGAGGATCCGGAACCAGTGCTGACGTGGACTTTGTCTTATTTTAGCTCCGTTATACTCCTGACACCTATATTAAACAGCACGCATATCAGCTACACGGCAACGCGTGAGTCATTGACTGGAATTACTGCAGCAGAAATGAAAAACCAGATCGAGAACTTGATTGGGTCGGTTCTGTCTAGTGCAGGAGAAAGCTAGAGCTCTATTATGTGATATCCGTCTGTGGATAAACCAGTATTGTTTGGCTTCCCAGATTACAATTATGTACATTTGAAATGTAAGGGGAAAGTCTACAAGTTTCTATAATCACATGAATTTTTTTTATTATTATATTTTATACACAATGAAAAAACACTTGACTTTGAAACAATTTTCACTCAGAAATTGCTAGTAAATTTAATTTCACAAGCAATTACAAAGGAACGGCACAAGTAGAAGTACAACTGAAATAGCATTTTCTTGTCCAATAATCTTATTGCAAGCTTATTGCAATTATAAATATAGTTTATTCACCTTAATTACTGCACAAGCTATTTAATTTTATACATACATTTTATACATAAATGACTACTGTATAAAAATCATTTTTATTTCAGTATCAAATTGTTCTATCATGTGAAGCATTAAGGTAATAATGCACTGCCCATCTACTTTGTTCATAATGTATTTTCATATATTCGTAATTCATATTTTCATATGTTATTTTCATTGTGTACAAAATGCATTGCATATTTAAACTTTTCAAAATAGATCATTAATAGTTGATTGT
The DNA here is from genome assembly GCA_027422405.1 of Ptychobarbus kaznakovi. Taxonomy (NCBI): domain Eukaryota; kingdom Metazoa; phylum Chordata; class Actinopteri; order Cypriniformes; family Cyprinidae; genus Ptychobarbus; species Ptychobarbus kaznakovi. The sequence continues at coordinate 44,177,543 of CM049795.1, forward strand.
TACTAAATCCTAGGATTTTTATCCATGTGTGTGTGTGTGTGTGTGTGTGTGTGTGTGTATATATATATATATATATATATATATTAGGTTAATGCATGTTTCTTCAAAATGTATAAAAATTCCCATTTCTTGCCAATTTAAATATGCAATGCATTTCCATTTTCTTTTTACAGCGGTTATCAATTATGAACATGAAGTAGGCGTGCAGTGCATTTAATACCATATCGCTCCACGAGATTGCATTGACCGTCATCTCGTATTTGAAATGAGAAATACAGAGACATTCGGTCCATTTATGGCTTTATACTTTGGGTGCTTTCGAGTCTACATGGACAAGCCATATATCAGCAAGAGTAGGATGTGTATAATCCACAGTCAGAAGGGTATAAGAACTGTCATATTATGGTTTGGTCATCTCCATGGAAACAAGGCAATGTGCATTGTCTCCTCTATCCACCCTTTCCTGAAAACGTTATATGAGGACTCATATTATCTGAAGACTGAATAAATAACTAAAAAAAGACTGTTCTTCTAAACAACTAAGAAGTATGTGGCTGAAAGAAAATCATCTGGCTGTGGATAAATATGATCTGTATGAGTACACACACATCTGGCCAGCCGTTCCTCACAGAAATGTTTATCTTTGGACGTCCAGGCTCAGTATAATTGATCTGGATGCGAGGATGGATAAATGCAGGTCTTGCTCCCACAGTTTGATCATTTGCTTTGGCATTGAATGAGTCCGTAGGTCTGTCTCTCACACTGACGTCACTTTTGATTCGCAGGCACAGGTTTCCTGAAAAGCGTTTGGAAACTGAAGCAAGGCACGTAATCTCTGTACAAACAAACTGAATATGTTCACTTTAAATGAACGGAGACTGAGCTAACAAGGATCACTTCTAAGAAATTGTCTTTTTGTAACCTGTTAGAATTAGTGTTAACATTTTGCATTGGCACACAGATTGTAATGTTTTATTGCACATCATTATTAACATGTTCAAGGGCCTCAGAGACCTTGTGATAAAATAATAACTGAAGAAATTATCAAATGTTAATAGTTTTTAATATTTTTTTTGCATTTGAATGTGTTAATAAATATAATAACATTAATCATAAATAAAATAATTTAATAAAAAAAATAAACATTTTATGAAATATCTATCATGTTAAATTAAAATGGACTTTATGTTCAGGTTCCAGAGACCTTGTGATAATATATTTAATTTAAAAAAATAATTAATCAAGTTGATTTAATTCTAAAGATAAATAATAATTTACCGTTTGCATGTTTTCAGTATTGCTCTGACACAGTGCTTCCCAAAGCTGTCCTGGAGGACCCCTGGCCTGCACATGGTGTATGTCTCCCTAATCACACACCTGTCCTAACGAGCTGATGAGTGGAATCAGGTGTGATGGATGAGGGAGACATGGAGAAGATGCAGGGCATGGTCCTCAGGACAGGTTCGGGAAGCACTGCTCTGACATAATGAAAGCCCATTTTACAGATCTGATTAAATATCCATGTATGTGCTGGGTCACAGAGACCCCAACAAAACTCTGATAAAATAATAGGTTAATAATTGAAATAATACATAAAATATTTAAATCTCTTATTTCCATTTTTCCACGTTTCTCTAAAAGCCATTTTACAGAAGATTTGACCTTCCTGATGTAGACATGCAGTACAATTATGAGAATCTTTAATGATCAAGCCTCATATTTTAATAGCATGTGTGTTTGGGGCTATTTAAAGAGCCGTGTATTTTCTCAGACCGCAAACAAAGGGTTAAAGGGTTGCACAGTTTGTGTTTTTAATGTAAATCATAACCAAGTGTTTTCATATCTAACTTTCACAGACAAACATTATTCTATTATATATATATAAGGCTAGATATTAGTGTCACGTCATGCGTTTTATGAATTCGCAATGATCTAATGGTCTGTAAAAAATCATATAATGTTTGTCAGACATATTTTAATGTAAGTTACGATAAAGTGTCGCCGTTTTATTAAAGCAGCGATGAAACGGTCAGCGCGCGTTGCACGCGTATGATGTGATCACCCAGAGCCCCAGTGCGCGCTCATCACGTGCTTCAGCTCAATGCATCCAGCCGCTTCAAGCAGAAGAAACTATCTCACCTCTCAGGAAAGGCTCGTGAACAACCTACAAGATTGCCGTCAAACAGATTCTACTATTCGGACGCGTCGAGCTGAACGCGAAGGAATCGGATGTGAGTGGAAGTGTTGGGGAACACCTCCAGGACCAAGTGCCTTTCCTCGTCTCCGGCAGCCCGTGGGAAGTTTCTTTCCATGTGAAAACCATCTGACACATAAGATCTGCTCCGTACGCGCTCATTCTGGACGCCCGGGGACACTTACATATCCATAGATTGTGTAACAACCACGAGACGAGACCGGATCGCGCATTCGTATAAGAACTGAGAGATTTGGTGAGTATATCGCAGCTCTGCTTCTATATAACCAACACAGACACAGGACATTTGACCTAAATCATCTCTTGCTTACAAATTATGAATATGCATTGCGCACTAGACAGGACATGGTTTAAAATGGGTCTAGCGGTGCGCAAAGCTGCGTGCGTTTGTGTTAGAAGAGGAGAAAGCCAACATCTGCTCGTTAAAAGTAGATCTGCGTGTTGACTGCCGTGTGTTTGTGCTGTTTACTAGATTACTTTGAACGATTGAGAGTTATTGTGCATCATATCAATTACATTAACAACCCTTTTATTACGTGCTTTAATTATGCATGCTCATCTGGGTTCAGGAGACTAATACGTGTATTTGTATTGCTAACATTCAGTCTGTGCATTGGATTTTGTACATTCAACAGTCTCGAGATGTGTTTCTTCTTCTGGTCACTCGTGGGTTCGGCGTGGATTCATATCAGCTGCTGGTTAATTAGACGCACTTGCGCACTGGTTGTCATGACCACTCATCCACATCACTTCACCAGATACAGACTGTTTACCTTCTTCATGCGTCTGGTGTACGTGAGCTCAGTTTCGAGATCAATGCGATGCCTTCATTCTGGAAAGTTGTGCAGTGCGCTGCATGGTTAAGGATCTGCCTGTACACTAGTAAAAACATGGCTTTCAAACAGTTTGCACTTAGAAATTGCTGTTACATTTTTACAAATAATTACCAGAAAAGGTAATGCATTGAATTTTTGACATTTTGAAGTAGAAAGTCCAATAATCTTTTTCCAGTGTGTTTCAGGCTGAGTATGTTTTACAAGAAAATATTATTTTCGTTTTTCTGCTTCAAAATGTAATGTTTGATTCAATGTTCCTTTGGGATTGTTTGTAAAATGTAGCAGTTTCTGAGTCAAAATTGTTTCTAAATAATTTATTGTAAACATACTCCAGTGACCTTAAGTTTTATATATATTTTTACAGTATAACTGAAAGAGTTTGGGTTCAAAACCAATTTGTTTACAGATTATTTTTGATTAAATGTAGAATTTCCCCCTTTTTAATCTTTTTTAATAATCAACCCTCACATTTCAATGGTAAGTATGTTTTTAGGCTATTACAAGTCTCTCTCAGACCATAAATAAAGGGTTAAGTATGTAGTTTGTGTTTCTCAACATGACTTTAATTTAAATCATGACTGAATGCCGTTATATATAACTTAAATTCACAAACGTTTGGAAATTGTCTAAGGCTAAACAGATCATTAGATGCTTCTCACTTACGAATATGAATGAACTGTGGTGTAATGATGTTGTTGAGAGCATTTCTTTAGAAACACACTAAATAGTGCCATTTGAACAATATATTACAGACCTAATTAAAGTAGAAAAGAGCCTATAATGTTTAAAATCAGTCAAGCCGATTATTTGTCCGTCTCTACAAAGAGCTGATTCATGAAGCACCGTGTCCTTGTGTAAGACACATAACCTCAGGTTACTCCGCAGGGACTGTCCCTGTTATAATGAGTGTAGTGACTTAGAAAAAGCATCCGCTAAATGACTAATGTAAACATCTCTGCTTGTGGAGTTGCATGCTTTATATGTCCAATGATTTATGAATTCAAAGCTGCCTCTGCACTTTATAGTTCAGTTGATGTTTCATTTACCGCACTGGCTGCGTTCAAGGACTCCAGTTCAATCAGAATATACAATCAGAGCTTGAGCTACATTACCAGCTCATAAGGTTCAAGAGACCTTGGAGACTCTTATAGAAGTTGCGGATATGAGGTTCCTGCATATGTGAGTTATAAACGACCCGAAGTTGTGATTTTATTTGTTATTTTTACCAAATAACACAGGTTGCAGCTTTCAGTTATGGTTGTAGTTGATAGTTCTGTCATAGCTTTATCAACACATTCACTCACTTGCTTTGTAACCAATAAATCTTTCAGACTTTATGACAGCAGGCTTATTATAGGTAAATAAAACTAAATCTATAAAGGACTTAAAATGAAATAAACTTTTTTTTTAAATGTAAGAATGTATATTACAATTATTTTCTCATTTTCATTAGTTTACTTGATACTAAAAGGCTTCTAAAATAACAAAAAAATAATAAAAATATATATAGACATATTTTAATAAAATCCTCAAACTAAAATTTTACCAAAAATAAAATTTAAAATCATAAAATTATAAATTAATTTAAAATATAAAATAAAATATAAAGTCATCTCAGTGATACTACAATAAAGTTACATGAGCGATATTTGAATCTCCTCAACAAGAGTCAGTGCTGTTAGGGAATAAGTTTGTTTATGACCTTACATAAGGTTAACACCTTATAAAGTCTTATTTGCAGAAACTAACCCTGAGTTTAAATCCTAAAGAAATCACGGTGCATGTGTTTCACAAGTTCATTGGTTTCGTTTGGCATTTAATCTCAAAGTGGTCATTGAGAATAAGAATTCCCGAAGCGACGTGTATAAGATACATAAGCACTGAGTGAATGCCTGTGCTATTAGATTAGATGAGCATAGGCAATGCCTTTGTTTACATGCTTGCACAGTACTTCACTAGACTTCATTGTACCAATTGCACTGAAATATCTTCCCAAGATTTCGTCAACTCAAACATGCATTTTGCTTTGAAACTCGTACCAGGATGTTATAGGAGAAAATGCTCTCTGCAGAACGTTGCATGTTTCTCCTGGGAGCTGATCTTTCTGCTGCTATTCTTAGTGTTCACTTCAATCAGTCTATAAGAAGTGAACGAGAATTGCATTGCAAGAACACAATTCAGAACTTTTGTTTCACACCATGTGCCAAATTCCTCAAATTCTATTTAAACCTTTAACAAGAACAACATATTCTTGCTAAAAGCAGTTTATGTCCGGAGAAATGGATCACACTCATATGCAAACTGTTTCTCTTTCAGGGGTGCTTGCATAAATGCCAAGAAACTGCATTAGAGAGACATCACCCAAAGAAAACGAGATCTTTTTGTGGAAAATGGACCCGCCGAATAAGGAGAGAAGGTCACCGGAGAATGGCCCCAGCTCGGCTCGGCCCTGCTGCTCAAGCCTCAAGGTAAATCTATTGACTTGAACACTTGAAGGAGCTTTATTCTCAATTGTCACGTCGTGTTGATTGCTGAAGCTAAAGCGCTGGTATGTCTGTGAGCGCGGAGGTCTGTTGCTTTCCACGTAACAGGCTTTGAAGGCCTCTGGCGCTGTGACGTCATTGAGTCCAAACAAGATTTAGCTTCAGTTTGTGGTGGAAATCTTCTTCTGAAGAGCTGAGCACTGAGAACAGAGGGGGTTTTGAGCCAGCGCTCCTGATGAGATGATTATGGCTAACGATGTAAATAATGAGAGAGTCATGCTCCGCAGTTTCTTTGTCATGAACACATGAGCGCGGCCACAGAAGATCCTTTCAGCTCTCTGTAGAAGACACACAGTCATGTGCACCAGTAGATGTATTGTAAGGTTATAATGTAAAGGTTTACTCAAGCTCAATTTTAAAACATACAGTACTAATCACACACAAACAGGCTTTTTACAATTGTGGCAAACAAGTGAATAGATCATGGAGGTATTTAATGGTCATATATATATATACCTTAATAAGCATTACCCGCACTTTGAGAGTTAAAAAACCTGTACAGGCAACACAAGATTAATCCCCGTGGCTCCTGATGATATATTGGTCTTATGAAGTGAAATAATCAGTCTGTAGACTTAACTCTCCTTCTTTGAATTCAAATTCATGATTTTTTTTTACTTAAAATTATACTGTATTAATTTACATTTTTGGTCTTATTTTGAAAAAAAAAATTGCTTTGGAAAAGGTACACATTTGTACCTTATTTAGTGCATATTAGTACCTTAAATTATTAATTGAATCAATTATTGGCTAAAGCACACATAATATACCTTTTGAAAAATACCAAATATTTCAGATGTTCTACTATTTTAATGTAGAAACATACACACACACACACACACATATATACACGTATACGTATGCAATTTTTCCCTATAGACTTACCTCTCTATCTTGTAGTCAACATGATTTCAAAATCAGCCTTGTTTACTTTAAGAATACACATTCCTTATTGTGAATAATTCATGTTATGCACGCTATTTCACTAGGAAAAAAAAGGTCTTTGTTATATATCATTAAAATATAATCACTTTATCTGCCTCTGAAACACTTTGTTTTTGTATTTGCTATAATGGATTAAAAAATTCTCATTAAATAACCAGTTGAATCAAAAGATGTCTTTAACCACCCCATGTAATGATTTAGAAACACTTTATGTAGACTTCTACAAGATGTAGAGATGTATCTTATGTAGAAGCTACAAGACTGAGCTTCTTGTCTTCCCTGCCACTCCAACTCTACAGCATGATTTCACCATCCAGCTAGGTTCTTCTACAATTACCCCATCAACTTCAGTCAGAAATCTTGGTGTAATCTTTGATGACCAGCTGAGCTTTCAAAGAGCACATTGCAAAGACTGCTCGATCTTGCAGGTTTGCACTACACAACATCAGAAAGATCAGCCCTTTCTGACACAGCATGCAGCACAACTTCTTGTCCAGGCCCTGGTCATTTCTAGACTGGACTACTGCAATGCTCTTCTAGCTGGACTTCCATCAAACACAATCAAACCTCTACAAATGATTCAGAATGCAGCAGCACGACTGGTCTTCAACGACCCCAAAAGAGCACATGTCACACTCTTTATCTTCTTGCACTGGCTCCCGGTTGCAGCTCGCATCCAGTTCAAGACACTGATGCTTGCATATAGAAACAACCACAGGCTCAGCACCCACCTACTTCCACTGGAGAGGAGAGAGAGTCACTATTACGAATCTACATCCCCTCCAGAAGTGTGAGATCTGCTAGTGAGCGACACCTACACATCACTAGAGAGGCTCACATCTCCAGAACATCTCGTTCACCGTTCCTGGCTGGTGGAATGATCTTCCCACCCAGCTATCAGAATCTACATCCCTCTAGAACACTTCGCTCACCACGAATCTACCAGCTACAGGTGGAGAGCCCCGCCTACCCACTCACTAGTGTATGCGAATCTACACCCTCTGTATGCGCTCACACCAGCTACAGGTGGAGAGGAGAGAGAGTCATAGAGCCAATCAAGTGTATGCTCACCACACACCAGCTACAGTGTGGAGAGAGAGAGAGTCATAGAGCCAATCAAGTGTATGCCTCACACACCAGCTACAGAGAGGAGAGAGAGTCTAGAGCCAGAAGAGGAGAGAGAGTCATACACACCAGCTACGAGATCAAGTACACCCAGCTCCAGAAGCCACACACCACTACAGAGAGGAGAGAGAGAGAGAGCCCAATCAAGTGTATGCGCTACCACACACCACTCAGGTGGAGAGAGAATCTACAATCAAGTGTATGCGCTACAGGTGGAGAGGAGAGAGAGTCATAGAGCACCACTACACCAGCTACAGGTGGAGAGGAGAGAGAGTCATAGAGCCAATCGAGTGTATGCGCTCACATAGAGCCAATCAGCTACAGGTGGAGAGGAGAGAGAGTATAGAGCGAATCTGTATGCATCCACACACCAGCTACAGGTGGAGAGGAGAGAGAGTCATAGAGCCAGAGTGAGCGACCACACACCCACCATCAAGAGTATGCGCTCACACACACCAGCTACAGGTGGAGAGGAGAGAGAGAGTCATAGAGCCAATCAAGGGATGCGCTCACCACACACCAGCTACAGGTGGAAGGAGAGAGAGTGAGCCAATATGTATGCGCTCACCACACACCAGCTACAGGTGGAGAGGAGAGAGTCATAGAGACAATCATCAGAGCAACAAGTGTCATAGAGCCAATCACCACACACTACAGGTGGAGAGGAGAGAGAGTCATAGAGCCAATCAAGTTATGCACTCACCACACACCAGCTAAGGTGGAGAGGAGAGAGAGTCATAGTAGCCATCGAGTGTATGCGCTCACCACACACCCAGCTACATGCGCTCACCACACACCAGCCTGGTGGAGAGGAGAGAGAGTCATAGAGCCAATCAAGTGTATGCGCTCACCACACACCAGCCAGGTGGAGAGCCATACAGGTGAGAATCGAGTGTATGCGCTCACCACACACCAGCTACAGGTGGAGAGGAGAGAGACTCATAGAGCCAATCGAGTATGCGCTCACCACACACCAGCTACAGGTGGAGAGGAGAGAGAGTCATAGAGCCAATCAAGTGTATGCGCTCACCACACAGCTACAGGTGGAGAGGAGAGAGAGAATCTAGAGCCAATCAAGTGGACACCACACACCAGCTACAGGTGGAGAGGAGAGAGAGTCATAGAGCCAATCGAGTGGATGTGTTCACCACACACCAGCTACAGGTGGAGAGGAGAGAGAGTCATAGAGCCAATCGAGTGGATGATGTTCACCACACACCAGCTACAGGTGGAGAGGAGAGAGAGAGTCATAGAGCAATCAAGTGTATGCGCTCACCACACACCAGCTACAGGTGGAGAGGAGAGAGAGTCATAGAGCCAATCAAGTGTATGCGCTCACCACACACCAGCTACAGGTGGAGAGGAGAGAGAGTCATAGAGCCAATCAAGTGGATGCGCTCACCACACACCAGCTACAGGTGGAGAGGAGAGAGAGTCATAGAGACAATCAAGTGTATGCGCTCACCACACACCAGCTACAGGTGGAGAGGAGAGAGAGTCATAGAGCAATCAAGTGTATGCGCTCACCACACACCAGCTACAGGTGGAGAGGAGAGAGAGTCATAGAGCCAATCAAGTGTATGCGCTCACCACACACCAGCTACAGGTGGAGAGAGAGAGAGTCATAGAGACAATCAAGTGTATGCGCTCACCACACACCAGCTACAGGTGGAGAGGAGAGAGAGTCATAGAGCCAATCAAGTGTATGTGCTCACCACACACCAGCTACAGGTGGAGAGGAGAGAGAGACATAGAGACAATCAAGTGTATGCGCTCACCACACACCAGCTACAGGTGGAGAGGAGAGAGAGTCATGGAGCCAATCAAGTGGATGGGGATTATTAGGAGGCCATGATTGACAAGGGCCAGTGGTGGGAATTTGGCCAGGACACCGGGGTTACACCCCTACTCTTTACGAGAAGTGCCATGGGATTTTTAATGACCACAGAGAGTCAGGACCTCGGTTTAACGTCTCATCTGAAAGACGGTGCTTTTTGACAGTATAGTGTCCCCGTCACTATACTGGGGCATTATGACCCACACAGACCACAGGGTGAGCACCCCCTGCTGGTCTCACTAACACCTAGTCACTAGGATCCAACCCCACCTCTTCCATTTTAAGTGGTATTCGAAACCATAGTGGATGTTCTCGAGTGCGCTCATTCATTCCCACAATGCACCGCAAAAACGAGTGTACAACCGATGTACACTCAACGGCTAGAGAATCCCCATAATGTATGAATCCCCACGTCTCGCCAGAAGATGGCGCCCGCAGCTGAATCATCCATTCATTTATTTTAGAAGAGCTCGTCACGGCGTAATACAGCTAATACACGGAACAAATGATTATTAAACGGCAAGCAAACTATGCAAAAGCGGCAGTCCTAATGTAGGGAATAGTGAATGAGGGTATAGGGGGCGATTTCGGATACAGCCTTGGTGTTACGAGCACTTCCTCTGTCTGTTTGCCTCTTCAAGATGATTTTATGTATTCTTGTAAGTCGCTTTGGATGTCCTGTCTGTAATGAATGATAGCCCCAATTTAAGTCTTTTGCTAATGCAATGATAGCCGGTGGAAGTACACTGTTGTTTTCATTGCACACACTCACGCACGACCGTAATTTTAGAGGTGTTTTTGTTTTGAGAGCAGTGATTGCTTGACTTTTTCCTGGTATGATGACATGCTTGTTATACAGATAATTGCATATACAAACACTATTCAGCACCCTTTTGCATCAAACTACAGCAAAGAGATATAATGAGTGATGGCAGAAGTCCAAGAGTGCATTCTGAAAGTTGCTCTCTAGGCCATCGAGGGGTTAAATGCCTTTTTAAAGAGCATAACAGCAATAGCAGAAGATGTTATCAGCTGACTTGTTATCGAACCTCTGACCCTCTGGGTTTTAATGTGAATGTTTCTGTGTTCAGAAAGAGCTCTTGTTGAGTTCTCAGATGAGCTACTCTGGAAAAAATGATTAATTGAATTTACTATATTTTGTTAAGGTAAGTGGTTGCAATCAGTTTATTTTAGCTACATTTAAATAAACAAATTTGGTTGAAAGTTAGTCATAAATTGATTGCAACCACTTACCTTAAAAGAATTTAGTGAATTCAATGAATATTTTTTTTCAGTGCATATGACAGAGTCCGAAAAGCTCAGTACTTATTTAGTGACATACAAAGTTTTTCTGCTCCTTAAGATCGGGCACATGCAGATTAGATCCGAATTTAGGGCTTGTTTTTGCTTGGGATTAAATTAGCATGAGACAACAGTGTTAAAGCTGCTTATCAGATTATTTTGCACTGTTAACGAGAGGAGCGAGCACAATGAAAAGGCCATTTCTAAGAAAAAAGACCACGCAGAGGTGCGGTAAATTACATCTTAGATGTGTCCGGATCATAATCCTCCAATAAACCTTTACGGAGCGGAGGCCTGTTCTGATTTCCAAATTCTTTGCTTTAGCCCGAGGTCTGATCTTAGAAATGATCTGCATGCTTCAGGAGCACAGGCTAATCTGATGAATGAAGGTATTGTAATTGCACTCATAACGACTCTTATGGTAAAGCCGATTAGTGTTTCCAGTGGTCTTATAGCTCTACAAGTTTTTCTCCCAATAACACAAAAATAAGGCATTTTGTCACATCCAGCAAAAAAACAACAACAACTTGGACCACGTTCAAAGATCTGGGGATCAGTTCCTTTACTTAGTTCATTTGTGATCCTTACTAACACCAAATATTTATGAATATTATATTAGGAGTATTGCTTGGTCTAAAAAAAAAAAGGTTTGAGAAGTTATATCTGATCTCTGGAAGTCACAAAATTGTAATATCCAGACATGGAAAATTAATTAAAACGGTAAAAAATAAACATGTAATTGTCTTTTTCCCATCTAAAATATTTAAATGGCTTGAAATTGCTGTATGTTAAATGTTTGTGTAGAATAACATTTTAGTGCAGTTGATACAATATCTTTATATTTCATATTATAAAGTTTTAGTAATTGTGCTGTATTTGTCATTTACATCATATATTTTTTTAAATATCTATAGTGTTGATTGTTTCTTTAGTTTCAGTTATTTTCGTACTTAAGTTTAAATTAAACGAAAATGAGAAATGCTTCCTCGCTAGCTGACTCAAATTTATTTATTTACTTGTTTGCTTGCTTGTGTTTGTTTATTTCAGTTGTTTTATTTAGTATAATATATCTGCATTTTTTTTTTTTTTTTTTGAGTAATTTTTTAAATGTTTTTTTTTGTTTGTTTAATTAATTTAGTTTAGCTGTTGTAATGCTTAATTGAAACTAAACAAAAATAAGAAATGTTGACGAGTTTGCTTTTCAAATACATGTATTTTTATTTCAGTTTTTATTTATTGTATGGTTTTAGTTAAAGATAATAACCCAAATTTTATATAATTTTTTGTTTTCATTTCAATTTTTGTTACATTTTTAGCAATTTGATTGTTGTAATTTTTTATTATTTGTATTAATGTCAATATAGTTTATTGTTAATTTCTGTTTTTATTTATTTTTATAATTGTTTAAACTAAATGAATAACAAATGTTGCCTTGGCAACTAGCTGAAATAAAAAAAAGTTTTTGTTTTATAATTTTAGTATTTATTTTATTTTATATCAGTTGATGTTTATTTTATTGAAAATGTATGGTTTTAGTTGGCAATAATAACCACGATATATATCAAACATTTAAATGACAATATGATACATCAATGAATATCCAGTAACGACATTAGACTGTAAAGATGATATAAAGGTGTTCAGTTCTGTGCTAAACTCCAGACGTCAGCGCATGACGGCCGCTCGGGCGCATGCTTGGGAAATCCATACGCGCCTGCTCCTGAGTGAGGAAATCTCTGGACTGTTGTAAAAGCTGAAAAGTAGCCCAGAGGCCGCGGCGAGCACGTGTTGCTGTTGGCTGGCGGTCAGGTGTAATGTGATCTAAGTTGTGCTCCGAGGAGATGAGGGACGTGCCACTGCACTGCATTGACAGTAAATTCATGACGATTTGAAGTCAGTGACAGATGCTCGTGCGAGTGTGTGCACGGATCCTCCGGCGTTTGAAACGTTTGGTTGAGAGGTCTGCTCTCATATTCATAAAGTTTGGAAACACTATGATTTTTAAATGTTTGTAATCAAGTCTCTTCTGCTCATCAAGACTACATTTGATCTAAAATACAGTAAGATTGTGAAATATTACAATTTAAAATAACTATTTTATATTTAAATGTTAAAATGTAATTTATTACTATGATCAAAGCTGAAAATTACTCCAGTCTTCAGTGTCACATGATCTTCAGAAATCATTCTAATATGCTGATTTGCTGCTCAAGAAACATTTCTGATTATTATCAATGTTGAAAATAGTTGTGCTCCTTCATATTTAGCAGAAATCTTTTTTTCAGGATTCTTTGATGAATAGAAAGTTCAAAAGAACAGAATTTATTTGAAATATAATATTTCTAACATTTATTAATGTTTTTACTGTTACTTTTGATCAATTTAATGCATATTTGCTGAATAAAAGCATTCATTTCTATTAAAACACACACATCCCAAACATTTGAATGGTAGTATATCATGGTTTCTGCATAAATATAAAGCGCTATATAAATGCATCATTCATGCAAATATGAAGCAACACAATTGTTTTCAACATTTTTTAGAATAGAATAGAATAGAAAGTGTTTCTTGAGCACTAAATCAGCATATTAGAATGATTTCTGAAAATCATGTGATACTGAAGACTGGAGTATTGATGCTGAAAATTCACCTGCGCATCACAGAAATGAATTGCATTTTACAATATATTCACATAAACATAGTTTTCTCATAAACATAGTTATTTCAAATTGTAATAATATTTCAGTTTTTACTGTATTTTTGAGCTCACTAATGCAGCCTTGGTGAGCAGAGGAGATTAAAAACATTTCAAACTTGTGTCAAGTACATTCTGAGCGCTGGTTTGCCGTCCGTCAGCGGACAGGTGATTGTCACCGTTCACCTTTCAGCTGTGTTTCTATGCAGAGCGTCCCGTCATGAGAGAACTGAAACGTCCAGTGTGCTTTACACACTCACTCTCTTTGTTTTATCCTTCAAGACATTAGTTCTTTAGATGCATGCTCTGCGCTATCCCCTAAAGTAAGCATAAATCTTTCAGAAATGTGAGAGTGCTCGAGTCCCAGTCGAAGAACACAATCCATGATGCTGGGTTGCTATAACTTTAAGTGAAGGACGCAGACTGTAAACGCTTCAGCGTTTTGTTCAGGCTAATTGATTGATTTTAGAAGTTAGAAAAGACATCTTTAGATTTGTCAAACGATTACTTTGGACTGAAATGAATCAAACATATCAGTTCACTGAAGCTGTGATGGTCTGGGTGGATTTTTTGCTCCGAGTATCTACAGGTGATGGAAAACGTTTGGAGTCGGTAAGATTTGTTAATACGGACTGCATTTATTTGATCCAAAAACAGTAAAAAGTTTTACAATTTAAAATAACTTTTTCCTATGTGAATATTTTTTTAAATGTAATTTATTTCTGTGATCAAAGCTGAATTTTCCGCATAATTTCTCCAGTCTTCAGCGTCACATGATCTTCAGAAATCATTCATATGCTGATTTGCTGCTCAAGAAACATTACATTACTTATATTTACATTATATTATTATTATCAGTGTTGAAAACCACTTCATATTTCAGCAGAAACCGTTTGGGATGTGTGTGTTTTAATAGAAAGTCATGGTTTTATTCAGAAATATGCATTAAAATGTTCAAAAGTTACAGTGTGTGTATGTGTATATATAAGTATAGCATCCCTGAACTTTTTAAATTATCATTAGAATATTATCATTAGAATATTCAATATATAAAATTATCATTATAATAATAATAATACATAATTGTATATAATTTATCATTTTGTTATATCATACTAATTAATGTTTTTTATTTATATAAATATATATATATAATTTAATCTACTATAAAAAGTATTTGTTTATATTATTATATTTACATTTAGTCATTTTGCGGACGCTTTTATACAAAGCAACTTACAATTGGGGAATACATAAAGCGATTAATCTTGAAGAGGCAAACAGACAGAGGAAGTGCCCCTAACACCAAGTCTCAGGCATTGTTCAAATAAATATAGGCTCAGATTAGTTTTTCAGTTTTTTAATGATTGTACAGGGGATGTAGATTTGCAGCGCTTGCAGATTGCACCAGCGTTAGTGAGTGGACGGGGGGAGGATGTAGATCGTCAGTTCTGGAGATGTAGATTCCCTTCTGGAGATGTAGATTTGTAATAGTGAGTGGAAGTAGGCGGGGCTTCTGGAGGGATGTAGATTCGTAATAGTGAGTGGAAGTAGGCGGGGCTTCTGGAGGGGATGTAGATTCGTAATAGTGAGTGGAAGTAGGCGGGCTTCTGGAGGGGATGTAGATTCGTAATAGTGAGTGGAAGTAGGCGGGGCTTCTGGAGGGGATGTAGATTCGTAATAGTGAGTGGAAGTAGGCGGGGCTTCTGGAGGGGATGTAGATTCGTAATAGTGAGTGGAAGTAGGCGGGGCTTCTGGAGGGGATGTAGATTCGTAATAGTGAGTGGAAGTAGGCGGGGCTTCTGGAGGGGATGTAGATTCGTAATAGTGAGTGGAAGTAGGCGGGGCTTCTGGAGGGGATGTAGATTCGTAATAGTGAGTGGAAGTAGGCGGGGCTTCTGGAGGGGATGTAGATTCGTAATAGTGAGTGGAAGTAGGCGGGGCTTCTGGAGGGGATGTAGATTCGTAATAGTGAGTGGAAGTAGGCGGGGCTTCTGGAGGGGATGTAGATTCGTAATAGTGAGTGGAAGTAGGCGGGGCTTCTGGAGGGGATGTAGATTCGTAATAGTGAGTGGAAGTAGGCGGGGCTTCTGGAGGGGATGTAGATTCGTAATAGTGAGTGGAAGTAGGCGGGGCTTCTGGAGGGGATGTAGATTCGTAATAGTGAGTGGAAGTAGGCGGGGCTTCTGGAGGGGATGTAGATTCGTAATAGTGAGTGGAAGTAGGCGGGGCTTCTGGAGGGGATGTAGATTCGTAATAGTGAGTGGAAGTAGGCGGGGCTTCTGGAGGGGATGTAGATTCGTAATAGTGAGTGGAAGTAGGCGGAGGCTTCTGGAGGGGATGTAGATTCGTAATAGTGAGTGGAAGTAGGAGGGTGCTGAGCCTGTGGTTGTTCTATATGCAAGCATCAGTGTCTTGAACTGGATGCGAGCTGCAACTGGTAGCCAGTGCAAGGAGACAAAGAGAGGTGTAACATGTGCTCTTTTGGACTCGTTGAAGACCAGTCGTGCTTCTGCATTCTGAATCATCTGTAAAGGTTTGATTGTGTTTGATGGAAGTCCATCTGGACCTGGACAAGAAGTTGTGCAGCATGCTGTGTCAGAAAGGGTCTGATCTTTCTGATGTTGTGTAACGCAAACCTGCAGTTTATCGAGCAGTCTTTGCAATGTGCTCTTTGAAGGTCAGCTGGTCATCAAAGATTACATCAAGATTTCTGACTGAGCTTGATGGGGTAATTGTAGAAGAACCTAGCTGGATGGTGAAATCAGCTATTATATACCCATTATAGTGATAATTAAAATATTTCTGGGATGCAAAAAAACTGTAAAGGTAATTAAAAAACTGTTTATAAAAGACTTTTATGCGGTCATAAAATATTGTTTTAATCAAAAGTTTTACGCCGATGAGCTTCAAAAAGTGATTCAGCTCTTTCTTCCCTGTCTTTGCACATGGAAAATTCAAGTGTGGGTTGAAAGATGATTTGATCATCAAAGGCTTCTCGTCTCGTCTCTTCTGGCCTTATCTTTTTTTCCTCTTCTCTCTTTGCCTCTTCACCCTGCTTTTCTTCCTCTTTCGTTGATTATTAATTTGGATGCAGGGAGTGTGCATATGTGCGGGAAACCCCACAAGAGTGAAGATGCACCGCTGTGCCGAGGTGAAACCTCTGTGAATGCTGATGATTTTGGACCAGAAACCCCAGCAACAGACGATAAGTGTCTGTGTTTCATCATCAAAAGCAGCGACTCGTTTTTTGCCGTTGTTTTGCTCATATGGAGGCTTACGTCAGTGAGGTTGAATGCAGTAGCATCGCTCAAGAGCGTGACATAAGCTCCCCTAATCCTCTTTTTGTCCCCTCTACCCATAATGCAATGCAGTTTGAGAAACGCATCCCCCCTCCATCTCTCCATCTCTACCCCGGTTCTCTTATCCCCTACGATTTTAAATGCATATTAATGACGAGTTGCTTCCGTGTCCAAAAATAGGTTAATGAGGAGAGTGTGAGTTGTGCATGCACTGCTGAATAAAACCTCTCTCTTTCTGTGTCTCATTACAGATGTTCCTCGTGGCCTTGTCCTTTGCCTACTTCGCCAAGGCATTATCCGGGAGCTATATGAAGAGCACAATAACTCAGCTGGAAAGACGCTTCGACATCCCCAGTTACTTAATAGGTGTCATTGATGGCAGCTTTGAGATGGGTAAGAACCGGATCTTCATGCGTCAGCAGACCTTTCGCTGCGTTTCGATCCCGTCACCTCCACCAAGCAGTTGCCAAGGCTCTCGTCTATCCGCCAAAAAATACTGAGATGCGCCATGTGTGCTGCAATTTACGCCTGTCATCGTCTGCAGTGCAGTCGTCCCACAGACCGGACAGAAGCAACTGCAAACGCGTTAAACAAGTCACAACTGCAGCGTAAAGCGCTCGTCTTCACAAATGCAAAGTGCATGTTTAAGTTTACACATGCATAAATCATTACAATGCAATAAAAGGCTTTACTTTGATATATAGCATGGTCCTAAAGAAAATATGGCATTACCAGGGTACATGTTTGCATCACAGTCGTAATCTTTGATTCTTTGATGCATAAAAAGATTAAAAGAACAGCATTTATTTGAAATAGATCTTTATAAATCACAAATGTCTTTACTGTCACGTCTGGTCCGTTTAATGCATGCTTGCTGAATAAAGTACAAATCATTTTAGAATAAATATAAGTATATTAAATCAAATAAATATATTAATCTATTTAATGCATTTTTGTGGAATAAAATGTAAATTATTTACAAAATAAATATAATATTTGCAATACAAATACAATATAAATATTAATCTATTCAATGCATTCTTGCCAAATAAAATTCATTCAAGTAGAAATATTTAGGAAATATATATAAATATAATATTTACAAAATATTAATATATTCAATGCATTTAGCTAATTATATAACATAATTAATTTGTATTACATATTACTATTTACATATTATATTATTATTAATTACTTTAAAGATTATCTCAAAATCTTAATCACTTAATGTTTTGACCTTTTCAGATATGCAGGGATGCCAGGATTAAGATAAAAATATTTTTTATGTTGTCAAGGGATACCTTAAAGCAACCATAAAAAGATTGTTTTAATCAAAGTTTTATTCCAACAAACTTCAAAAGTGACTCCGCTCTTTATTCATCTTCGTGCATGTAAAATCATAATCTAGAGTAGTGAAAGCGAGGCTAAAGCCTGCTCACACTGCTGCCGCCGCCGCTCACGTGGCCCTAGCAACCAGTGTTTCCATAGGAGCGGGAAACGGCGTGAAGCCTCGCAGAGATCATGTGTCAGAGTTAACATCACTGTCTCGCTGCCTTGCGTCCCCGTTATCAACAAGTGTTCAGAAACAGGCCGAACAAAGGCTACTGTGTCATTGTGTGTGTTTTGTAAATGTTTGGGTGAGTTGTTTCTCTTTGGTTAGACTGACCTCCTCTCAAACTGAGCCAAGGTCTAAATGTCTGAGAATTCATGTTCCCATTAAAGCCACGCTGGGTACAGAACTGTGCTATAATCGTCCTCACAAAGACCTCCGTTCATGGAACCGTGAAACTCAGAATCCAAATAAATCTGCCAATAAATGTTCCTCACAACAAAGAGGTCAATCATGTAGAAATCAGTTGGGAAGCGTCATGTTCGGAGAGTTTGTGGAGCGGATACGTGCGTTCACGGGTCATCCTAATGGGGTTTTATTGCCTGATTATATGCACTCCAGTACAAAATAATATGCACTCAGAATTGCTTTTATTTCACACTTGTTCACCTATTAAAGGAAATTTAGCTGAGAATTCACTTGTAGATGAGTTAGTTTCTTCATCAGATTTGGAGAAATGTAGCATTACATCACTTGCTCAGCAATGTATGCTCTGCAGTGAATGGGTGCCGTCAGAATGAGAGTCCTTTTGGTTTCACGAGACGTTAACTGATGGACTGGAGTGGTGTGGATTACTTGTGGATTATTGTGATGTTTTTATCAGCTGTTTGGACTCTCATTCTGACGGCACCCATTCACTGCAGACAATCCATTGGTGAACAAGTGATGTAATGCTACGTTTCTCCAAATCTGTTCTGATGAAAGAACCAAAAACATCCAAATCTTGGGTTACCTGGAGATGACTGAATTTTCAGCAAATTGTAATTTTTTGGCAAACTTTTCCTTTATCCACTTAAATTTTTGGGAACAGATAATGTACACAACTCTTCAGTGGATTATTAAGCTTTAGGTGTGATCATGTCTTCTGTTAAGAGATGATCTCAAAATGACCAAATAATCAATATATCAGTCATAGATTAAAGCTAAAAATAACCTTAAAAGCCTTTGTACAATAACATGAATATGTGAAGATTGTGGTCTATATGGTGACCTTGTAATCAGCCTCATATTCTTGCATTAAAGTGATAGTTCATCCCCAAAAAAGTTTAATTCATTTTGTCATTTTGTCATCATTCAAACACCATCATGTTGTTCCTGTGTGAGTTTCTTTCTTCTCTTAAACACAAAAGAAGATATTCTGAAGAATGTTGGTAACCAAACAGCTGACGGTAGCCATTGACTTCCATAGTATTTCTCTTTGGTTACCAACATTCTTCAGAATATCTTCTTTTGTGTTCCATGAAACTCATACAGGTTTGGGACAACTGATGATGACAGAATTTTCATTTTTGGGTGAACTGTCACTTTAAGGTTAGTTGCTTACTTAAGTTCATGCTTTTTTATTTTCTGAGAAATAATTTAAATAACGAAGCATGTTCAGCTAAGTTTCCACATCATTAAATGTTTGTCCGAACCGTTTTCCCCGTTCTCTGCTTCTAGGTAACTTGTTAGTGATCGCCTTCGTGAGTTACTTTGGTGCCAAACTTCACCGTCCGAAGATCATCGCCATCGGCTGCCTGTTGATGTCACTTGGGACTTTTCTAATTGCCTTGCCGCATTTTATAATCGGACGGTAAGCCAAAGTTGAAAATGTGTGTGATGTGTGATGTCATCAGGGTGAGCTGTTGTAAAGGGTCACATGATCCAGTTTAATCTCGTTAAAGCCCACGAATGCCATCGAGTCGTGTTTAGTGTGTGTGTCTGTGGTCAGATGCTGTGTGCCGTTTCTGTTTCTTGGTATCGTAAAGCTGCTGCATCAAGGAAACATTTTTAGTTGATATACAGAACAAACAGAACCTCGCTCTGCTCATTCATTTGACTTCATCCTTGTATATCGACACGCAGTCTCAATCTTGAAAGTGTGCCAGGTTTTCAGTTTTACATGCCACTCTTCGAAGACACGACAGCTCGGATGTATTTAAAGAGACTCGATGGATTGACATGCTGTATTTTATATGCTAAGGTTTCGTATGTAGGCCGTGTTTTGAAGTACATTCTTTATAGAAAGTATGTATTATGTATTGTATCCTGTTTTTACGGCAGCAGCACGATCACAAAGTGCACTGCTCAGTCTGAGCGTGTCAGTTATTTCAGTTCACCTGTGGGTTTGCTTCAGTGTCTGATGTAGGTTGTAATATACAGCCGATCGGGATCATTTTTTCTTGTCATAATTTTGTCAACCATATTACTTTAATTAGTATTATATTTAGTATTTTTATTATAATGCTTTTTATTATTTAATTATCATTATGAGGTATCTTTTCCTTCCTCATTGTTGATAAAATTATATATTTATTAACTCTTTTTTCTTTTCTTTTTTATTATCATTATGGTTAATATTTTCTGTCCTCATTAATGTTGAAACAAAACAAAAAATAGCTACTTGTATTAACTATTTTTAATTATCATTATTATGCATCTTTTGCATATTTATTATTGTTGAAAATTATTTAATTATGATAAATCTTTCCCATTTTTATTATTGTTGACAAAATAATATATATTTTATTATTAACAAATGTATTTATTTTTATTATTTGATATAATCATTAATATATATGTATATATATATTTATTTGTTTTATTATGTATGATATATACAATTATTTGTTGTTGATTTATTATATATATTATATATATTATATATTTGTTTTATTATTATGTATAATTTATGATATATACAATTATTATGAAGAATCTTTCCCATCTTTGTTGTTGACAAAATAATATATATTTTTATTAACACTTTTTATCTTATTTTGTATTAAATGCTATATTTTATTATTTAATATAATCATTATGATGCATGTTTTCTTTGTAATTTTATATAAATTATATGTTTGTATGTTTTATTTAATTCTCATTACAATATTTTTTGTTGACAATATAAAACAATGTATCATATTTGTATTATCAGCTATTATGTAATTATCTTTATTAATGATGCATCTTTTTCATCATCATTATTGTTGACAAAATCAACTGTATTCTGATCTAAATATGTATTTTGTGTGTCATGTGACATGTTTCTGATTTCTTCTGCTGATCTGTTGATGTTTTCTGTGACATGGTTTCTGATGTGTTGATGTTTTCCTGTGCAGCTATAAGTTTGAAACCTCGATTGTGTCGTCAGGGAACTCGAGCAGTAACCTCTCTCCGTGTCCAGTGAGTTCAGGCGTTCTGGCCACAGCTCCCAGCACTGCTGCAGGACCCAGCTCAGGTACCGCTTGGATTGAGTCTTGCTGGTGGAACTAGTTCTAAAACGCTAGGGCTTCATATGATTTAATATAGTCTTGCTTCTTTGTTATGCCAATGCATCATATTTGCTGAATGAAATCCAGTACATGTTTCTTACTAATCAAGTATGACACACTTTCTCACCAAAACCTGTGCAGTTTGTTGTATTTTTGCATTTACAACCATTTGTGTGGTGAAGAAGTCTTATATTATCCATTAATTACCAGAACAACTGCCATAAAGACAATATTCCTGTCTTCTTCTGAGCCAGGTTATAACGATTTGTTCAATTCTCAGCTGATTTTCATATGTAGGACATTATTTAATGCCTAATCCTGATTTCAAGGTTAGAATTAGTGACGGAAGAAAACGCAAACATGACCCTGATGTTTTCGGCTACATCTGTGGCTGTTTTGCTACAGATACTGACAGAAAAAGCAGACTTTGTGAAAAAAGCAATTGACATTAAATTAAGTATTTGACGTATTTTTTCACTTCTTTGCAGAGTGAAAGTTAAATGATGCATTTTGAATACTTTTTCATTTAAAAAAAACACACAACTTGACATTTGACTGCTTTTGTTGTATAATTTGAAAAATCCTCATTGTTATTTTGCAAAAAAAAGATATGATAAAAGTTTTTGACTTTTTTTATTTAGCATCACCAAATGAGCTAATATTAGGCCTTTTTATCAAGATGCATGGCTGTGCAATAATCTGTCCTTGCTTGTTTTTCCGGTCTCATTTTATTTGGTATATTTGTTGTCAATTCCTGGAAATGCCTGTCCTTTGCATCCCTTCTCACCGTCTCTTCCCTCTGTCTCAGGTTGCGAGCACGAGTCCAGGTTGTCCATGTGGATCTATGTTTTCCTGGGGAATATCTTGCGAGGAATCGGCGAGACCCCAGTGCAGCCTTTGGGAATCTCATACATCGATGATTACGCTCTGGAGGAGAACGCAGCCTTCTACATCGGTACATCTACATGTTTGTTCATGCATATACGATTGGACTGAATATAGGTCAGATATGCATTTGCTGCTTCATGGATTACCATGCATTCAGAGAGAATCCCAGGCTGTTTTGCCCTGGTATTAATTGTTTTTCCTAGAGAGCATAAACAGCCCAGACTAATCGATTCATGCCGTCTGCATTAGGATGCGTCCAGACGATATCAGTCATCGGTCCGGTGTTTGGCTACCTGCTGGGGTCCCTCTGTGCCAAGATATACGTGGACATTGGATTTGTCAACATGGGTGAGTGAAACAGTGATGTACTATTTCCTAAAGGAGTCATTGAGTTCAGTTACATCTGGATGGCACAATATTCAAGTCAAGGTTTTCTTGAATATAAAGAGCAAATAATTATAGAAAATGCTTCTATTCTATGTTTTCAAGGGTTTTGGCTCATCTAGACTAGACTAGTGAATCTCAAACTCCTAAAGAGATTTTTAAAGAAATCAAGAGGAAATCCCGCTTATTCATATTAGTCTTATTTAGTTTGTATTTCAAGGAAATGAGAAACTTTGTTGTTTCTTGTTTGAAAGCCGCGGAGGCTGTTTATGTTGGATCTGAGTGCGTTTTTGGCATCCGAGCGCGCTCTTTATTTGACTCGGGACGATGTAAAGGGTCATATATGTTAAGCTGTGATTTATCCAACAGCTGTTTTGGATGAGATGTGCCTGTGAAATGAGACAGAAAGGTTAAAGGCTGAAACATGCTATATACTTAAATTACATGATATTAATATTACATATGTGTGTGTGTACTGGGTTCTGAAATCAGTGATCAGTACATCATGATGTGTGAAGCTGATTCCTTCCAGAACTTTTTTTGGCTTTGGCAAAGTTTATGTATGTGAAATAATGGTGTGTCTTCATGGACAATATAGCATTACGCCCTGAAGTCAAGACGTTTGGCAGTAAAGTTAAGCTGTAAGATATTGTTTAGTAAATATTCAGCCAATAAAAACTATATCACATACCTTAATATCAAATGTTTTGGCTTTCATTTTATTTAATGGACAATAAAACAAAGTACAGACTACAACATCTGCATCATAAGCATAAATCCTTGCAGGAATATTGTTTCTATAAAGATTTCTACATTTAATGATACTAAAGATTGCATAAATAAGATTTTTGAATGCGTTTTGGAAAGAAGTCTCTTATGCTCAGGGAGGCTGCATACAGTCAGAAAATCTGAAATATTATTGCAATTTAAAATGGCTGTTTTCTATGTTAATATATTGTAAACTTTAATTTATTTCTGTGATCAAAGCTGTATTTTCAGCGTCATTACTCAAGTCTTCAGTGTCACATGATCTTCAGAAATCATTATCATATGCTGATTTACTGCTCAAGAAACATTTCTTAAAAAAACTTTGAAAACATTGTTTTTGCTGTTTAATATTTTTTGTAAACTGTGATAAACTGCCATTAAAAAATAGGGTAAGAAAGCTTAAAAAATAAAGAAATTAATAGTTTTATTCAGCAAGGATTTATTAAATTGATCAGAGGTAACCATAAATATGTTTATAATCTTACAAAACATTTCTATTTCAAATCAATGCTTTTGATTTCTGTTCATCAAAGAATCCTGGATAAAAATGTATTACTATTTACTCAAAAATATTAACATTGATAATAATAACCATTATTAATAATTGAGTAGTAATAATAGAGCAACAAATGGTGAGTATAAGAGACTTTAAAAAGAAACAAAATCATAATTATGCCAAACTTTTGACTGGTAGTGCAAGTACTAAATAACTTTTTAGTTTTTATTATTGATATGGCTTTATTGCAGAAAATCTGTTTAAAATGCCCCCCCGCCAAAAAAAAAAATCTGATTATTATTTTTTTTTTAAATGAAGTTGAAAAATGAACATTTACACATCCTTATGTTGTTTTTATTATGTGTTGTGTTTTGTTTTATTTTTCTTCAGTAAAACACCAAGAAGGGTTGCTTGACAGAATGTCCTTTTTTATTAAATTAGAAGTGGATATAAATGTACACTTCTAAGCTCTGAAAAGCTCATTCACATTTGGGTTGAGCCATTGACATCAAGCTTCATTCTGCCACCCAGTCATGACCTGTTTAAAGATGTGGCTTGAACATTATTGAACAACTTAAATTCTTTTCCACATAAAGATACAGTACGACATCAGCTGACTCGCACTATATGATGCAGTGGACGTATAGAGCACTTCGATGCTGCTCTTATGCTGCTTTTTTAATCTTGATGCATAATTCACAATTATTTGTATGGAAAGAAAGCAGTTTGAGCATTTCGCTGAACCTCTCGTTTTGCGTTTCAGGATTAAATGTGGCATAAAATGCATGTGATTGATCACTTTCGTGTTTATGTGAAATGCTACAAACGTTTCGGTCTCCGGGCTGTCTGAGCGTACATGATGAGCTGAGAGCGTCGAGAGAGAGCGCGAGACATCTAAGACTGTCTGTGGATCACAGTCTGCGTCTGTCTCGGCTGTCTGCCTGGCCCAAATATTCTGAACATGTGAACAGCCTCGTAGCGTCTGTATGCTCGCTGTTGACGTGTATGTGTGTGTGTGTGACTGTCTTCTCACAGAGAGCATTAGCATCACCCCGGGAGATGCACGCTGGGTAGGCGCCTGGTGGCTGGGATACCTTATTGCAGGATTCATCACCCTGCTCTCGGCGGTGCCGTTTTGGTTCTTGCCCAAGTCTTTGCCCCTGCCAGAGAGACGGCTTTCCAAGTATTCTCCCGAGCGGACCAGCTTCATCAAAGACTCGCCCCTGCTGGAGCACAAGTACCAGGCAGACGAGCCAGCCAACTTCCTCGAAATGGCCAAAGGTAGATCACCTAGAATTCACCATCTAAAATATCAGAAGCCTGCGTTGGTCCAGGCTGTAGAAAAATAGCTTATTTGGACATTGATGAACCCTATAAAGTGCTGGAATGTCATTGCATTAATTAGCCAAATATCAAACCAGTTGGCATTTATTTTCACCCTATAAAGTCTATTGTGTCATATTTGAATGTCTAAGGCCTCTAAATGATCTAACTTCTGCTGAAAAACCTGTAGTATACCATCTACTGCATGCCTTCTATCCTTTTCTGTAGTAAGTAAAGTCCTTTTAGTATAATTGTACAAATGTCCACCTTCGGCTTCACTGCTTCACGTAAATGTAAGAGTAACTTTAGAAATATTTCAAGTTAAACACTTAATGGACTGAAGCAGCTCAGCTTTGTTTGATTGAATCATTTTGTAGAAATATCAGTGCGTCTTAGATCTGATCATCAGGATCTTCTGAGGAGCGTTTGTTACTTTCACTGTTCCTCAGCGGAGGAATGATCTTCACCTCACATCTTCTGAGGAGCGTTTGTTACTTTCACTGTTCCTCAGCGGAGGAATGATCTTCACCTCACATCTTCTGAGGAGCGTTTGTTACTTTCACTGTTCCTCAGCGGAGGAATGATCTTCACCTCACATCTTCTGAGGAGCGTTTGTTACTTTCACTGTTTCAGCGGAGGAATGATCTTCACCTCACATCTTCTGAGGAGCGTTTTGACTTTCACTGTTTCTCAGCGGAGGAATGATCTTCACCTCACATCTTCTGAGGAGCGTTTGTTACTTTCACTGTTTCTCAGCGGAGGAATGATCTTCACCTCACATCTTCTGAGGAGCGTTTGTTACTTTCACTGTTCCTCAGCGGAGGAATGATCTTCATCTCACATCTTCTGAGGAGCGTTTGTTACTTTCACTGTTCCTCAGCGGAGGAATGATCTTCATCACATCTTCTGAGGAGCGTTTGTTACTTTCACTGTTCCTCAGCGGAGGAATGATCTTATACCAATAAACAGTTGAATTCATCCTCTTCTCCTCTCTGGTGTTCTAACCGACACACCTGGACCAACTCCACCTCCTAGCACCTTACAGTCCTTAACCCCTCAGCTACATTTGGTCCTTCGAGCCGGATACGCAGCTGTTCCGGGAACATGCAACAGAGTGGAGGAAAATCCTGGGATCTATCAACTCGACCTAAGCGGCAGCGGAGACTACCGCAGTACCTTGAGGAATATGAGCTTGGCCCGGAGAGACAAGGGAAACATGTCTCAACTCGTACCAGTTCATTACAGTATATGCATGGGGAAGAGGGGTTTAGCTCCTATTTGGAGGGAGCAGCTATGATGATGCAAGCGGAGAGTGCACATACTTCAAGGCCTCCTCGTCAGGTGCAGTGGGATTCAGATATTAGTGAGCACGCCAAAGTGTACTCTCCCAGCAATGATGTACATTCAACAGGCTTACGTGCAGAGTGGATAGACACTCCTGCACCCTATGCAGAGGGCAGGAATGAGCGGTATGTGATGTATAGAGAGGACACATCATCACGCAGATCCACAGAGAATGTGCAGAGCAGTCCTTCACAGCTTTGGGGTGTGGAAAGGGAAATTCGTTCTCTTGCAGCACAACAAGAACCATGGCCGATACCACCCCCTCCAATGCAGGGTGACTTCCCCGCCCGAGGGAAAGAAGATGAGTATGATGACGGGTTACCACCTCCACCATGGCCCTCTAATGAACCAGTGTCAATGCCTCCAGAGGTTGAGGAGAGACAGATGGTCACCATAATAGATAGGATGATGAATCAGCTCCAGCTAATGAGAGATAGTGCCGTGTCAAGCTCAGCAACTAAAAGTCGTCTGTCTTCAACCCCGGAGAGACCACCCTTTAGGAAGACTCACGATACTCCAACTCAGCGGTCGCAATATTACCCACCATTCACAGGCTGTCCTTCTGGCATGGACTGGGCTGAATCTGGGCCTTCATTCCAACGCTTACCAGGGCCGCACATGAGACAGCGTACCTCCTTCCGAGACTTACCTTATCAGCCTTCGTCAGCTGCTGTGGAGAAGGAATACCGTGGGCCAGCGCCAAAAATCCCCCTCTTCATGCATTTTCCCGGCTGAAGCTCGCCCTAACAAATTTGTTGCTGAGGGACGTCACTGAGCTCTTCAAATATCAGGTCCTCGTAGACCATCTGAGGTTGGAGGAGGCTTGCCTTATAGCTGACTCATACATCAATTCGACTAAGCCATACTCAGATACAATGGCGGCATTGAATGAGAAGTTTAGGCAGCCACATCATGTTGCCTTAAAGAGGATCGCTGTTGTCATGGACTCATCGGAGATAAGGCGGGGAGATACAGCAGCCTTTGAGAGGTTCACTTTACAGGTTCAGTCACTGGTGGGAATGTTGAAGACCTTGGGCCCTGATGGAGAAGTTGAGCTAAGATGTGGCTCACACGTTGCACGGCTGCTCACCAAACTTCCACCTGAGTTGAGGGCGAATTTCCGCCGCCTGATGTTCCATCGTCAAGGCTCTACTCATACCCTGCTGGACTTGGCAGAGTGGCTACAGTATGAGTCGTGGTGTCAAGGTTATGACATGCCATCCAACACCCGAGTCCAAGGGTCGTTAGGACACAAAGCTGAGAGGCGACACAGTAGATCGGCAGCTAACGTGCTGCATGGAACAGAGAGCTCTGCTGATAGTAAGACTGTCAAACAAGAGGGCCAGAGCCTCTCAGAGTCCAAAGGAAGAGGCAAGATAAAGCCCTACTGCCCATACTGTGAAAGCTCAGAACACTTTCTGAACAAGTGCCAAGCCATTCAGAAGCTTTCAAGGGAAGAGGTCGTAGAGTGGATTAAGGCAAATAAAAGATGCTGGAGATGCGGGAGGTCCCACCAAGCGGCACAGTGCGACCTCAAGAGACTCTGCAACCTGTGCCAAGGTAAACATTTGAGAGTCCTTCATAATGTGAACACCCGTCCAGCTACGGAGCCACCGAAGGAAGGGAGTCGTCTGATGAACACTAGTAACAAGGTTCTTTACCTGGACCAGCCATCAGCTTCCACCCGTGTCCTGTTGAAGGTCGTGAGAGTGCTTCTTCGGAATGACGACCGCACTCTTGACACCTATGCAGTATTGGACGATGGATCGGAACGCACTATGCTCCTTCCAGAAGCTGTTGACCAACTCGGATTGCAAGGTAGACAGGAGGATCTTGTCCTTCGCACCATACGGCAAGATGTCCAAACGTTGAAGGGATCATCTGTCTCCTTCTGCATAATACCCTTTGCATATCCCAAAAGAAGCTTTCGGATTACAGAGGCATTCACATCACAGCGTCTCAGTCTGGCGGACCACTCCTATCCCATCTCCATGTTAAAGAGGAGGTATAAGCATCTAGCGGGCCTCCCTATTAAACCATTCGAACAGGTTAAGCCACTCGTTTTGATAGGCGCGGATCACCCACATCTGCTCACCCCTATCGAGCCGGTGAGGTTGGGCCCACCAGGAGGGCCGGCAGCGATCCGTACAAGATTGGGTTGGACACTTCAGGGGCCGGCTCATTTCATCCAAGGGACGGCATGTAGACAACAGTGTCTCTTTACCAGTGTTTCACCACAGACCACAGAGTTGATGAGGAATGTTTAGAAGCTCTGGCAGATAGATGTGCTGCCATTCCAGAGTGAGAAGTTGGTAGTCAGATCGAAGCAAGACTAAGTGGCAATGGAGCTCCTGGAAGCAAAGACAAGGAGAGTAGATGTCGCTGGCATTCGCAGGTATGCCACTCCGCTGCTACGAAAACGGGATATGCCCCTGTTCCAGGCATCCAAAGAGGCCGCTCTGCCAAGTTTAAGGAGTACAGAGAGGCGATTGGCTAAGGACCCTCAGCGAGCCGAAGCTTACTGCGAGGCAATCCAGCAGCTAGTACAATCCGGAGCGGTCAAGAAGCTGGGCCCTGATGAGATCTCGACGACCGGTGAATCGTGGTACATACCTCATCACCTAGTCAGCCATAATGGGAAGAATCGGCTCGTCTTTAATTGTTCCTACCAGTTTCGTGGGCTGAACCTGAATGATGCCCTTCTTCCAGGATCGACCTTAGGTGCATCTCTTCTTGGTGTCCTGTTGCGCTTTAGGCAACAAGCAGTAGCAATCTGTGGGGATATTAGGGGAATGTTCCATCAAGTCCAGCTTCTGCCAGAAGACCGACCTCTTCTCAGGTTTGTGTGGAGAGAGATGAAACGGGAGAATCCCCCTGATATCTTCGAGTGGCAGGTCCTGCCTTTTGGGACCACCTGCTCGCCTTGTTGCGCCACCTTTGCTCTTCAACGGCATGTCAAAGATCACAGCGTTCCCGAGGATGGCGTTAGGGATTCGGTTCAACGCTGCTTCTATGTTGATAATTGCCTCCAGAGCCTGCCGACTGCAGCTGAAGCCAAAAGATCGGTGGACAATCTCAGGGGGATTTTAGCATCCGGTGGGTTTGAGATCCGCCAGTGGGCGTGTAACATCCCAACTGTCATCGCACATCTACCGAAGGAAGCAAGGTCGGACAGTATGGAGCGCTGGCTCTCACACGATGACACTGGTCTGTCCGAGTCAACTCTTGGTCTGAGTTGGCATTGGGAATCGGACATCTTGGGATATAAGAGTCGCCCGCTGGACTATGGCACACTGACCATGCGCAATGTGTATAAAGTTCTGGCTCGACAGTACGATCCCCTAGGGTTCATATTACCCTACACCACCCGAGCCAAGTTACTTGTCCAAAGCATGTGGGATAAGCAACATCACTGGGATGACCCACTCCTTCCTCAGGAGCTCCAGCAGGCTTGGAGAGAATGGGAAGCCGAGCTCCACCTGTTGCCTCGTATAACCCTACCTAGAGCTTATGTTCCAGCACATGTGGATCAAACCGCTGTCTCTCGACAGATCCACATATTCAGTGACGCTTCGGAGAAAGCCTATGGCTCAGTTTCATACCTGCGTGCTGAGGACGCTCAGGGCCAAGTCTTCCTGTCGTTCCTGGCAGCGAGATCAAGAGTTGCTCCCCGACGGCGACACTCAGTTCCACGTCTAGAGCTCTGCGGTGCCCTAACTGCAGCCCAGTTGGCAAAGGTGTTAGAGAATGAACTGACCTTGAAGATTGACCAGATCATCCTTTGGAGCGATTCCACTACGGTGCTCACCTGGTTACGGTCAGAATCGTGCCGGTATAAAGTATTTGTGGGTACCCGTGTTGCCGAAATCCAAGAGCTCACAAACCCAGATGCCTGGCGCTACGTGGATTCCTCACTGAATCCCGCTGATGATGTCACACGGGGGAAGACTTTGGCGGAGCTAGCCTTGCCTAACCGCTGGAGCCGAGGGCCCTCGTTCCTCCTTAAGGGACCCGATGACTGGCCATCCCAACCCCCTGAGCTGCTTGATTCAGATCCGTCAGAGTACAGAAAGTCAGTCTCCTGTGGTATAGTGACTAACGTGGCCTGGTGTCTGCAAGGAGACCAACACACTTGGAAGGATCTGGTTGAGGCTGTGGTGCTTGAGCTTCACGGGGCGGCTGGACAGGGTAACCCTGTTGCTGCTTCGGATTACCAGCAAGCAGAAATTATGATCTACAAGAGAATCCAGCACGACTGTTTCCCAGAAGAACTGCACCACCTCAAGGAGGGTAAGCCAGTACCTAATAGCAGTCGTCTACTTACCTTGTCCCCGGAGTTAGACCCTAAGGAGGCGGTCATACGCGTTGGTGGCAGATTGCGGCGGGCTGAAGCTCTCGATCCTGCGTTCAAACACCCGATCATCCTGGATCCTAGACATCCAGCCACCAAGCTCCTTATACAGGAGTATGACGGTCGTCTTTGCCATCCTGGACCTGAACGGGTATACGCAGAAATGCGCCGCACCTTCTGGATCCTGCGTGGGAGAGAGGCGATTCGTCACATACAACATCTCTGTAAGGAGTGTAGAAGATGGAAAGCTAAGCCATCGGTGCCTAAGATGTCAGACTTACCCGTGGCCCGTCTGCGTCTTCATAAACCAGCCTTCTACTCCACAGGTGTAGACTGTTTCGGGCCTTTCCAGGTGAAGTTGGGACGCCGCTCTGGGAAGAGATGGGGCATTATATACAAATGCCTCACCACGCGAGCGGTGCACCTGGATCTCCTACACAGGATTCGGACTCCTTTCTAATGAGCCTCAGAAGATTTACTGCCCGTAGAGGTACACCAGCGGAACTGTACTCGGACCAGGGCACTAATTTCAAGGCAGGAGAGAAGGAGCTGCGTGAGACATTTGATGGTCTATCCTCAGAGCTTCAGCAACTTCTAGCGAAGCAAAAGATTGCCTTCCACTTCAACCCCCCAGCAGCTCCCCATTTTGGTGGAGCATGGGAGCGAGAGATACGATCGGTCAAATCTGCATTGTATACGGTTATAGGAGCTCAGCCGGTCTCCGAAGAGGTACTCCGTACCGTCTTGCTGGAAGTTGAGGCAATATTGAACACAAAGCCGCTGGGATATACCTCATCCAATATTGCAGATCTGGATGCAATGACTCCGAATATGCTCTTGATGGGGCGGCTGGACGGTGCTTTACCCCAGGTGGTGTACAACAAGAGCGAAGGCCTGAGCAGAAGAAGATGGAGGCACTGCCAGGTTTTGGCAGATCACTTCTGGTCGAGGTTTATAAGGTACTATCTGCCAACCTTACAGCATCGGCAAAAGTGGCATACCACCAAGGTAAATCTTGTGGTCGACTCTGTTGTTTTGTTGATGGACCCACAACTCCCTAGAGCTCTTTGGCCAGTCGGCAGAGTGATCAAGGTACATCAGAGTCCTGATGGCCGGGTAAGGTCAGCAGATGTCCAGATAAAGGATAAAGTCTACACTAGACCGGTTGCCCGTCTCATCATCCTCCCAGCTATCCCAGATTCAGATGAAGAAACGGATTCCACCGCTGGACAAACGGAGGAAGCGGAGCCGTGAGCTTCTCACAGGAACAAATTGCTTACAATTTGGGGGCGGCAATGTGAGAAAGGCTCATTAGTAATGAACAATGATATACTGTGTGTATGCACACGAACGCGCTCGTCCCGAGCGTGAGGACTTTTATTTTGAAGGAATGTAGCGCATTCGGGTGAAGTGGGTCACCGCGCTGTGCATACGTGACTTTCAGTTTCGCTTTAGTTATTACCTGTCTCCAGCGGGAATGAGTGGTGGGATTCCTGGCAGATAGCGGCCGGATGATCGTCTTTATGTTCATTTGAATGTTTAAGTTGTGTGCGTCCAGAGAGAAAACCACACACAGACACCCACATTCAAGTGGATGCTGACACTTCTAAGGATATAAAGAACTGCTCTGCACCAGTACTCATGCTCACCTCTTATATGCAAACAAAGAACATAGAATAATGCACCTCGCTACCACCTGGCTTCCCCTCCATTGCATATACTTATACCAATAAACAGTTGAATTCATCCTCTTCTCCTCTCTGGTGTTCTAACCGACACACCTGGACCAACTCCACCTCCGTAGCTCCGACTAGCACCTTACAGTCCTTAACCCCTCAGCTACATATGTAGTGGCCAAAAGAATCGGTAAACTGGGTAAACCGCATACAATCGTCGAGACTCTCATTTTGCCGGCAGCGCAAGACATGTGCAGAATAATGATAGGCGATAGTGCAGCAGCCAAACTCGGTGCAGTACCACTGTCCAATGACACAGTCGCTAGGAGAATTGAAGACATGTCCAATGATATCAGAGAGCAACTGATAGTTTGTAAAAAAGAGTCCTTACTACGCGCTGCAGCTGGACGAATCCACTGATATTGCTGGGCAGGCACAGCTCCTCACCTATGTCAGGTATCTGCGGGACAAGGCGATTGAGGAGGATGTCCTGTTTTGCCGGCCTCTTCAGTCGCACACTACAGGAGAAGCCATTTTCAATGTCCTTGATATTTTTATCCGTGAAAATGTTTTGGCCTGGGGCCGATGCGTTGGCCTATGCACGGATGGTGCGCAGGCAATGACGGGGCGTGAGCGTGGCCTAGCTGCTCGCGTTCAGCAAGTAGCTCCACTTGTGAAATGGACACATTGCATGGTCCATCGCGAAGCACTAGCTGCTAAAAAAATGCCGGTTCTTTTTGACTCCAATCCATGAAAATGATAAATCTCATCAAATCACGGCCGCTAAACTCTCGCTTGTTTTGGGGTCCTCTGCCAAGAGATGGGGTCAGGGCACGAACAGCTGTTTCTGCACACTGAAGTTCGCTGGCTCTCCAGGGGGCGGGTGTTACAGCGGTTGTATGAGCTGCGAGAGGAGGTGAAGTGGTTTTTGACAGAAATCATATCAGATCTGGCGAAGCATCTGGATGACACTATGTGGCTTGCGTCTCTGTCCTATTTGGTCGATATATTTGACTGCTTGAACGGCCTCAACCTGTCTTTGCAAGGCCGCGAAACTCATATTTGCTCCTTGCAGACAAAGTGCACGCCTTCACACAAAAAACTAGACCTCTGGCATGGCCGCATCAGTCGAGGGAACTGCGACATGTTCCCCAGCCTTGCAAACTTTATCACTGATGCAGGCACGTCACACGATTTCTCCTCCCTATTTCAATCAGCGTCTGTGCACCTGTCAGCAATGAGAAAACAATTTGCGACGTACTTTAAGAGGATTATCACTCTTTTGCGTGGGTTCGAGATCCGTTTGTGTGCACAGCAAACAAGCTATCAATTGATATGCAGGAACAACTTATTGAGCTGAAGAGTGACAGTAGACTGAAGGAACTCTTTAGCTCCTGCCCTCTTTCGTCATTCTGGGCAGCATTGATGCAGGAATATCCTGAACTCTGTGACGTCGCCTTGAAGATTCTCCTTCCTTTCGCGTCGACATATTTGTGTGAGGCAGGATTCTCAAAAATGACTGCACTCAAAACGAAATACCGCAATCGTGCACAAATCGAGGATGATTTGAGGCTATGTTTATCAAACATTGAGCCAATAATTGAGGATCTTTGCAAGGCAAAGCAGGCTCAGGTCTCACATTAACATCACCTACCTGCAAGCTTCTGTAAAAAAATGCAAATGATGCCTACTATTAGGCCTAGTAATAATAAAAATAATAAAGCATAAATTAATATCAGAGGTCTGGTGCCAATTCCCAATTATAGCAATAGCCTAGTAATGATAATAGGCCTATACTGATGATAATAATTATAATAACAACAACAACAACAACAATAAAGCATGTAACCTCATATAATTATATAGCAATAGCCTAGTAATGATGATAGGCCTACTACTACTCATAATAATAATAATAATAATAATGTCTGCAAGCTCACATTAGAAGTCTGGTGCTACTGTCAATTATAACAATAGCCTAGTAATGATAATAGGCCTACCTACCGCTACTGATGATAATAATAATAATAATAATGTGGGCCTAAAAAAAATTGCCTAGGGCTATCTATCTATATCTATCTATCTATCTATCTATCTATGCAAAGGTGGTGTGGGTGGTGTGGGGGGGGGGGCACTGGGGCCTCATCTGCAATGAACCAGCTTTGGGGGGGCCCAGCTTGCAAAAGGTTGAGAACCCCTGCATTAGAGCATGTATGCTGTCGAACAAACTGCAACTTTTTTCATCATTCTTAAAAATGTTGTTCATGTTTTTCAGACTTTTTGCCAACGCTGAGATCCCTTTTGGGGAACCCAGTCTACTTCTTGTATCTCTGCATCACCATCATCCAGTTCAACTCTTTGATCGGTATGGTGACATACAAGCCAAAATACATCGAGCAACATTACGGACAGTCAGCGTACAAAGCCAACTTCTTAATGGGTATGTCATCTTCCTCTAAACACACGGATATATTACAGTTCACGGTGCAGCTGTGACCTTAGAGCTACATGTTTTGATTTTGTTTTTATTAATGCGTGTTAAATATTAATCTATGGTTCTGATATCAAATCTAAAGGTTTTTATAGCTCGGTTAAATCACAGTATGATATGGCCTAACATTGCATATGAAAGGGAACGGAATCCAAAAATAATATCAGCACTACGTATGCAGACACCAGAGACTGTTGTGCGTTTGAAAATCAGACGGAGGGAAAACAAATAGAGCTATTCTGTATCCCTTGACCTTTCTGTCACTAGAAGAGCCTTCGCCTTTGTCTCAAATCTGTGCTGCTGCTGCTTTGATCCAGGTTCTCCTGATGCCGTCTGTTTTTTCAGGAGTGATCAACATCCCAGCCGTAGCCTTGGGAATGTTCTCGGGGGGTGTGATCATGAAGAAGTTCAAGCTGAGCATCATGGGAGCAGCCAAGTTTGCGCTGGGAACGTCTCTCCTGGGCTACTTCCTGTCGCTTTTCTTCTTCGCCATGGGATGTGAGAATGCCAGCGTGGCCGGCATCACCAGGTCGTACAATGGGTAGGACGAGACGTTCAGCTTGGCTTCTGCTCAAATCTGTCATTATGTCGTGTCTTAAAATCTAGTCTGACCAATTTACAGTTAGCCAATGAGTTATCGATCTTACTTTATGGATTCCAATCAGTCCAGTCTACGTGTTTAAAAAAAGAAAAGAAAAAAAAAGTTACTTGGTGAAAATGACTGACTTGTCCAAGACTAGTCCAAGTAGTTTATGCAATCAGCCGTATTGAGATCAAGCAAATAATGCTAAATGCAAATAATAGAATGCAACTATATCTAACTTATGCATGATGATATTTTTGCATTGCATTTTTCATTTATAACAATTTAGTATTTTACATTGGCCTGTGCAGTTCTTAAGGCTGGAAAATACATGTTCACCACAATCAATGCAGTGCCCCAGTGTTATATTAGTATCATTGAGATATTATTATAGTTTTAATTAATAGTTATGTTTTAATCTTTCCATTTTTAGTTAATGTTTATTGAAGTTTTAGTAATTCGGTTTTGTTTTTGTCATTTTTATTAGGTCTTTCTATAAATTATTTTTTGTTTCTTTTAGCACATCAAAACGAAAATGAGAAATGTTGCCTTGGCAAGTAGCAGAAATAATAATAATAATTTAAGTTTTTGATAACACTTTCTTTTGTTAACATTAGTTGACATGAACTAACAATGAATAAAACTTTCCCTGCACATATTAATCTTTTTTTAATGTTAGGATCAGCATTTATTAATGCATTTTTTAAGATCTAACATTGGGACTGTTAGAATGAGTTAATGCACTGTGAACTCACATGAACATTTTTATTAACTAACATCAACAAACATTAATAAATGCTGTAAAAATACATAGTTTGTTGTTAGTTCATGTCAGTTAATGCATAAATGGTAAAACATTTTAAATGTTTTAATTAACAAAATGTTTTAGTTTTAGTTAACTATATAATAACCCTGTAATGCATTCCACCAGAGAAAGAAAGAGGGGAAATTGCACATACATGGAATTGCTTTTTATGCCAAGTTTTGGACGCATCATAAGAATTATGAATTACTGAAGCAGGCCTTATAAATTAAACAATAAATGTACTATTAACTCATCAAAATGTACATTTGAATTCATGAAAATTTGATGATTCTCAATCCAAGAGAGATCCACCAATCATAAAATCAGCTTCATCAAAATAGTTTTTACTCCTGATGGAAGTGAGAATAATTGTTTTTCTGTTTTACTGAAGTACAAGTCAGCACTGACCTGTATGACATAGAGGTATTAATTAAATGATGTGCTTCGTTTGCAAAATGATTAGCGCTGGATGAGCCGGTAACAATCTGCTTGTTATGTCTAACAAACAGGACGGAAAGTCTGTACAAAGAGGACAAATATCTCTTAGCGTCCTGCAACACAATCTGTGACTGTCCCAGAACAAGCTGGGACCCTGTGTGCGGTGAGAACGGTCTCACCTACGTCTCCCCCTGCCTGGCTGGATGCCGGACGTCCCGCGGCTCTGGAATGGACACGGTAAGCGCGGCCTCTGAACCGGGAGCGTGATTCTGGAACAATGGCATGTGTTTGTTGTCCCGTCCCTTCAAAGAATTTTCCCAGCACTCTCTGAGGGGTGTGCACAACCTGTTTTTCTTCAGCTCAAAGGCTACATTGAATTTTTGAACCTTCTCTGAAACTTCCTGAGACTGTTCTTTCCCCGTCTCTCTTTGAGAGCGCAGACCGGCTCGGTTCTGTCTAAACACGGTGGAGTTTCGTAGCATCTAAACGGCTGTGATACTCTGCAGACTGGGCTTCCTCTCTCCATCCTGTGTGTCCCTGTCATATCTCCAGCATCTGTCTTTTGTCCCTTCCTTTCAGACTGGTGTAATCTCAGACTATTGATGAGAGAGGTCAACCAAAGAGCACATTGGGACTGTATGTGGACAGCGTATATTTTTAGAGGATTTTTTTTGTACATGTTTTGTATAAATAGAACATCTATAATATTAAACATCTAATTAGTTTTATCCATATATAGATATATGGTGTGTGTGTGTGTGGTGTATATGGAGAGAGAGAGAGAGAGAGAGAGAGAGAGAGAGAGAGAGAGAGAGAGAGATTTAATAGTAAAATTAAAAATGTCAAAACAGACCTACCTTTTGATTTTTATTACATGCTAATAAAAGTCATGCTTCTGTTGAAGCCGGACGTCAGTGTTTTTTTTTTAAACAACTACAATATATTAAAAAAAACTTTTTCTTTGCATTTTACATTTACAATAATTGTACATTTTTAGATGTTACATTTGCCTGTGAAGTAAATTGGAAAATGTATTAAAACTGGTCAAAATAATGCATTAATATTCATATAATGTATAAAAAATATAGAATTACAATAAATATAATTGGTAAATAACTTGAGCAATGCACTTCATCTAAATTCATCCGTCCTTCGGATGAGACGTTAAACCGAGGTCCTGACTCTCTGTGGTCATTAAAAATCCCAGGATGTCCTTCGAAAAAGAGTAGGGGTGTTACCCCGGCATCCTGGCCAAACTAGCCCACTGGCCTCTGACCATCACGGCCTCCTAATCATCCCCATACACTGATTGGCTTCATCACTCTGTCTCCTCTCCACCAATAAGCTGGTGTGTGGTGGGCGTTCTGGCGCAATATGGCTGCCGTCGCATCATCCAGGTGGATGCTGCACATTGGTGGTGGATGAGGAGATTCCCCCTTACTATGTAAAGCGCCTTGAGTACCCAGAAAAGGGCTATATAAAATGCAACTAATTATTATTATTAAAAAATTCATATTTCATTAATTTTTTTTGTTTATAAACAATTGCACATTTTTACATTTGCCTGTGAAGTTCATAGCAAAATGTATTATGGCTGGATAAAATAATGCATTAATATTCATATAACACAATAAAATAGTCCATGCAGTGCAGCAAATAAAATAAGTAAATAGAAAAAGTAGAAAATAAAAATACAATTGGTAAATAAATAACTTGAGCAATGCACTTCATCTAAATGGATTTTATTAGGTGATGAACAACTGCTTTAACTTTTCAAATCACTTTTTTTTCATTGCTTTTTATATTTAGAACAATTGTACATTTTTACATTTGCCTGTGAAGCTCGTAGGGAAAAATATTAAGGCTGGACTAAATAATGCATTCATATTAATTTATTGCATTGAAATAACGTGATGTTTAGAAGAGGAGAAACAAATATATAATTACAATAAACATTATTGGCAAGTAACTTGAACAGCACACTTCATCGAAATTCATTTTTTTATTTATTTATAAATATAACAATAGTAACCACAATCCAAGAGAATCATCAATAATATTTGTGCATCTGACCATTTTGAACACAGTCATTTCTGCTACATAATGGAGTGAAAAGCTCACCCCCACCCAAAGAATTGAAGCACAGTCTTGCACCTTTTGTCTGCTTTTTTGTTTCAAATCAAAGATTGCAAGGAACAAAAGAACCAGTGGGTAAGAGGTCATCTCGAGCAGTGTTGTGTGCTCTCACAGTTACAAATCCATCCACATCATTTTATTTAGGAGCATGTTTTGGTGCGGGTGCTGGATCTGTAGCGCTTTCTATCCTGATCTGGATGAGATGACTTTCACACTGGAGAAAGCATTATTATGATGTTAATTAGAATTTCACTGTGAACTACTGTGATGTTTTGAATCAGCTGTTTGGACTCTCATTCTGACGGCACTCCAGTCCACTGCAGAAGCATCATTTGGTTGAGGCAGTGATGGAATGCGATGAACTACATTTATAAATCTAAAAATTAGTAGAAAGTACTGGGTAAATGTGAATGTTTTGTTTGCATTTGCTGAATTTTCTGTTTCATTAGGAAGTCTTGGTAAAGAAATGTTTATGTAAGCACAGAAGAAAAGCTCGTCCAGTCATGTGTTTGTCCCCCCCCCTCCTCAGTTCAAGCAGATTACAGATGAAAACCGACCGCACGAGTCGGCGGCGCTAATGTGATTTTCCTCTGGTTATTCCATGTGTTGGTCGAGGACTGTACGCCAGTCCAAACCATCGCTCGATTGAAAGCTAACTCGGTCGAGACACGTTTATGGTCACTTGTGAAGTTCAGTAATCAGACTTGTCTTGAAAGGAAAAGCTTCAGCACCAGGGACTGTCAGCTTCCTCCCAAAGCTCAGTCAGCTGACGCTCAGCCTCCCTCGGGCTAAATTAGGTTAGCGGCGCTGGCCCGGCTTTGTTTGGTCAAATACACATTCCTGTGTGTCTGTAGCTTTTGAGAGAAGACGTGATTACTTTGGATGAATAATCTACATAGTGCTTTTCTAAAGTCCAGTGGCTTAAATCAGTAGAATCTGTTCACGTTTATTCATCATGTTAGCAATATAAACCAATTTATGCTATGCTAAATTTTTCTGGTATTATGCACAATTCATCAGTGTATGTTACAGATTTTAATTTAACAAACTATATTTAACAAGTAATATTTTATGCATGCTGAATGATTTTAAAAAGTCATCCACAGTGAACAGTGTTAGCAGTCATAAAAGATAGCTAGGTTATTTATTTTTCATAATAAATGTTTCTGATCTTGTGTACAATTTAGTAATGCATGTTTTTTTAACAAAGTATAATTCTTGCTCCTTTTTCATGGCATGTAAAAATTACATTTTGCAAAATGTTATGAATGATTTGCAAATTCCTTCATATTAAATCAAAATCAAAACCCTATTTTTCTATTTATTTTCATATTAAATACCTTTTATAACATGCAATAATTATTCAATTTAGGACAAACACAAAAATAGGGTTGATATATTATTAGTATGGTTATTAATGTTTACATGCAAAATAATAATCATTTTATTAGTCATTCAATTAATATTTTTTATTTAAATAAAAAATATCAAATACATCACTATGCTATTATTTAAATATGTATTATCTATTAGAAGTAGTCATATTTGGTTCTATTGTATTTCTAATTTTTGTATCATATTTGCATTATTTTTGTGATCTAGGCTCTTAAACGTCTCATTTCTTGTAAGCAGCACATCTGTCCTTGTTCTGTACGGAGCTAATCTAGCTGCTCTTTCTCTGGTTTCATCGACAGATGCATCAGACCTCAGCTGAAGTCTTTAGCTTTGGGTTTTCACACACTGACGACACGCACTCTAGGTGAGAGACGCTCTGGTGTTTGGTGCTGCTGAATCTGTTTTCAGTCACGGTGGTAATGATGATTTGTTTTGAAGCCGTTGTAGAAGGAATGTTTTTTGTCTTCCACAGCTGGAATTCCAGCTCCTATATACTTCGGAGCCATCATAGACACCACCTGTCTGAAATGGGGTCACAAGAAATGTGGAGGGAGAGGAGCCTGTCGAATCTACAACACTACTGCCTACAGGTATTGAGCTCAGCTCACATACTTAACATAAACACTACACGGCAGTCTAGGGCCAAAGTATTTTTGCCAAATAAAAATATGCTTTTTTTTTATCAGACTGAAAATCCTTCATGCAAACACTTCAATCGATCCAAATGAGCTTGGCTTGAATTATTTTTAACAGGAAAAAATGTAGTACTTGAATCTAAATGTTCAGATTCAGAAATACTTTGGGACGTGATGCACGTGTTTACATGCACGTTGTCTTACAAATGTTCATTTACGTCTCGCATCTCACGAACTGGCCAGTGAACACTGGATTGAATGTTGTTTGCTAGAAAATACAATTTGACATGTCTGATCCCTTCTTGGGCAAAAATTACATTATGGCACATGTGCTAAAGTTTTGTTTAGACTGCATGTAATCCTCATATAAAGGAATATGCTAATCGCATTGCAATATTTAGGGTTCATATAAACAAAACGTTCAGAATCTGAAATCGGGTTGGATTCATTTAGAAAAAATGAGTGCATGTAAGCATATTTTGTGTAGTGATGTTACACTATTTTATGTGTATTGCACTGTAATTATATTTACATTAAATAATGAATATGTATTTATTATGGGGTTATGGTTTGGTT
Source organism: Ptychobarbus kaznakovi (assembly GCA_027422405.1). NCBI lineage: Eukaryota > Metazoa > Chordata > Actinopteri > Cypriniformes > Cyprinidae > Ptychobarbus > Ptychobarbus kaznakovi. The sequence continues at coordinate 44,219,501 of CM049795.1, forward strand.
TAGGTGCATGTAGTCATGTATGATTTACTGTTATTACTATAGTGAGCACATGTAACATTTGTAACAAGGACACTGTAAAGTATAGTCGGGTTTCTGACCCTAATTTAAGAACATGTAAGATATGAATTGAAGGGAACACAATATATCAGTGTTCTTTAAATGGAATATACATTTAGACGTTTAAAAGCATGACCAGATCTGCTCCAAACCTCTAGATTATGGGATCATAATATATATTATAATATAGATTACTTTACTGTACAGTACCCTCTGATCACATGGCAAAGATGTGATGTTTGTATAGATGCGAGTATTTTTGTCTTGTTTTTCATTGCACATGTCTGATGATCTTAAATCAAGATACACTTGCTTGAGAAACAACGTGACATCAGAAGTCTTGTTTTAAATGAATCCAACTGAAGTAAGTTTGATTAAAACTGAAAAACTGGACTTGGTAAAATCAACCTAATTCAAAGGCAAGTGTTCAAACCCCACTGACAGATATTTGATCTTGTTTCAAGCACAAGCTTACTTAATTTTGTACAATATCTGAAGACATTTTACATTGGCATCTCAAGGAAATGCATCTTGATTTAAGGATGTTCAGATATGTTTATTGAAAAAACGAAATATTGAGGAAAATATTCTCTTTTTTCCAATGCATGCAACATTTAATGCCCTGAGTTTCAAGACATTCTGCTCTGAAATAAGACTTCCTAAGTCCCGCATTTGATTATGCTGTATTTTCACTCTTCATCACTCAGGATAGCATATCTGGGCCTGACGCTGGGCTTGCGGGCCGCTTCCTTCTTCCTGTGCTTTCTCGGTCTGGTGGCGTTACGACGGCACGTTCAGCAGCAAGAGCGCAACACGCTGGCAAACGGAGGCGCAGGGGCCGCGGCCGGCGAACTGCAGGCCCTCAGGAAAGAAGAAAACAACAGCTGTAACTCGGACCGATGCCCGCGGACCGCAGACTACGACCCGGAGCGGGAGACGCGTCTGTGACGCCTGCGCAGGGAGCAACAGGGCCGTCTGTTCCACACTTTCTATCAGACTCCTGTAAATGTTTTTGATATAGTAGATTTATTTCTTGAATGTACATGATGTTTTGGATAAAAAGAAGAAGAATGTCCTACAAACTACCTAACTCATTTGGATTTAACGTAAAGATGCTTTTAGAAGAGCCAGACGCCCAACTAGAGGCAATTAAGCCTTGGATTTCCTCATTTAAGCCATCGTCGTGCACAGGCCCTATAAGAATAACACCTTGTGGGTACATGATCACGTCTCTCTTCTGCCATACTCTCAGATCGATGCCTGAAACCGTTGACCACGACACTGTGTGCGTCTTATAGGTAGGCCTTGTTAAGCGGGCTACAGGTGACTGTGTTGTTGGACATCTCCAATCGTGTTGTCTTGAAGGAAACGCTCACCGTTGTGCTTTTCAGTGTCACCTGACAGCAGTTCCTTCTATTTAAGAAACGGGGCAGAACTGTGCGAACGCCGTGGGTATGTAAGTAATCATCTTCATGATCGATGTTGTGCAATGTCACTGTGAGAAATGTTGTGTGTGTGTGTGTGTCGTTACGTGTGAACGGGTGCAATCATGTGCCAAAAAAAAAAAAGTGCAAGAAAGTCAACATGGTCTATTCTCAGGTCGTCCTATCAATTGTTCCTCACATTTGCAAATAATTATTATTTTATATACTTATAATCATTGTCTAGTTTCAGCGGCCGAAAATGTTCCTTTGTCCTTGGCAAGATTTGTTCATTTCGGGCAACTGACTTTAACCAGTAACGACCGAGAGAAGGGTTTTTATTTGTGACTTGGCATTTATTACTTGCTTTCACGTTAGGCAGTACAGAACTTTATTTGCTGATATGTTTTTTGTATACTTCAAAGTGATGTGTAAAAAAAAAATGCATTTATGTGAAATATTAGATCGTTCTTTTACAAATAAAACAAATAATTTACTACATTTCGAGAGAGCTCCACAATCAGTAGCGTTTTTGGCTTTAATCGTGAAGCAGTCACAGCAGAATGTAAACGAGGCACTTAGACAGGTGATTTCTGCACCCATTAGAAGAACATAGATTCATAAAAGAGCATATTTGACAGGAAGATACCGATACAGCAAAGGCATAATAAACAATCGCCTTAAGACATTTCATCTTTGGGGTACAAGCTTGCATAGCAATGACAGCTTTTGGTTTTGTCCTAGGAAGTGAGCCTGGTGCATCATAGACGCATGTGCTGACAGCATGATCAACACCCACACGGCGGGTGACGGCTTATTCTTAGTGAATGAAAACAATCATAATCTGATTACAGAAATCTGATTTAGCCGCGGTTTTTTTCTGTATTACAGTAAAGGATCATTTTCACAGTCTTTTAATCTTCACACAAGTCTAAAAAGTTTTAATTGTGACTAGAATAGGCGAACAATGACATAAAATAGCCAGCCCTCATCTGATAACAGAGTGGATCTCTGTCCAGGTCAGATTTAACCCTATAATCAAAAGAGAACGAATGCAAGCTATGTTTAGCATAAAGAAAATGAATCGTTATCTTCAGTGTAATGCATCTGGACATTTACTTTTTTTAATTCATTGTTATGAATATCCAAGAAAAACATTCATAATTATGAGATAATAATTCTGGTGGTTTTCTCGCAATTCTGTGGGAAAAATATTAGACGTAACTCAGAATTGTGAGATATAAAATGTTAGAAGAGATATAACAAAAATCTGAATTACAAAATATAAACTCAAAATTCAGATTTTCTTTCTTGAAATTCTAATGTTTATATATTTATATATGCAGTTATTGTTCTCAATTTTTGTTTCTGCAATGGACTAAAAAGGTAATAATCAGAATTGCAAGTTTCATCTAGTAATTGCAAATTTATATCTTGCAATTCTGAAAAAAAAAAATCTGAATTGTGAGCTAAAAAGTCACATGTAGCTTAAATATTTTTATCCCATGGCAGAAACGAGTTTCCCTAAAAATGTGCTTAATAGTAATAAACATTATTAAATTATTATAAAAATGCAAAAAAAAAAAAATCTTAATACATTAATTTTCTTTCTACAAAATGGGGTGAAATACGGCCTGGACATGTTTTGTAAGATTCAACAATGTTAAGCATCGATAGCACAAAACCATCTACCTCGAATGGATTCAAAATGAAGAAATGATGACTATTGGACAGAAATCTGTTTGGTTTCATATTTCAGCATTTGAACTCCGGTGTAATCTACCTCTCCAGACTCACTAACCGCTCACTAACAGACTGTTTGCTCAGCCCGGGAAGAAACGCTCTCATTGTGATCGGTTTACTTCTTACCTGTTGTTGTGTATACGCTTTTATTCTTAATTAAAGTTGATCAAATGACTAACGTAGCCTGTAATTTATGTCATCTTAGATAAGCTTGCATCATGTCTTCTTTGGAAAATATGAATGGAAGTATTACAAGTATGTTTGCATGTTGCATGACTAACCTGGTTTAATATGCACTTTAAACAAATAAGGGAGAGAATCGAGCAGAGGAGAAGGAAAGCAACACAATGCGACATGCAAACATCCGTCACTATGGCTCTTTGACTAAATAACCTACATGTGAAACAATCAATGAGTTAAGTTCAGTCGCTCTATTCGCAGCAATCTCAGAATACAGCGCTGCACCGCTTCAACATCAAAACCAGAGGGATCAAAGCCAAAAAACCGGCGAGCAGGTAACCTGACAGGATGTGATGTCATGCTACGAGGTGAGTGCATGTGGGAGGATCGTGATTATCGTGCAGTAACGTACAGGTGTCCAATGCCTCCACTTGCCTAGTTGTCTTTTTTCTCTCCACTGTCCAGCCGATTCTAAAACACACACAAAACAAGTTTCTCATGGAATTTGTAAACGTATGGTTTTGTGAATTTGTATTGTTCATCATACTCCTTACTGTTATCTGTAACAAATAACCTCTTTTTACTAATTGTCAAAATATCAATTAGCATATAGGTATAAGTGTAATTTATTAACATTAATTTCAATTATTATTTATTTGTTTGATTTCTATCTGCTAGATTTTCTAAATTGTAATTAATAATTTTACTGTTTATTATTGTATTACTACATTTTGATCTGAAACATGGCAGTCATACAGTGTATGTTTAAAACATGCAAAACGATATATATTTCAAATATCTATCACTTTATCACGGAGATAGTTTAATTTTTTTTTTTACAAAAATTTTTGTATTACAGTTCATTATTTATACTTTTAAATTTTAATGTTAAGCTATTTGTTTGTTTTTAATGTCTATGTAGTTTGTAGTTAGTTTAGTACTTCAACTTTAAGTGTTTTTTTTAATTAAGGTTATATATTCTGTTCATTTTAATTTAAAAGTTAGTATTTTTGTGATTTTTTTTTTTTGTAAATATGTCGATATTAAGTGTTATTAGTCATATTTACGTTTTTTTGTTTTCACTTTAATTTGAAAGTATTATTCATTTAGATGTATTTATACTGTGTTTTTTTGTAAATGTTTATATAGTTTAAGTTAGTTATTTTAGTAATTTCACATTAAGTGTTTACGTAAGATTTTAATTTAAAAGATAGTATTTTTGTCATTTTTTGTAAATGTCAATATTAAGTGTTATTAGTTATATTTACATTTTCTGTTTTCACTTTAACTTGAAAGTATTATTCATACGGTGTGTTTTTTGTAAACGTTTATATAGTTGAAGTTAGTTATTTTAGTACTTCAGCTCTAAAGGAAAGTGATTTATTTATTGAATTAATGATAATAACGGCTATTTTCTAAGCACATGTATAATATGCCATTCAGGCGAGTGTTACCAGGAGCTCCTGGTGCTCTCGAAGGAGACGATCATATTCTTTGGTCAGTCCTTCAGTTTGTTTCTTCATGGCGTCCAAATCGGACTTGGACTTTTTCAGAGCTACAGAAAAGCAAACAGCCGTAGATCATGTGTTTGTACTTGTGAAGCAGAAGTGAGGAGAGTCTGTCGGGCTTGTGCTCACCATCTGTGCTGCTCTTGAGCTCCTCCGTCAGTCTCTTCAGCAGTTTGTGCTCTTCTGGATCCTGTGTCTTCCCTCCGTCTTTACCGTCTGTAAGTGCCTGAGGATGACCACAGTTTGTTCTTCTATTACTAAAGGACACCAGTTCCTCAAACACTGCAATAATTCATTCTATTCCTCCTCAACCAGGATTATAACTTGATCATATTTATGTCAAGTTGTATTTTCATGACATAAAAAAAAAAAAATAAATTGGGTAAAAATGTGGTGCAGGTTTGATTGAAGTAAAAATGACTTGACAATTATATTATGACCATTAAAATCTTAATTGAAAATATTACTTTTATTCCTTCTCATCCATGTTTATCACTCGGATAACTTGATAATTAACTGCTGTAAAAAGTGAATGTCCAGATCATATTTCAACCCAAAAGAAAAAAAAATATATGAAACATTTTTTCATTATTTTCATTGTATTTGTTATTTCTGTCTTTTGATTTTGGGGTGAAATTTGGTGCAGGTTTCATTTAAGTACAAACTTCTTTGCATTATTTTCATGACAAATATGATTTAGGTCATATTTCAACCCAAAATCGAAAAAAATTAGTTATCTTGTGCATTAAAATACAAAATCGTTTGCAATATCTTCATGAAAATAACATTATTAATTGAAAATGTAATTTCAACAAAACTGTCCCTTAATTTTGGGGTTAAATGTGTTGCAGGTTTCATTGAAGTAAACATTTTTATTAGTTAAATTCTTAATTGAAAATATTATTTCTATAGATCAGCCTTTTGATTTCGGTGTGAAATGTGCAGGTTTCACTGGTAATCCAGCTTTTTAAGGCTTTTAACCTGTTTGAGCATCTCATTGTCCTCCATGTATTTCTTGGCAGCTTTGTTGGCGCTTTCAGCCTGAGTCTGCAGAGCGGTGCTGGTGCCCATCGCCGTGGCCAACTGGTTAATCAGAGTGATGACTCTCCTCATGACACTGCGAGAAAACAGCATCAGTTCAATACCACAAGACACCCTGCCAACGGACGATGCCATTGATGACGATTAACACGTACAGCCACAGGAAGAGAGAGAAACCAGAGATGTAGAGGTTCCTCTGGGCTCGGAAGAGCTTCATGTGCATGTGGTCAAACATGTTGGGATGCAGTTTAGCGTCTTTGCTCTGATCGGTATTCGAGTACTTCCTCACCTCCCGCAGGGCATCTGCCGCAGGTTACAACAAACATTTGTGTCATTACTAATTTAAATGTATCCCCCCTCAGGTACTCCAAGATGTAGATGAGTTTATTTCTTCATCAGATTTGGAGAAATCTAGCATTGCATCACTTGCCAGCAATGGATGCTCTGCAGTGAATGGGTGCCGTCAGAATGAGAGTCCAAACAGCTGATTAAAACCTCACAATAATCAACAAGTGATCCATCAGTTAACATATAGCTGCGTCTTTGTAAAAAAACAAACCCATCATTACGATGTTTTTAACTAAACACTATCTTTTGGCTAAAATATAAGTCCTCTATCCATAGCATTGCTTCCTCCAGTGAAAAGTCATCTCAACTGAATCAGGAGAGAAATCTGCACAGATCAAGTATCGTTTACAAGACAAAACGGCTCTAAACATATGTGGGTGGATTTTGATGTGAGAGACAACAGGAGATGGACTTCTTCACTGGAGGAAGCGTTATTATTGATTATGGACTTATATTTTGTCCAGAAGTGAAAGTTTGAAATTAAAAACTTATTAATAATGGATATGTTTCTTACAAACACAGCTTTCGGTTTCACAAGATGTTAACTGATGTACTGGACTGGTGTGGATTACTTGTGATGTTTTTAATCAGCTGTTTGGACTCTCATTCTGACGGCACCCATTCACTGCAGAGCATCCATTGCTGAACAAGTGATGCAATGCTACATTTCTCCAAATCTGATGAAGAAACAAACTCATCTACATCTTGGATGACCCGAGGGTGAGTAAATCATAAGCAAATTTTCAGTTTCGGGTGAACTATTCCTTTAAGACAAGGCAATAAAACTAGAAAATGACAAACCAAGAAAGAGAACGATGAGGATTATTATCATGGTGAGAAAGCCCTTGTTCCAGAACTGGGACAGACGGTTCCAGATGCTCCATTTGAAAATACTCTGCCATCTGCAAACGTGGACATCAGTAAAGAGCAAGTGGACAACAACAGCAAACACAAGTCAATTACAAGGGAACATTTTACCTTGCAGCGGAGATGAAAGGCAGACATAAGAAGACGATAAGACCAATCTCCATATACAAGAAAGATGCAACCGCAGTCCACTGCAACGTCATTTTCTCAGCTGTGACTAAGTAAAGAAAACATTGTTAGTATTTCTTACACAGTAGTCACTAGGAAATGATGTCAACTTTGGTCTGGAAATACAGCTATGTTATCCAGAAATTTAAAACCACACGTTATTGTCATACTGATTTCAGCAGAAACTGGAATTGAAAACATAATAAGAGTGTGAAATGTTATACTAATCAATGCTACAAACGTCATATAGGTCATATGACTCAATGTCAAACCATGTGCTGTTGACATGCTTCATGAAAATCACAGAGAACTTTTATCTCATGGCTATTTGGACTGCATACAAGGATCTGGTATAAAACAGTGAAACCAATACAAAGCGATGCAAGTCGCACATTACCTTAAACGTACAGTACAAATGAACCATTTCAGTGTCTCTGATGTTTTACACAAGATTGCATTGAAGAAATGCAGGAAATTCGATACCATTATACAATTAGAATGTTAACCAGGACTAAAAAGAAATATACAAGATACTTCAGATAATACCATGCATTATGGATAAGTAAATGAATGAACAGACAGAGCATGATCGTTTATCAAAACTATAATACAGATAGAATGATTACCGAGCAAGCACAGAGACACAATAACTGAATATAGTGAATAACGAGTAATCCAAACAAAAAACATTGAGCAAGTCCACCCATCCCACAGAAGCAGAAAAGCGGTATGTTTACATCTCACCTGCGAATGAAGAAAACCTCCAGGGAAATTTCGGACGAAGCACACAATTCAGGAAAACCAAACTAAACCGAAGACTATAAAGAGACTTTGACTAAACGCGCGCAGACACAGACACAGCACTGCCGTCTCACGCGAGTGACGTCATTATACCGCGCACTTTGCATGTTGCGCGAGGCGAGCGCCTGTCAATCATCGGGAACGATCAACATGAAACAGACAAAAATGAATGAGTAAAAATGTAATATTATAATTGCAGTTATGCTATTGTTAATAGCAAATACCATATTTTTATACAGACGAGCAAATAATGAATAAAACCACCAGTTAATATAAAACAACAGTTTAAAAAGTTGTATTTTAAACATAATAGAGCAATCATGCATTGGGGTGATAATAATAATAATGCTCTCTTCATCTTAAACATTTAACAAAGAATAACTCAAAGTTACCCAGATGTTTTTGTTTGATCAGATGAGTTAAATAGACTCGATTTGTATCATCAAATATGTATAATATATATTTGTCTGTAATATTTTGTCTGCTTATCATATGTACCCTCTCTCTTTTTTCTTGTTGATGCATGTGAAATGTTCTTTGTTATACAGTGGGAGATGTCATTGTACATGCTAGTTGTTGACAATAAAGCATTCATCTTTTTTTGGCAAAACACTCCGTTTGCAGCACTGTAATTCACAAAAACAATTCAGTTTATTTTACTCAATTTGCAGTGATGCAATTCATAAAAACCACCACAGGAGGACGAAATGCAATTAACTTTATTAGACTCTATTCGATGCAATGAACAAAAGTCACCACAGGAGGACGCAACAAGTTTAAGTTCATTATACTCGATTTGCTCTGCTCTAATTAACCAAAATCAGAAGAGAGAAACCAATTTGATTTAAAGTCATTCATAAAAGCAGCACATTTTCAGGTCTTCAGACCTTTTTTACAAACACATGTAGATTGATGAATCGTTTATTTACTGAACAGAAGAAGCAGTGTGAGTAGTTTTGATGGGCTGTTCATGCTGCAATGCTTTCACCCTCTGGCAGGAGTATAGCAGACCTTAAGATGATTAGACTCACTTTACAGCTGTGCAATTCATTTTTTAGCAAATACCTTTATAGCTACTGTTTTAAAAAAATGAAGATAAACATGAAATGTAAAGCTCGTGATTAGTTTTGTTCATATTGCAATGCATTATGGGTATGTTCTTATCATCTCACCCTCTTGGAGAAGCATAGTGCATTAAAGTAAGTTAACAATTTAAGCTTGCATACATTTTTCAATCCTTTTTTTGTGGGTGTCTCTAAACATGAAAATTATAACTTTTTTATTGACCAGAACAAAATATGCAACAGTTTAAAAACATTTACATAACAACATGCCCGAGTGTACAAATTAATGAAATTTGGCTCTGATCCTGACCATTTCTTCTCATGCTTGTGAAATTTTCCCCAATTCTTCACACATAGCACACCGTTTTTGGTTAAATCTGCAATACTTTATTACTAGGATCAGGTGAATTTAATTGGGGTTGTATCTAAACATGCTCAATCTAAATCACTTTATGAACAAATCCAATGACATCCAGCATCCTCTGTGGCTCAGTGGTTAAAAACTTAAATCTGAAACATAAAGGTCTGGGTTCAAATCCCACAACAGACAAAGTTATGCATCATTTAACTCAAATCTCTCAATAAAACCCTGTTTAAAATCTCCAACAGCTCCACAGACTCGGTGGTGCAGGAGATCAAGCGCTGTGTTTTAATCATGAAGACTCAAGTTCTAATCCCACTATTGCTTATTTTAAAATGATCTCATTCAACAAAAACCCTCAAACACAAACCTCATCGTGAAATCCATGATGGTCTAGTGGATAAATGAAAACACATATCACACAATGATATAAAATAGCAATGCACAAAAAATACCACAGGAGGGCGATTCATTAGACTCGGTTAAGAGTGGACTCATTAGACATGCTGTGGTGATTTGTGTGAACTACAATCAGGTATAATAATCTTAACCTGGTGTTGCCCTCCTGTGGTGATTTTTGTGAACTACAATCAGGTATAATAATCTTAACCTGGTGTTGCCCTCCTGTGGTGATTCTTGTGAACTACAATCAGGTATAATAATCTTAACCTGGTGTTGCCCTCCTGTGGTGATTCTTGTGAACTACAATCAGGTACAATAATCTTAACCTGGTTTTGCCCTCCTGTGGTGATTTTTGTGAACTACAATCAGGTAAAATAATCTTAACCTGGTTTTGCCCTCCTGTGGTGATCTTGTGAACTACAATCAGTAAATAATCTTAACTGGTGTTGCCCTCTGTGGTGATTTGTGAACTACAATCAGGTTTAATAATCTTAACTGGTTTTGCCCTCCTGTGGTGATTTGTGTGAACTACAATCAGGTATAATAATCTTAACCTGGTTTTGCCCTCCTGTGGTGATTCTTGTGAACTACAATCAGGTATAATAATCTTAACCTGGTGTTGCCCTCCTGTGGTGATTTTTGTGAACTACAATCAGGTATAATAATCTTAACCTGGTGTTGCCCTCCTGTGGTGATTTTTGTGAACTACAATCAGGTATAATAATCTTAACCTGGTGTTGCCCTCCTGTGGTGATTTTTGTGAACTACAATCAGGTATAATAATCTTAACCTGGTGTTGCCCTCCTGTGGTGATTTTTGTGAACTACAATCAGGTATAATAATCTTAACCTGGTGTTGCCCTCCTGTGGTGATTTTGTGAACTACAATCAGGTATAATAATCTTAACCTGGTGTTGCCCTCCTGTGGTGATTTTGTGAACTACAATCAGGTATAATAATCTTAACCTGGTTTTGCCCTCCTGTGGTGATTTTTGTGAACTACAATCAGGTATAATAATCTTAACCTGTTGTGCCTCCTGTGGTGATTTTGTGAACTACAATCAGGTATAATAATCTTAACCTGGTTTTGCCCTCCTGTGGTGATTTGTGTGAACTACAATCAGGTACAATAATCTTAACCTGGTTTTGCCCTCCTGTGGTGATTTGTGTGAACTACAATCAGGTATAATAATCTTAACCTGGTTTAGCCCTCTGTGGTGATTTTTGTGAACTACAATCAGGTATAATAATCTTAACCTGGTGTTGCCCTCCTGTGGTGATTTTTGTGAACTACAATCAGGTATAATAATCTTAACCTGGTTTTGCCCTCCTGTGGTGATTTGTGTGAACTACAATCAGGTATAATAATCTTAACCTGGTGTTTGACCTCCTGTGGTGATCTTTGTGAACTACAATCAGGTAAATTAATCTTAACTGGTGTTGCCCTCTGTGGTGATTTTTGTGAACTACAATCAGGTAAATTAATCTTAACCTGGTTTTGCCCTCCTGTGGTGATTTTTGTGAACATACAATCAGGTATAATATTCTTAACCTGGTGTTGCCCTCCTGTGGTGATTTTGTGAACTACAATCAGGTATAATAATCTTAACCTGGTGTTGCCCTCCTGTGGTGATTTTGTGAACTACAATCGAGTATAATAATCTTAACCTGGTTTTGCCCTCCTGTGGTGATTCTTGTGAACTACATAAGGTATTATTAATCTTAACCTGGTGTTGCCTCTGTGTGTTTTTTGTGAACTACAATCCAGGTAAAATAATCTTAACCTGGTTTTTGCCATCCTGTGGTGATTTTGTGAACTACTAATCAGGTATAATAATCTTACCCGGTGTTGCCCTCTGTGTGATTTTTGTGATTACATCAGGTATAATATTCTTAACCTGGTGTTGCCTCCTGTGGTGATTTTTGTGAATTACATCGAGTATAATTTTCAAACCTGGTTTTGACCGTTCCTGTGGAGATTTTTGTGAACTACAATCAGGAAATAAATAATCTTAACCTGGTTTTGCCTCCTGTGGTGATTTCTGTGAATACATTATCAGGTATTAATATCTTACCTGGTTTTGCCCTCCTGTGGTGAATTTTGTGAACTACAATCAGGTATAATATCTTTAAACTGGTTTTGCCCTCCTGTGGTGAATTGTTGTGAACTACAATCGAGTATAATAATCTTAACCTGGTGAATTATGCCGCTGCAGCTGATGATAATCATTGCTAATGTGATGAACCAAAACAAAACACTGAATTTCAATACATCTCAGTGGTGCCGTGGATCATTGTTCATCTTTGAGTGTGAAAGTACTGGGTCAAATCCAGCATGTTTTCTGAATTATAAAATCTATACT